>CM055118.1:446029510-446047010 GCA_029206835.1 Rana muscosa
GAGTGTGCACTTTGAGTGCAGTTGCACTATATTTCATTGGAGCTTAATAAAAATGTGGTAAAGTTCTGCTGTTTTCTATCATGTGCTGGCAATATATATATATATTTTTAATTTATTTTCTTTGCATCACATTACTTCTGCTAAGAAAAATTAGTGTACTTGTGTAAGCCCACCCCATAGAGTCCTTTATCTAGGGGAGTGGAACCCTGTCATTGGTAGTGTGATCTATCAGGTTCACACAATTAAATGCCAGATTACATAATGTATATGGATATATATATATATAAGTAGTTATAGTTATAGATATAGATATATCATTCTCTATATATATAGTTATAGAAATAGATCTCTCTCTCTCTCTCTCTCTTTTCTATCTATCTATCTATCTATCTATATATATATATCTATATATATATATATATATATATATATCCTCTCTCTTTCTCTATCTCTATATATATATCCCTCTCTCTTTCTCTCTCTCTCTCTATATATATATCCCTCTCTCTTTCTCTCTCTCTCTATATATATATATATATATCCCTCTCTCTTTCTCTCTCTCTATATATATATCTATATCCCTCTCTCTCTTTCTCTCTCTCTCTATATATATATATATATATCCCTCTCTCTTTCTCTCTCTCTCTCTCTATATATATATATATATCCCTCTCTCTTTCTCTCTCTCTCTCTCTCTATATATATATATATCCCTCTCTCTTTCTCTTTCTCTCTCTCTATATATATATATATATCCTCTCTCTTTCTCTCTCTATCTCTATATATATATCCCTCTCTCTTTCTCTCTCTCTCTATATATAGATAGATAGATACGTACATATATATATATATATATATATATATATATATATATGTGTGTGTATTCATTCCGTCTTCTAAGACCTAAAATGGGCAAGCCACATATTGATATTCCGATTAATAATTGCATTACTAAAAATTAGCAATAAGACCAGCTTGCCTGCAGCCTGAGTGCAGCTTCCAGCAGTCCCACCTGTGACTCTGGTGACACAATTCTATTGACAACAGTTGCCAATATTTTCAGAATGGCTATAGAACCCAATCACAGACACCAAAGGTGTCCCAAAGGAGACACAAAATTAGTTGATTTACTAAAACTAGAGAGTGCAAAATCTGCTGCAGCTCTGCATAGAAACCAATCAGCTTCCAAGGTTTTATTGTCAAAGCTTAATTGAACAAGCTGAAGTTAAAAGTTGATTGGCTACCATGCAAGCTGCACCAGATGTACATTTATTTGTGCAGACGGTATTTAATAGATGACCAGTGCCACATCAATGGGGTTGTAAACGCTCCCGGGGTTGATACAGAGCAGTGTGTTCTATGTATTCTCCTGCTTATATGATGTATCGTATGCCATAGAAATTCTATTTATCAAATGATCATTCCAGGCTGTGACACACCTGCTAACATGCTTAACCTATTGACACCTTTCTCCCTGCGTGGAGTCACATTCTCTTTGCATCTAATGTGACTTGCTCTGATAAGACGCACTGTTTCCTCTATTGATTAACTGGGTATTAAAGATAGCAGAATGCTCTATTCATAGGGGAGTTTCAGCGCTGGCTTCAACGCACTGCGTACAGGAGTGCAGGAGAGGAGGGCAGGTGAGGAGTGCAGGAGAGGAGGGCAGGTGAGGAGTGCAGGAGAGGAGGGCAGGTGAGGAGGGCAGGTGAGGAGTGCAGGAGAGGAGGGCAGGTGAGGAGTGCAGGAGAGGAGGGCAGGTGAGGAGTGCAGGTGAGGAGTGCAGGAGAGGAGGGCAGGAGAGGAGTGCAGGAGAGGAGTGCAGGTGAGGAGTGCAGGAGAGGAGTGCAGGTGAGGAGTGCAGGAGAGGAGTGCAGGAGAGGAGGGCAGGTGAGGAGTGCAGGAGAGGAGGGCAGGTGAGGAGTGCAGGAGAGGAGTGCAGGGGAGAAGGACCGAAGAGGAGTGCAGGAGAGGAGTGCAGGAGAGGAGTGCAGGTGAGGAGTGCAGGAGAGGAGTGCAGGGGAGAAGAACCGAAGAGGAGTGCAGGAGAGGAGTGCAGGTGAGGAGTGCAGGAGAGGAGTGCAGGTGAGGAGTGCAGGTGAGGAATGCAGGAGAGGAGTGCAGGTGAGGAGTGCAGGAGAGGAATGCAGGAGAGGAGTGCAGGGGAGGAGTGCAGGTGAGGAGTGCAGGAGAGGAGTGCAGGTGAGGAGTGCAGGGGAGAAGGACGAAGAGGAGTGCAGGAGAGGAGTGCAGGTGAGGAGTGCAGGAGAGGAGTGCAGGAGAGGAGTGCAGGGGAGAAGGACCGAAGAGGAGTGCAGAAGAGGAGTGCAGATGAGGAGTGCATGAGAGGAGTGCAGATGAGGAGTGCAGGGGAGAAGAGCCAAAGAGCGGTGCAGGAGAGGAGAGGAGTGCAGGGGAGAACCGAAGAGGAGTGGTGGAGGGGTGGACAGGGAAGGAGTGCAGAAGAGGACAAGAGGAGTGCTGGAGAAGAGTGCAGTATAGGGAGTGCAGGTGGTGTAGAAGGGGAGGACAGGAGAGGGGTCAGGAGAAGAGTGCAGATGAGGAGTGTAGGTGCAGGAGAGGAGATCGTGCAGGAGAGAAGTACAGGAAAGAAGTGCAAGAGAGGAGTGCAGGAGAGAAGTACAGGAAAGAAGTGCAAGAGAGGAGTGCAGGAGAGAAGTACAGGAAATAAGTGCAAGGGAGGAGTGCAGGAATAGGAGAGAGGTGCAGGGGAAGGAGATCGGGCAAGAGTAGTGCAGATGAGGAGTGCAGGTGAGGAAAGCACCAGAGGAGGGCAGGAGAAGAGTGCAGGAGAGAAGTACAGAGAAAATTGCACCCACTGGGCTTGTGGTTTAGCAACCGTTGCCCTGGGATTTTTTTCAGCAAGCAGGAGAGATTTTGGTAGAAGATGTGGTAGCTTCTTCGTATTTATTACTATTGGGTACATGGACAGTCTGCCTCAAAAGACTTGCAACAGAGCCGAGGCTGCAACATTATAGCGCAAACATCGGTGTAGTGCAGTACAACAGGCCAATTCTTATTCCTGTCTGTACAAATCGGCTAATGTTTTATAGGCTACACTTCAGCGATTTTAAATAGAATAGCAATGTATTATATACTTTTATTATAATTGATATATATTATTTATATGGTGTTTATTATAACTATACAAATTAGCAGTAAATATAAAAAAAACTTAGAATATACAAAAAAAAAAAAAAAAACCTTTTACATGGAATAGTAATATGTAAATTATTTTAAACTAGCAGCATTCAAATAAAAAAAATAAACAAACCATAAGTAAACAACGTTTTAAAACGATATTGCTGAAAAATATCTATAGGAAATTGCAACGATGCTATGAAAAAAAAAAAAAGTGTGAATGTGTGAATTAAACTGCATGCTCAATATGCAAGGAAGGTGCTGCTCCCCCCCCCCCCCCCCACCCTCCAAAAAAAGAAAAAGAAGCCATGTCTGGCATTGGCAGGGTTAAATGGGAATGGTGCGGGCGGGCATAAATGATGCCAAAGCCGTATTTGCATGTAATAGATTTCTATGCAATTATCATCCAGCCAGATGTCTGTTGTAATGTGTGCGGGATTATTTCGGATTATTTATACTATGATCACCGGTGTACATGTATATTAGTGTGCGCCTGTCTGACTTTCGGATGCGCCAAATTCCAGAGAGCGGTACAGATCGCTTTCAGCTGCTCTCACTGACCACTCAAGGGCTCATTCCGCCCAAAGCCTGGTGAAATTTGCCTTCAAGGAACTGGGAGACATTAATCAAATCGGCGCTGACAGACGAGAAATATTTCAGAGAAGGTGGCAATTTACAACTTTGTTATTAGTTAAGAATAATCAGCGTTCTAATAGTCGTTAATAATTGTTTGAGAGGCTCCATTTGGTTCATTTCCCCAAGAAAGGATTATTGCCCAATCTGCGACGGTTTTAGGTGGCTGGAGATAAAAAAAAAAAAAAAAATGTTTAAGGGCCTTTAATGGAAATAAACGTCTTCCCTTCAGAATTGAAAGAAGGGGGAATCGTGTCAATCAATTACACCCATCATTGCCTGGACTCCACAACAAGCAAAAATACATAAATACAATCATAAAATCAACAGACTGAGAACTCCAATAATGGGCGCCTTCATCTGATTTCACTATCAACTGCCCATTAGACTAATAGGACCGAAACACAATGGGGGGGGGGGGGGCACACCCCACACAACTGAATTGGGCAAACAAAACCCACAGGTCATATTCACATAGGTGGCATGTTACGTCAGATATATATATATATATATATATATATATATATATATATATATATATAAGCCTAACCTACTCACCCATAGAAGTGATTTGGGTTCAGAGAATAAGCATAAAACAAAACAATATATATCTATATCTATATCTATATGTATAACACCCATAGTACTGGCTTGGGTTCAGGAACACACATACACATCTATATATTATACATTATATTATTTCTTTATTAAGCCCCATGACTCTTTGTAGATAGACAATAGGGGGTTCTTCTTTCTCTTTCTTTTTTTCTTTCTTTCTTTTTTTTTTCTTTCTTTCTTTCTTTCTTTCTTTCTTTCTTTCTTTCTTTCTTTCTTTCATCTATCTATCTGTCTATCCCTGTTTTCTATACACTCTAGTAGCATTGCTCTCTCTCTCTCTCTCTCTCTCTCTCTCTCTCTGTGTCTCTCTCTCTCTCTCTTTTTTTCTCTCTCTCTCTCTCCATATATTACATGTTAATTCAAGCTGATTTTATATCAATATTTATATTGTCTTGCATTTAGTTGTTGTGTGATCCTGTATTCGCTCATATTTTCATATCACTCCACCAATGACAGCCCTTGCTGCCCATGTGACTTTCTATTCAAAAAAAGTACAGAGAGGGTTTTGGGTGTGTGAGTTTTAGGAAAAAGGGGAAAGGGTGGGGGTTGAGGGGGGGTGTGTGTGTCGGGGGGGGGGGGGACTGTTGTTGTGATGAACCAGTGTGTTAAAATCTTGCATTGGTAAGATCCAGAGATCCAGGCTGATTATGGTACAAAAGGTACTCAGAGGTTGAGATTTATCGGTTTGCAAATGAAAAGGTTCTCCTGATGTAAGAGGTTAACTTTAGCTCTTTATACCGTGACTGGCATTGCCCATAATATCTATATCTATATAGATATATATCTACCTATAAATATATATATATATATATATATATATATATATATATATATATATATATATATATAAATATATATATGTATATATATATATAGATAGATAGATATAGATATAGATAATACATAGATATATATTTATACATATATAGATATATATAGATATATTTATATTAGAAAGATAGATAGATAGATAGATAGATAGATAGATAGATAGATAGATAGATAGATAGATAAAAAGCTTAGCAGCAGCAGATAGACAGCAAGTAGGTAGACAGAAGCACACACACATCTTCAGTCCTTTCTCTTTTCATTCCTATAATTCTTTTGGTCTTCATTAAACCCCATGACTCTTTGTAGATGGCAAAAATTTCTTTCTTTCTTTTTTTCTTCCTTTCTTTCTTTCTTTCTTTCTCTCTTTCTTTCTTTCTTTCTTTTTTATTTCTCTCTCTCTCTCTCTCATTCTCTATTTATCTTATCTAATTAAGATTGTAACAGATCTATCTATCTATCTATCTATCTATCTATCTATCTATCTATCTATCTATCTATCCCTGTATTCCATACATTCTAATAGCATTGCTCTCTCCCTTTCTCTGTTTCTCTCTGACTCTCTCTCTCATTCTCTATTAAATATTTACCTTCAATGGTTAAGGTTGAATTGTATCATATCTATCTATCTATCTATCTATCTATCTATCTATCTATCTATCTACCCCATATATTGTAATATAATTTCTCTCTCTCTCTCTCTCTCTCTCTCTCTCTCTCTCTAAGCATCCAGCTGAATGAGACACCAAAAACTACAGCAAAGATTAAGGGGAGGAGGGGGGGGGGGGGGGGCACAGGACTGAAAGAAAGGCCTGGCAAACCCCATGGAATCTAAAGCTGGCTGCAAAGGAGGAACGCATTGGAAGTAATCCTGCTGGACACTTGTAACAAGACACAAGGGTGTCTTGGGGTACACAATTCTAGAGGAAGGCTTATTTCATAAAGACTGAGGGAAGGACAGACAGAATGGGACATTAGAGACAGCCAGGGCCTGGCCAGCAGAAATGCTAATAAGCCCATATTAACCCATCCCTTTGCAGCATTTCATCAAGATCAATCCTTTTAACTTTTGCCGCACACATAGGAGGTAATCGCTGGACACAGCACAGCAAGGAAACAATGCATGAAATGAAAGGCAGTTCAACAGAGGTGAGTTTAACCCCTCACTTGCCAGACAGAGCCCCGGGCACATTGCCCTGGCCTGGTCTTACTTGGTCACTGAGGGGGTTAACAGCCCACGATACTCTACACATCGTAGTTGCTGAAATCAGGCAGGGATCAAAGAAATAAAATAAAAAGTTCCCAGGCCAAAATTTTTTTTTTTCATCCTCACTTCATTTTTTTTTTTTTGAGGAGGGGGTTGGCTCCTGGTATGGTGGGCCAAGACATTTCTGTTCACTGCAAAAGGCAGCTTTGCAAAAGAGAACAGCTGGGTTAATAAATAAAGTAAAATAAAGTACTAATAAACTGAAATACTTTTTGCAATAATTATGATAATGATGATGATAATAATAATATCTAAAAGAGAGCACAATAAAAATAAATAAATAAAAAACACGACTAAGCATTAAGTTTACAAGAATAAAAACAAAAAAACAAAAAAAAAAAAAAAACAAAAAAAAAACACCAACCTCACTGCAAAGCAAAAATAAAAATAAAAAAAGGAATAATAAAAAAATAAAAACATTCAAGGGATGATTCGTTGAATTCTAATATCTCGTCATAATCATAAATACAATTTGAAATAAAGAAACTGTGCTGGTGACAGCTATGAAATGACCTCAGGGGGCACTCCATACATTCAGGGGCAGCACATGACCGTCACCTTTATCTGGTGCTAGCTTCTATATATGTAATCGTCATGGAAAGACTTTCTTGTATGGCCTTTTGTGCATCAAAAAAATAATAAATAATTTTATATATATATATATATATATATATATATATATATATATATATATATATATTTACAATAATATATTTCTAATTAATACCATTATTAATGTTGATGAATAATATGCTAAGGCAATGGGGTCTTTTTTTGTTTTTTTACAAAGGAAACAACAATGAATAGAAAATGTTTAGGCATAAGAGCTAAAAGAGCTTATATATATATTTATATGTGTGTATATATATATATATATATATATATATATATATATATATATATCTGCCACACATCTATGCTGTCTGCTCAAATTTAGTTAGCAACCACAGCTGGATCATCGATAATAAGACCAAATCAATAGTGATTGGCTTACAGGGGAAGACCCTGCGTCATTTCTGTACTACTACTTGGGGGGGGGGGGGGGGTAGACATTATTATTATTAGCTGTTATAACCCCTAGCAAGCCTCTCTCCCAGCTCAGCCTTTGACACAGCTGCATTAAAGTTTAGTCTGAAGGTCCTTGGAGGTCTCTGAATGTGTCAGTACTGGGTATAACTGGTAGATGGCACAATTTTCTAACATTTAGAGAAAGAGCTGCATGCTGAGAGCAATAGTCCATTTAAAAGCCTTTCATTTAGAAGCGACAAAGATAACTGACAGGCAAAGTAAAAGGAGACATCTCAATGAAATCTGGAGGTGTGATTAAAGATAAGAACAATATATATATATATAAATGTACATACGTTTTTTTTGTTTTTTTTTTAAATAATGCTATTTTACTACACACCTTTATTTTTTTTTAACAATATGTTTAGGTCAGTTGCAAAATGCATGAAAATGAATATTTTATCTTGATTGATACCTACTGAATCTAGATAATATATTTGTATCATTTTTTTTTTATTTGTTTTCACTTTTTGCCTGGACATTTTATTTTAGTTTTTTTTTCATTTAGTGCCACACAGTGATCAAGAAACTGTGAAATATATTTAGGCAAAATGCTGAAAGTAAAGTTCTTTTGGGTATTTATTATAAACAATGTGGTTACTGTATATATGTGTGTGTATATATATATATATATATATATATATATATATATATATATATATATAGGCAAGCATTTGGTTATTGCACGTGCGTGATTCAATCAGACTGTGGGAATTTTTCTTCCTAAGTGATAACCTGCATTTATCGACACTAATAATGTTATTTTTAGACAATTCTGAAAGGAGGGAAAAAAAAAAACTCTTCAGGGAAAAGATAATTATGCCATGGATAGATCAGGCTAAATACAATTACAGGATCACAGGTGCTTTCTACACACACAAAGAAGAGATATTAAATTCATTTAATATTCCCTCGCCGTTTTCACTCAAATTGTACACTATTTGGTGCATCTGTAACAAAAGCCTCCTCAAAAAAAAAAAAAAGTTTTATTGTACCTGTCTGCAAACCCTGTTTTATCCCTTGTATGTCCACCGCTACTGAATATGCCAGCGCTACAACAAGAAGCAGTTGCAGGCGCAAACAGCCATGCAGTGGAGCACTGACAGCATATTAGCACTTGCTTAATAAACAATAAAATGCCAATAAAAAAAAATATATATAAAAAAATAAATAAAAAAAAAAGACGCAATGAAATCGAAGGCCAGTGATGCCTATCCTTCATAAAGATAATAAAATAAATAGAGAAGGAGAGGGGCTGGGATAATTGTAACTCTATAAAATCTAATAGAGGGGAGGAAGAAAAAAAAAGTCTTTATGGAGATAGGTCTAAAAGAAATCTTGAAACAGCTTGTGTAAAATAACAGTCTGATCAAAATACCCCCAGTAGACCAGTAAAAAAAGGACTTTTTTTTTTTTTCCCCTTTTCTTTTTTTTATTAGGCATGCAAGACGATTGAAAAAAATGTAAAGGGGTCTGCAGGATAGTGGAAGGTGGTGAAGAATTTGGCTGCAGTGTAAATAATTGTATTTGGGTGGGTAGTTAGGTACTGCTTCGCATTTCTGGAGTAAACCTCTGACTGTGCTGGAAGAGAATCCCTGTAGGTAAATCCATCATTACTGTTCGGATACAGGGAGGAAGCAAGGCTACTAAATTTATCTTACATTCGTAGCGCTTTAATAGACATTTATTAAATGCTTTTAGAGAGAGACATGCGGCGCCTGATTACATCCTAGTTATAGGCAGAACATAAAGACGCACACTACCAACCAATTTACTGGAAGGGGAGAGAGAGGGAGAGAGAGAAAGAGAGAGAGAGAGAGAGAGAGAGAAAGAAAGAGAGAGTGGAAAAATACATTCAGAGCTGGAGAGTGATAAGCAAAGAGGAAAGTCTCAAACAATCATTTCTCTTCTGACTACACATGTCTAGGGCACAGCCATGGGGGCACTGGTGGCTCCTTCTCTACCCCAAAGTGCTGGCCAGCCCATTGTCTGCCCAGTTCATTGTCACACCTCATCCTCTTTGTCTTTCTCATATCACAGACTGGGATCCCCAATAAACTTTGGATGTATTCACAAACCAGGGCAGCCAGACCCTTTAGAAACCAGAGGTACAGGCTATCAAGGGAGACTAATGGGTTAAAACTTATTATTTATTTTTAGGCTAGGTCGCCTTTAACTACTTCATGCCTGGATGGAGTCCTGCGTCTCCTAGCTGTGTTCTTTATCTTTGGAAATACACACGATGTGGCCATGTATGTTCTTGTGGTGCTTCAGGGTTATATGTATCATTTTGTTAGAAACAACAAAAGCAGTTGAAAAAAATCAAATGTAACGTTGAACACAGTATGTGACACACACATATATATATATATATTTGTTTTTTTAAGTAAAATATTCCAAACAGCAAAAAAAAAAAAACGCACACAAATACAGGCACAGATTTATTTTTCATTCAGTATATACAAACACACACACACACACACACATATTCATATTATATACAAATGCACATAACTAACCGATTCACATGCACACTATCAAAAATAAAACATACATGTATATGTGGGCATAAACCTATCCCCATGCCCACTTAACTTATCACACGTGTATACAAAGATAATATAGATGACTGAATATAATATCCATAATTACATAAGGGAATGGACATATCCACATATGAATGTACACACACACACTTACACACATACAAACACAGACACAGGCACGCAGACACACACACACACACACACACACATATATATATATATACATACATACACACCTATCCACATGCCACACTTAGCTTATCACACACATATATAATTATATATATATATATAATATATATATATATATATATATATATATATATATATATATATTTATATATATATATATACATATATACATATAAAGTGAGTGCACCCATATCCCAGTTAGCTTTTTAACACACAAACACATATGAGTAAAGTGTATTCACATGCACATTTCACTATGTATACTTGGCTTGCATATATACCTTTCTATATGCACACTTATCTTATCTCACACACACACACATATATAAATATATAAATAGGTGCACACACCTATTCACACGCACATACACTAAGTACATTTATCCATATCCACACTTAGCTCATCACACACACATATATAACTATATATAAATGAGTGCAAACAATTCACATGCACATATACTATGTACATTTGGCTTGAATGTTTACCTATCTATCTATCTATCTATCTATATATATATATATATATATATATATATATATATATATATACCTATTACACACACAAATAAATATATATAAATGGGTGTACACACCTATTTACATGCATATACACTATGTACAATTGGTTTGTATATATACCTATCTATATACACACTTAGCTTATCACACACACACACACACACACACATAAATGTATATGATTTGGCAAATAAACCTATCTACACACACACAAACACAAACACCCACAGACACACACAAACACACACACACACACACAAACACAAACACACACACAGACACACACTTACACAGACACACACAGACACACACACACACACACACTTACACAGACACACACAGACACACACACACACACTTACACAGACACACACAGACACACTTACACAGACACACACACACAAACACAGGCACACACACACTTACACAGACACACTGACACAGACACACAGACACACACACACACACACACACACACACACACTTACACAGACACACACAAACACAGACACACACTTACACAGACACACACACACAAACACAGACACACACTTACACAGACACACTGACACAGACACACAGACACACACACACACACACACACACTTACACAGACACACACACACAAACACAGACACACACACACAAACACAGACACACACTTACACAGACACACAGACACACACAGACACACACACACACACTTACACAGACACACACACACAAACACAGACACACACTTACACAGACACACAGACACACACAGACACACACACGTCCATGTGTAATTATCAGTTGGTTACAGTCTGGCTCTTGGCCTGTACAGTCCCCGGGGGTATTCATCTCTTTCTGAGCATGTCTACAGGAGGAATAAGATGACATCTAATATTCATCCAGACTGAACACTTTATAGAAACGTAGGATGAATTGTTTGTAACTCACTGGCAACTGATACAATAAGTTCCGGCTGATCAGTGATGTGTACAGAGGGGTGAGCAGACAGATCAGCGGAATTTGTATTTTAAATGAATACTTCTACTATGAAAAAAGGGAGAAAAAAAAAAAAGTTTCTAGAAGAAAATAAATACTATTGACATTGTGCTGGGGGAAAGCTCATTAGTTCGTTGGCCATCTCTCTCTAATAAAGGAGCAGGGCTGCAAATTATACAGTCCCTGTCTGAACACACGCTCTGTCAAGTGAGATCAGTCTAGCGCAGGCTTGATTCAAATTGCTGCTAAGTTCCCTGCAATTCCTTCCCCTCCTTTTTTTTTTTCTTGCAAAGGGGTGTTTGGTGGAAAAACATTGTTCTAAAGGGGACGACAATAAAGCTTTGCATTAAAAAAAGAATATCAACTCTCATTTCCCATCGGTAATCCCAATAAAATAAATATTGCAAGGGTGGAGCAGAGTCCCCTTGAAATAACAACCTTTCTTTAGAATAGTGGGGTGGTTGGAGGGAGGGGGGGGGTATACAAATTTGCCCCTGTTTTTGTAATTAACCAAGTAAAACCCAAGAAAACAGATGTGTTTGTTTAGCTAATCATTGGCATGGTTCTTTCATGAGACCTCCAACTCCTTGGGACATTCCTTCATTTTTTTTTCTCCTTCCAGATAATTCTGATAGTTAATCAAGGTGTCTTTATATATCACAATATTAATTATTGGCTGCTATTGCCAGTTCAGTAGCATCATGATAGTTTATCGAGGTTAAGATAACTCATTGCTTTTATTGTGCAAGTGCAATAATGTAACACTCATCATTTTTAATGGAACTGTAAAGGTAAAGGTAAAAACTACTTGGCTGTTATCATTGCCTTATCAAAGACATGATAAGATTTATAACTTCTCCAACAGGTGAGGAGGCTGTGTGTTTTGCATAATGGAGTCTCTGCTTGGAGTGTGATCTCTCCTTGCAGCCTGATTTCAATCAGCCCACTCCTGTTTGTCCTTGGTGCTGGGGGGGGGGGGGGGGTGGGGGGGGATATTTAGGCCCAACACTTTATGTCACCCCATGTTGCCTCCCATTTGGGACCTTATGCCCTTTCCAGCAATTTGCTCCATATCTAGAAGACAAGAAGGGTATAGCAGCAACATCCACAGCATTCTACTACCTGTAGGAAAGTCAGGCTGTGTTTTGGGTATTGTACTTCCCTTCATAATTATCTTCCAGGATCCTATCTACCTCCTAATTAACAACTTTTACATTTGAGGTTTTGCAGTTATCAAGGAATTTTGCTTTATTTCGTTTTAAGGGCAGCACTGATTATAGTATGCTGCCCACAGGTTAAGCTTAGAATTTGTATTTTATTTTTATGTTTGCAGAGTACATTCATTGCCCAACACCCAAAGGGTTAAACAGGCAGTAGTGTGTTGCCCACAGGTTAAGCTCATCATTTTTTACATTTTTGCAAAGTGAATTCATCATCCAGCACCCAAAGGGTTAAACAGGCAGCTGTAAACTGTTTAGACAGTGGAGTGACAGATATAAGATGTGTGTTGCATCCTACTTGAAGCATGCAAAGTTCACTGAGTGTGCCATGGGCTTCCTAATAAGTTTTAGCAGGGTGGTGTGAAATTTGCCTTATGTGTTTCACAAGCACACAGGAGCTTACAGCTACTATGGCAGCTATGAGCTTATTTTGTATTTAGATACCATGTGATAAGGGGACAATGACATGCAACCATTGGAAGTGTGTGATGAGGACTCAGGGGTTGGCACCTTTGTAAGAGAAGTTGCACATTGCAAAGGGGAATTTGCCCTAGAACTTGGTGAATGGGTTTCACTTTGCATTTAAACAAAATAATACTTGACGTAATTGTAGCCGTATTAGTGCAATTGTGACAGAGAAAATTAAGTACTGTCCGTGATACTTTTTTTATTTGCACTAACATAGAATTTTTCAGGACAAGCTTTCGGGGTATGTCCCCTTCTTCAAGGTCCAAGCAGCTTGGACCTTGAAGAAGGGGACATACCCCGAAAGCTTGTCCTGAAAAATTCTATGTTAGTGCAAATAAAAAAAGTATCACGGACAGTACTTAATTTTCTCTAACAAAATAATAAAAATGAAAAAAAAAATTGCATATTTTGCTTGTACATGTTAGTGGAGTGTCAGCTCATTTTTTAAGCTCTGTAGTAAATTCCATTGCAAAGGGCAAGTCCACTCCCTCTTTGCTTTTAGTAAATCAACCCCAAGTAGGGTGGTGTGAATGTGGCTTATTTCTCAAGCACACACAATCCCACAACTACTATGCACCATCCTGGGGGGGCAGCTAGTGGCTTATTTTGCATACGGTGGCCATGTGATAGGGGACAATGACATGCAACCATTGGAAGTGTGTGATAAAAAACTCTGGGGTTGACACATTTGCAAGGGAAGTTGCACATTATAAAGGAAAATTTGCCTCCAGAGCTTGGTGAATAGGATGAAGATTCACTTTGCAATTTAATAAAATACTAAAAAATGTAAAAAAAATATTTTGCTTGTACATGATTATAAGTCAGTAAAGTTTCAGCTCCTTCTTTAAACTCTGCAGTAAATTCCCTTGCAAAGGGCAAGTCAGTCCACTCCCTCTTTGCTTTTAGTAAATCAATCTCAAGCAGGGTGGTGTGAATGTGGCTTATTTCTCAAGCACACACAATCTGGCGACTACTATGCACCCAGCTAGGGGCATATTTTGTATTTGGTGGCCATGCAATAGGGGGTAATGACATGCAACCATTGAAAGTGTGTGATGAGAACTCTGGGGTTGGCACCTTTGCAAGAGAAGTTGGGGGAGATGTCCTCCCCCCTCCCCCAGAGCTTGGTGAATGGGATGAAGTTTCACCTTATAAAGTAAGAATAATTAAAAATATATCTTTATTTTTTATTTTTTACATGATTATAAGGCCATACATTATACAATTTTCTTATTCAGTTTTCCTTTAGATTTACCAAAACCATATAATATGAGGCCAAACCTAAACACTTAAATGCCCTTACACTACATAGTGCATGGCCAGCCTAAGTCAGTAGAGTCTTTAAGCTCTGGAGCAAATTCCCTTGCAAAGTGCAACCTCCCTTCCAAAGTGCAACCTCCCTTGCCATGTGCAACCTCCCTTGCCATGTGCAACCTCCCTTGCAAAGTACAACCTCCCTTGCAAAGTGCAACCTCCTTTGCCATGTGCAACCTCCCTTGCAAAGTACAACCTCCCTTGCAAAGTGCAACCTCCCTTGCCATGTGCAACCTCCTTTGCAAAGTACAACCTCCCTTGCAAAGTGCAACCTCCCTTGCCATGTGCAACCTCCCTTTCATTATGCAACCTCCCTTGCAAAGTCAACTACCTCTTTGCTTTTAGTAAAATCAACCCCCAAGCAGGGTGGTGTGATTGTGGCTTATGCATTTCTCAAGCCCACACGATCTCAGGACTGCCATGCACCATCCTGGTGGGCAGCTAGGGGCTTATTTTTGTGTTTAGTGGCCATGTGATAGGAGACAATGGCAGTGTGTGATGAGAATACTGTGTTTCTTTTCTGGTGGTCTCAGCAGTTGCACAGTGTTGTTTTATGCTGCCTGCCTGCCTGCCTGCCTGCTGCTGCTGAGGCTGGGGCTAGTAGACGTAGGGTCCTCCTGCCTGTCTTGTCTCATGTGTTTTTGTATTACTGGGCTTGTATTGCACTGAGAGACGCCATGTTGGCTCAGCTAATAGGGACACCAAGTCACCAGCAAAGCTTTAAAGGCATACTTTCACACGCTTGGTTTCTCACTAAAACACCCCCTAAAATTCCTCTATAGAGTAAACACAAGCTCTAAGCCTTGATAACAGAAAGGAAAAGGAGGCTTGGCTGGGTGATCACTGAGGATCATCTGCAAAAACTGCACAGCAGATCTACACACACACATATTCTAATCCACTATAGATCAGACTTAACAGAAGAGATCCCCTTTTCCCCTCCCTGGCATGCCCATGTTAGACGTGCAATAAAGATGGTGTGGATCAAAGATCTCTTCTGTGTTTTTTTTTTTATAATTTTTATTTTTTTTTTGTATTTTTTTATTTTTTATTTTTTTATTGTTTGAGATCGTGTTTGGCTAACACTAGCATTGGGGAGAAATAAAGCATTCTCTGAGCAGCCAGAAAAAAACAAAAAACAAAAAAAAAAAACACTTATATACAGTGTTGCAATCTTGAAGAAGTTAACCCCTGCTCACCCATCCCCATGCCAAGGCAGCCCCTGAGTGCCTCCAAAAGGGTTAACAGCTCCTAAATCACCCCCTTCCCCCTTTTGTCCTTTTATTTTTTTCAGATGCTTTTGTTCTATGAAAACTTGCATGTTAAAAAAAAAAAAACCCTAAACCTAAGCACGAGTCTTTAAATCCAAACATTCATTCAAACGCAAGCTTTCTCTCTTCTTTTTAAATTATGTTCTTTTTTTTGTTTTGTTTTGTTTTTTAACCACCTATAGAATAATTTAAAAAAAAAAAAAACACTCCCACCAGATACTGTTGCATTCTGCACACATATAATAAGGACAGGGACTGGGTTTTTTGATTTTCAAATTCATAAATTATAATTTAATATCAATGACAATTTACAACACATGTTTTACAACAAGCTAACACAAAAACGAGATTCTGCGAATTGTTCTTTTTTTTTTTTTTTTCTTTTCTTTTTTTTTTTCTCTTTACTTTGAATACAAAAAAACGTCATACACTCACAGAAAAATAAAAAATAAATGACTTGCAATAGAGGAACCTAAACCTAGAGGTCAGCAATACTCTGCAAATGTAATTCTCAGCTCACTCTCGTCTCCCAGAGTGTGTGTGTGTCTATGGATGCATATGTATGTGTAGGATGTGTGTTTATACATACATGAGTGCATATTAAACGCCATCATCAATCCCAATCAATCAAAGAGTCCATAGTCTAGGCGTGCATTTACAATAAATTAAAGTGACCTTTCCGTATATTGAAAATATGGCCCGTTTTTTTTTTTTTTTTTGGTACAAAATATTAGCCCACAGTCATAGATGTCTAAGAAGAAAGTCTTATAATGGACAGGAGGCATATAAGGTGATGGGTGCACAGTCTAGGGGGGGGGGGGGAGGGCAAGGGGGGGGGCATTTGCAACTTTCCAGCTGACAAAGCACTACATGTCCCAGCATGCCTCCCTAATCTAGCGAAGCAAGTTGGGCTTTTTGATCCATTGGCACCTGGATAATCATAGACCGACTAGGACAAAAAAATAAATAAATACTCAGTCCTATTATCTTTTTCTTTAACTACCACCCTGGCATACCAAAAAAGGGATGTTACTTCATTTTTAAAATAGACTATTAGACCCACAGCTCTCTAAGCTAAGTCAACCCCCAATGATCAATGGCCACCAAGAAAAATATTGTTGATCCATGAGATGAAAAAAAAAAAATTAAATTATAATAATAACAAAAACTCCAATATAAAGCAACTGAGCTGTATATACAAATCTGTCTCAAATATCCTGTGCGTGTATACCAGATATTTACAAAATAGTTCTTTATTTTTCACGTTCATAAAATAGATGCAGACGACCTTTTTCTTTCTTTTCTTTTTTTTTTTCCTTTTTTTTTTTTTGGATAAGTTTAACAATATACTTCGCTAAAATAGCTCTGCAGGCACTTAAAAGTACGGGCCTTTTTTTTTTT
>CM055118.1:446054510-446062010 GCA_029206835.1 Rana muscosa
TCCAATTTATTCTCCCATATGTGCTCATAATGTCCTTCTGTTTCCCTCTCCCATCTACACATATAATATTGCGGATTGATTTTAATTATGCTTCTTTTTTTTCTTTTTTTTCTTTAAATACAAAAGCTCTAGCCCTGTTAGAACAGGACTTCAAAAAATAAAATGAAATAATAATAATAATAAAAAAAAAAAACAACAACATAGAAATCTCCCTGATTTGAATCTCTAGACAATTGCTAGCAGTTGCAGGCCTCGGTGTGTGTGTGTGTGTGTTTTTTTTTTATTTGCAGTGCAATTGCATGCAGAAAAAGGCAAGGGAAGGTTGAAGGGGAAGGTTTGGGGGACGGTGGGGATTTGGGAAAGTATTGTTTGGAGTTGGCCACATTCTGGGGAGATGTGCGTGACATTGTAGACAGGATAGGGTTAGCCAGAGCAGCTGGAACACAAAGGGAGGCTGTAACCCCCCTAGCCTACAGAAGACAGCCTGCTGCTCAGGCAAAGCTCTGCACACTATCAGTCCTTCTCTGTCCTTGTCTAAATTTATATCACAAAAGGCTTTGACTTTCACAAGGGGACACACACACATACACATAAACACACGCACACACACGCACACACACACACACACACATGCACACATGCACAGCAAAGCAGGAACTTAAATAGTCCTTTTTTAATGGAAGGGGAGAGGGGGAAAAAAAAAAGGGAGAGGGAGAGCTGTTAGACGAGCCTGCTCCTCACTGTCCTCTGATCTTAATCAGTTTTAACTCCTGTGCAGAATGACATTCTAGGTCACAGGGGCCAGGCAGATTATTCCATGGAGAGGGAGTTTTTTTTTAATTTTTTTTTTTACTTGGAGCAGGCATGAATAATATTATTAATCCTAATAATAAAAAAAATACTATGTATTTTTAAAATTAACCACTTATTTACCCAAGGACTAGGTCTCAAAATAGAACATTAAATAAAATACTTTGTATTTTTTTACATTAACCACTTATTTACCCAAGGACTAGGTCTCAAAATAGAACATTAAATAAAATACTTTGTATTTTTTACATTAACCACTTATTTACCCAAGGACTAGGTCTCAAAATAGAACATTAAAAAAAATACTTTGTATTTTTTTACATTAACCACTTATTTACTCAAGGACTAGGTCTCAAAATAGAACATTAAAAAAATAATAATAAAATACTTTGTATTTTTAGATTGCACTTCACTGTTCTAGACTAGACTAGATCCTTACATAGACTATTAATTAAGATTAAAATAAAATAAAAAATACTATGTATTCTTAGATTGTACTTCACTACCCTAGCCTAAACTAGATCCCTAAAAAAAAAAAGATCCTATGCATTGTTAGATCCTACTTCACTGCCCTAGACTAGATCCCTACATAGGTCATTAATAAAGATAAAAAAGATACTGGGCATTGTTGGATTCTACTTTACTGCCCTAGACTAGATCCATACATAGAATATTAATTAAGATAAAAAATTAATAAAATACTATGTATTCTTAGATTATACTTCACTACCCTAGCCTAGACTAGATCCCTAACAAAAAAGATCCTATGCATTGTTAGATCCTACTTCACTGCCCTAGACTAGATCCCTACATAGGTCATTAATAAAGATAAAAAGATACTGGGGATTGTTGGATTCTATTTTACTTATCTGGAATAGATCCATATATAGAACATTAATAAAGATAAAACAAGATAGTTTGAACTTCACTACCCTGGACTAGATCCCTAAACAGGACACTAAAGATAAAATAAAGATCCTATGCATTGTTAGATCCCACTTTACTGCCCTAGACTAGATCCCTACATAGGTCATTAATAAAGATAAAAGATACTGTGCATTGTTGGATTCTACTTTACTGCCCTAGACTAGATCCCTACATAGAACATTATTAAAAGATAAAACAAGATAATGTGTATTCCTAGATTCAACTTCACTACCCTGAACTAGATCCCTAAACAGAACACTAAAGATAAAAATAAAAGATCCCATGCATTGTCAGATCCCACTTTACTGCCCTAGACTAGATCCCTACATAGGTCATTAATAAAAGATACTGTGCATTGTTGGATTCTACTTTACTGCCCTAGACTAGATCCCTACATAGAACATTATTAAAAGATAAAACAAGATAATATGTATTCCTAGATTCAACTTCACTACCCTGGACTAGATCCCTAAACAGAACACTAGAGATAAAAATAAAAGATCCTATGCATTGTCAGATCCCACTTCACTGCCCTAGACTAGATCCCTACATAGGACAAGATAAAAAAGAAACTGAGGATTGTTAGATCCTACTTTGCTACCCTAGACTAGATCCCTACATAGAACACTAATAATGATAAAAAAGAGACTAAGCATTTTTTTTTTGCATTAACCGCTTCACTGCCCTAGACTTGATCCCTACATAGGACAGATAAAAAAGATAAAAAAGAACCGACTTTACTGCCCTAAACTAGATCCCTAACACTAATAATGATAAAAAAGAGACTATGCATTTTTTGCTTTAACCACTTCAATGCCATAGACTGGATCCCTGCATAGATTGTAAGCTCCCAAGAACAGGGCCCTCCTAACTACTCTACTTGCAACAATACTGAGTCCCATTGACACAGCGCTAACTGTTGGCGCTATAGTAGTCCTGTATAATAATAATAATATAGTAACATAGTTTTTATTTTTACTTTTAGCAGCCCCTTTTTAAGGTACTGGAGGGAATGATGATTAATCATGACGGTTGGGGAGCGATGAAGGGCTAAACAAAAAAAAAAAAAAAAAAAAAAAGAAAAGAAAAGCAAAGTCTACACAGACCTCGGCCATGCAAAGTTACAGTGAATGGTGGAGGGGGAAGAAAAAAAAAAAAGGGGGGGACATGTAGAACAATAGGCAAGACTAGAAAACAAATGAAAACCCAATACCTTCCCGTCTCATGCCAACTTTGAGGCATTTTTTGAGCCGGCAGTACTGACACTGATTGCGGTGGTGTTGGTCTATAGGGCAGTTCCTGTTGGCACGACAAGTGTAAGACAGGTTCCTCCTGACACTTCGCTTGAAGAAGCTCTTGCAACCTTCACAAGTGAACTGGCCATAGTGCTTGCCGCTAGACTTGTCCCCGCACACCACGCACTCTATGTGCTGCTGTTGCTGCTTCTCTTGGTTCTGGCTGGGCTGGCTGGTCGGGTTCGACTGGGCAGGGGTGGTAGAGGGCACTCCTTGCCCCGGGGTCTGCGGGGTGTGGGGCGCCCCCCCTGGCCCTTGCACCGGAGGGGGCTGTGAAGGTTGACTTCCTGGCACATCGTCCTGAGGGTCTCGCCACGCACCCACTACCATTGCCATATCTAATGAGGGGAACCTATTCCAATCTGCTTTTTTCTTCTTATGGTGCTGGTGGGATCAGGCAGCTTTAATAGATGAAAAAAAAAAAAAAAAAAAAGGGGGGGGGGGTAGTGGGGGGTTTGGGGGGGGGGGGGGATTTTGAGCAAAAAAAAAAAAAAGAAGAAAAAGCCGGCAATTAGATGAGTTGTTCTGCAAAGGTGGTGGTAGTGGAGAGATAGAGCAGCACACTTCGGAGGTGCAGCAGACTTAGTGCTGGGGGCCAGGTCCTGGGAACATCACCACAGTCAGCCATTCAGGAAAGCCATGAAGAAGACAGACGAAGGGTTAAGGATTACAGGGGGGAGACCCGCTCTCCTGCTTCTCCTCCAGCGCTGGCAGCCAGTAGGGGAGCCTCTCCAGCAGCAAAGACTTGCTCAGATCCCCTGCTTCTCCTTCTCTTGCGAGCATGCACAACACACACAAAAAAAAAAAGAAGAAAAAAAAAAAAAAAAGAGTCCACTCTCCCTTCTCTCTGCTCTTGCTCTCTCCTCTTTCTCCAGCAAATAATAATAATAATAATAATAAAAAATGCAAAAAAAAAAAAAAAAGAAAAAAAAAGAGAAGCAGTTCACAGCTTGCTGGACATCCTTCATGCAGAATAAACCTTCAAATAAAAGGCAGGAGCTTGGAATCAAAGTGATCAAATATGCTAAAGAGGAGGAGAGGGGTTGGGGTGGTTGCAGCAGGAAGGGAGGGGGGGTTTTTGGAGAGAAGAGAGGAGGAGGAGGGGGGGGGAGAGAGAGAGAGAGGAAGGTTGTAGGAAGTGATTGCGATTTGTAGGAAAGGGCTGGCAGAGTGGTGTCTCTCCGATCAGCTCACTGAGCTCTCTATATAGTGAACTTTGACACCACTGCTGCAACTTAGCACACGTTACCATGGCGACGCCGCTCCTTATAAGGGGAGAGATTGTGTTTAACTGGTCAGGGCTCCCAGCCCTTCCCCTTGCACCCTATTGGTCAGGCCGGCCTAGTGGTACAGGGTTTTGCTTTGCGACTTTCTTGCATTTGTCCCAGGTCCTAGAGACAGTCTACTCACTCACTTACTCACTCACTCACCACCACCACCAGCAACAGCAGCAGCAGCAGCAGCAGCAATAACCCCCCTTGGAATCAAGCAAAGGCAAAGCCACACTGCTCTTTCAACCAGACACAATAAGGTGGTGGAAGGTGAAGAGAGAAAAAAAAATAAAATCTATTAAAATAAAATAATAAATAATTGCAAAAGGGCTGAAGGAGAGGAAGAGAGAAAAAAAAACAAAAAAACAAAAAAAAAACGAGGATTGCTTTTAACATGCCTATAGAATGCTGGGTAGAGCTGTGCATAAGTAAGCATCACCATTGATTATTCTTTTATTATAGTATTATGTCTCACTGGCACATGAGGGACACAACTCTTCTTTTTTGTACCCATCTAAGGACCAGCAAGAGCTGGATCTGCCTGCCTATAGAATGTATAGGATGGGAGTACATATGTATAGAATGCCTATAGAATGTATAGGATGGGGGTACATATGTATAGAATGCCTATAGAATGCTGGGTATAGCTGTGCATAAGTAGGCATCACCATTTTTTTTATTTTTTTATTATAGTATTATGTCTCACCTGCACGTGAGGGACACAATTCTTCTTTTTTTGTACCCATCTGAGGACCAGCAAGAGTTGTATCTGCCTGCCTATAGAATGTATAGGATGGGGGGAACATATGTATAGAATGCCTATATAATGTATAGAATGGGGGTACATATGTATAGAATGCCTATAGAATGTATAGGATGGGGGTACATATGTATAGAATGCCTATAGAATGTATAGAACGGGGTACATATGTATAGAATGCCTATAGAATGCTGGGTAGCTGTGCATAAGTAAGCATCACCATTTTTTTTATTATAGTATTATGTCTCACCTGCACGTGAGGGACACAACTCTTCTTTTTTTGTACCCATCTGAGGACCAGCAAGAGTTGTATCTGCCTGCCTATAGAATGTATAGGATGGGGGTACATATGTATAGAATGCCTATAGAATGTATAGGATGGGGGTACATATGTATAGAATGCCTATAGAATGTATAGGATGGGGGTACATGTGTATAGAATGCCTATAGAATGTATAGGAGGGGGGTACATATGTGCATAAGTATGCACCAGCATTGATTTTATTATCTATTATGTTATTATTTCTCACTGGCATCTGAGGGACACAACTCCTTTTCTATACTTCCAGCAAGAGTTGGGTGCAGCTCTACCTACAGAGTGTATAGGTGGGTAGATGTTAACATGCCTATAGAATGCTGGGTAGAGCTGTGCATAAGTAGTGATCACCATTGATTTTTCTTTTATTATAGTATTATGTCTCACTGGCACATGAGGGACACAACTCTTTTTTTTTGTGCCCATCTAAGGACCAGCAAGAGCTGGATCTGCCTGTCTATAGAATGTATAGGATGGGAGTACATATGTGTAGAATGCCTATAGAATGCTGGGTATAGCTGTGCATAAGTAGGCATCACCATTTATTTCTCTTTTTTTTTTATATAGTATTATGTCTCACCTGCACGTGAGGGACACAACTCCTTTTTTTGTACCCATCTAAGGACCAGCAGGAGTTGGATCTTCCAGCCTATATAATGTATAGGAGGGAGCACATATGTGCATAAATATCATAAGTAGGCACCAGCATTGATTTTAATATCTATTATACTGTTATTTCTCACTGGCATCTGTGGGACACAACACAACTCCTTTTTTATACTTCCAGCAAGAGTTGGATCTGCCTGCCTTTAGAATGTATAGGAGGGGAGTACATATGTGCATCAGTATGCACCAGCATTGATTTTATTATCTGTTATATTAGGTGGGTAGATCTGTGCACAGGTATGCATCAGTAATGATTATATGATATTATATTATATTGTATTGAATTATCATTTCTCACTGGCACCTGATGGTCACAGCTCCTTTATTATACTTCCAGCAAACGTTGTGTGCATCTCTGCCTATAGAATGCATAGGGGAGTAGATCTGTGCATATGTATGTATCAGCATTGATGTTATTATATTATATTATGTAATTATTTCTCACTGTCACCTGAGCGGATGGTAGATCTGTGCACAGGTATGCATCAGTAATGATTATATTATATTATATTATAATATATTATATTATTTATACTATTTCTCATTGGCACCTGAGGGATACAGATCCTTTTTTTATACTTCCAGAAAGAAATGGGTGCAGTTTTGATCTGCCTGCCTAAGGAATGTATACGAGTGTAGATCTGTGCCTAAGTATGTATCCTCATTGATTTTCCTCTATTATCATTTCTCACTAGCATGTGAGAGACACAACTCTTTTACCCATTCCACATTCCTCCAAGAGAGAGATTTGTGTGCAGCTCTGCCTATAGAATGGGTAGAAGGGTGGATCTGTGCACAGGTATGCATCCATCAGCAATGAGTATATTATATGATATTGTATTGTATTATATTATATTATATTAAATTAAAGTATAATGTATTATATCAATGACTCATTGGCACCTGAAGGACACAGCACAGCTCCTTTTGTATACTTCCAGCAAGAGTTGGATGCAATTCTGATCTGCCTGCCTAAGGAATGTATATGAGGGTAGATTTGTGCCTAGGTATGCATCCTCATCATTGATTATCCTCTTCTATTATTTCTCACTAGCATGTGAGAGACACAACTCTTTCTACCCATCCACATACCTCCAAGCAAGAGTTGGGTGAAGCTCTGATCACTTTCTATTCCTTACCTTTTAACTCTCTATAAGGAGGTTACTGCAGGACACAGCCCAGATGCTATACAGTGATTGCTGTCATTTGGGCCATCGTCTCACTATCATGTAGATATGTTGTAGAACATTGCAATTACTATAGTGAGTGTCCCTACAATCCTACAATGATTGCTGTCACTTGGGCCATCGTCTCACTAGGATGTAGAAATGTTGTAAGAAATTGCAATTATTATAGTGGTTATATAGAGTGGTGGTGACTGCAAAAAATATTAATATATTAGAAGTGAAGAAAATCAATACTGATGAATATATACACAGACCTAACCTGATATGC
>CM055118.1:447867010-448277010 GCA_029206835.1 Rana muscosa
TTCTGCCGACGTACATATACAGTGAGCGGTCGTTACGTGGTTAAAAGGGGCTTCTTCTGTCCAGACTCTTGCTGTCTGATCTGCAGTTATCCGGTGACCTGATCCTGAACTTGCACCCGCTGTTACTCTGACCCGGCTTCCTGACCTTGCTGCTATCTCCAGTCCTGACCTTTGGCTTCCTAGACCCAGTCCTGCTCATCTGTCTGCCTGATCCTCTGTTGCCTGATCCAGTCTGAACTTGACCCTCTCCTGCCTGCCGCTTGTATCCGTATCCACCGACATCCCCGGCTACCTGCATCAGCTGATCTGCACCTTCCCAGCCGCATCCCCAGCTACCTTCACCCGCTGGCCTGCATCACCTGACCTGCATCTTCAGCCGTCCATAGCAGTCTTCTCATCTGGTCCAGGAGAACCTAACAGACACTCATACCCCACTGTGCTCCTTCAGCCACTGTCCCAACTCCAGTGACCTGGGAACCAGGGCTGTACGAGAGGTCTCCCTCTGCACATCAAGCTCACCTCCAAGGTACGTGTCAGGCATAACCACAGTGACCTTTTCTTTCAGTTATACGATACACAAGCTGTTAGCTGATGCCAAAACCTTATCAATCCATTGATCGGACACACAGACCACTCCATTTCCCAATCCACAATTTCAGTCTGGAAACCCTAATAAAACGGTCACCCTCACAAGCTTGATCAATCCAGAAAACTACCAGATACCGGTCTTAAATAGCTCTGTTTGAAGGGAATGGCCAATACACCTCTCTCTAAGAGTGGTTAGCAGGCAAGACTCTAAAAATTTAGCATATTTCTTAACTCATGAAATAATAATAGCACAGCCCGAATATATATCTAATTTTACCTCCCTCAGTTAAGTTGTAGCGTTTTGAGCTTAAACACCGCTACCCTAGAAGTACTGGGAGCCGAACAGGCCCAATTAATCAACTGGGCATCTGAAACCTGTCAAGTTTATATTCATTTCTAAGAGCTGGACAATAATCTACATGTTAGCAGACTGTACCCGGTAGGAATTCAGACCTACAGAAAACTATATTTTGGGACATAGTCATAAACCCAGTGACATTCCAGAAACCTCTCCTCACACGCTTAATTGGTCAGATGGCCTCTGTCTACATCCCTTTGATACCAGAGAAAAGTGGAATGTCAGGAGAGTTTGACAGCTCTCCTTTAACATTAAACCAAGGAACACCTAAACGGACCTGAGAGAGCCACTGTACCGTCTTTGCTTATTCATTGGACTCTGCAAACCAGGACATTGCTAAAGCGGAGTTTAGGAAAAGTGTATTTTTATTTTTAATTTTTTTTACAGGCATCCCATCATAATGCATTAAAACCCAAATAAAGTATATATATTGTGAGGGGGTTAGCTCGGCAGCGGGTGTGTGTGACCCCCGGGATGGGCTCCCCACACAAAACAGGCCCAGCAAACGGAGGTTGTGGTTTTCAAAATCAAAAAAAGGTGCGGTTTATTTTCTATTTACAGTGACAAAACACAGCAAAGCAAAAGAAACATAACAAAAATAAATCCTGGTCAAGTTGACCTCTGACTAAACATACAGGTTTCCTAACTAACAACTGGGATCAGCCTAGTGCTGTCCTAGTCCCTAAGTCCCTGGTTTTAAATGTCCAAGCAAATAGCCACACAGGCTTTGTCTCACCGCACAGGGGTTCACTCTCCCTAGACAGTCCACACAGGTCTGGTTCCAGGCATGAGCTAACATCTAATGAAGCTGGGAGTTCTTATAGAGGCCTAAATGAGCTGACAAGCTTCAGCTGGTCTCATCAACTCCCTGTCTGCACGACGCCCAGCCCTCTCCCTAGAGGTATGAGTCATCCATGAGCCCACTAGCCTTATACAACTCTCCACCTAGTTGTATAAGTCGGCGTAAAGCCTGAATCTGGGCGAAATATATCTACCCCCCTGGATGCAACCAGGTGACTTTACCTTCCTGCTGTCACATACCCCCCCCTCTTGTTTTAACCTCGGGGTTGGAACACCAGCAATCAGGCATTCATGTACTCGAGACAAAGCATCCACATTCCCCATTTGAACGCCAGGGCGATGCTTTACTGTGAAGTTGAATTCCTGGAGGGCCAGGAACCACCTATTCACTCTTCTATTTGTTTCCTTGTTTTGAGCCATCCACTTTAACGGAGCGTGATCCGTAACCATGTCAAAGTGCCTACCTAGCAGGTAGTACCGAAGGGAATCTAGAGCCCACTTCACCGCTAAACACTCCTTTTCAACGGTGGCGTAATTTACCTCATGGGACTTCAACTTCCTGCTGAGGTAAATGACTGGGTGCTCTTCCCCGTTCCAGACCTGGGACAATACTGCTCCTAACCCCACATCTGACGCATCACTTTGTACGACAAAGTCTTTAGAGAAGTCGGGTGAGTACAACACTGGCTGGCTACATAAGGCTTGTTTCAAGAATTGGAATGCTGCCTCAGCCTCGGGGGTCCATTTAATCATGACCGACCCTTTCCCCTTCGTCAGGTTGGTTAGGGGCACAGCCTTAGAAGCAAAGTGGGGAATGAATCGCCGATAATACCCAGCGATTCCCAGAAAGGCTCGTACCTGCTTCTTGCTGTTGGGACGTGGCCAACTCTGGATGGCCTCGACTTTGTTGAGTTGGGGTTTTATTACTCCCCTCCCAATGGTGTACCCAAGATATTTGGCCTCCTCCTGCCCAATGGTACACTTCTTGGGGTTAGCCGTAAACCCCGCTTCCCGAACAGAGTCCAGGACTGCTTGCACTTTTGGCAGATGTGAGGCCCAATCTGTGCTATGGACAATTACGTCATCCAGGTAAGCCGCAGCATACTTCCGATGGGGCCTCAGCATCTGGTCCATTTTTCGCTGGAATGTGGCCGGCGCATTCTGTAACCCGAACGGCATTCTTTTATATTGGAACGCCCCGTCTGGGGTTACAAATGCGGTTTTCTCTTTGGCCGACTTGGCCAGGGGGATTTGCCAATACCCTTTTGTGAGGTCAAGAGTCGTCATGTATCGGGCTGTTCCCAGCCGGTCGATCAACTCATCTATACGTGGCATGGGGTAGGTGTC
Organism: Rana muscosa; assembly: GCA_029206835.1. Classification (NCBI taxonomy): domain Eukaryota; kingdom Metazoa; phylum Chordata; class Amphibia; order Anura; family Ranidae; genus Rana; species Rana muscosa. Next base: position 447,870,105 of record CM055118.1, read on the forward strand.
AAATTTTGTAACTTTGTTCAACTGACGAAAATCGTTACAAAATCGCCAGCTCCCATCCGGTTTAGGCACCAACACGATGGGACTAGACCAATCACTTTGGGACTCCTCTATCACCCCTAAGTTCAGCATTTTCTGTACTTCCTCCCGTATTGCCTCCCGTCGAGCCTCTGGGATCCGATAGGGTTTTAACTTCACCCTTTCACCGGGCGGGGTAATGATGTCATGCTCTACCCCAGATGTTTGTCCCGGCAGCTCAGAGAATACCTCCTTGTTGCGAAGCACAAACTCCTTAACCTCCTGTTGTTGGGGTTGTGACAAGGTGGCTGCTATTCCAACCTCAGGAATCACGCAACCAGTTTGAGCTGGTGACCAAGTGTCTGCGACTAGGGACTCTCTATCCCTCCAGGCTTTCAACAGATTAACGTGATAGATCTGTTCGGGCTTTCGCCTTCCTGGTTGTCTGACCTTGTAATTCACTTCGCTCACTTTTTCCATTATCTCGTAGGGGCCTTGCCATTTGGCAAGGAATTTACTTTCAACCGTAGGGACAAGTACCAATATCCTATCCCCCGGGGAAAAGGTACGGGTCTTGGCTCCACGGTTGTACACTCTCTGCTGTGCCAACTGCGCTTGGGCCAAATGTTCCTTCACGATGGGCATTACCTGTGCAATTCGATCTTGCATCAGGGCGACATGCTCAATCACACTCCTGTGGGGAGAACTCTCACTTTCCCAAGTTTCCTTGGCAATATCCAACAGCCCTCTTGGGTGTCTCCCATACAGTAACTCAAAGGGGGAGAATCCCGTAGAGGATTGGGGCACCTCCCTAATAGCAAACATCAAATAAGGAAGTAAACAGTCCCAATCCTTTCCATCTCTATCCACCACTTTCTTCAACATTTGTTTTAGGGTTTTGTTGAATCTTTCAACCAGCCCATCGGTTTGGGGGTGATACACAGACGTACGCAATTGCGTCACTTTGAACAATTTACACAGCTCTTTCATAACCCGGGACATAAAGGGTGTACCTTGGTCCGTAAGCAGTTCTTTACAAATACCCACCCGGCTAAAAACAAGAGATAGCTCTTTGGCTATGGTTTTGGCCGAGGTATTTCGGAGAGGGATCGCTTCTGGATAACGGGTGGCATAGTCCATTATAACTAATATGTACTGGTGCCCCCTAGCGGACTTGATTATAGGACCTACCAAATCCATGGCGATCCTCTCAAACGGGACCTCAATGATGGGTAGAGGGACCAGCGGGCTACGGAAATGTGGCATCGGGGCCAACCTCTGACACACAGGGCAGGAGGAACAATAATTTTCTACGTCCTTCATCACCCCCGGCCAATAGAATCTCTGTAATACCCTCTCTCGGGTTTTCTCTGTCCCCAGATGACCTCCAAGAATGTGCCCATGGGCCAACTCCAACACCAACTTCCTGTAAGGTTTGGGCACCACAAGCTGCTCAACGGTTTCTTCTGCCCTTTTTGCCACCCGATACAGTAGGTCCTTCTCTACGCTGAAGTATGGGTAAGTGCAGGTATTATCTGGGTTCACTAACTCGCCATCTATTTTCACTACGTTTTCCCGTGCCTTTTTTAGGGCGGGGTCTTTCAACTGTTCTGTGGCAAAGTTTTCCCTGTGAACCTCAAGATCAGAAAACTCCACAGACGGTAGGTTTTCGTCTGAGGAGGTGGGCTCCTCTCCAGTTTCTTGAGTCTCCCCTGCCAATACTGATAAGGGAAATTCCGGAGAGTCCTCACCACTCTCAGGGGAGTTCTGGCTATCACATTCCTGGTACATAGGGGCACCAGTGAGGGGCTCAGGATCATCCCACAGTTCCCAGAACTTCGGAAAATCCCTTCCCACAATGGCGTCATGCGGTAACTGAGATACTAAGCCCACTGGATGAGAGAGGGTACCTTTGGGGGTCTCGAAACACACTGTAGTCACTGGATACTCTCGGGTGTCCCCATGCACACAAATAACAGCTAACTTGCTATTCCCAGAGACCTCTGTTTTAACTAACTCAGCCTTTATCAGGGTCACAAGGCTACCTGAATCCAGCAATACCACAACATTTCTACCATTAACACACATTTTGCATAAATGTTTCTCAGTTCCTCGAATGGCAGTGCATGCGACTGTCGCACACAGCGACTGACGTCTGCCCGTCAGAAAGTCACACTGCATGGGTTCCTCCACAACCGGGCAATTGGCTGCAATATGTCCCGCTTGCCGGCAGCGGTAGCAAACGATCCTTCTTGCCGCCTCTTGAGCCGCTGATTTCCCAGGCTGTTCTCGCCAAACTTGGGGTAGAGCTCCCACCCTCTCACTCTCTCCACCCTCACCCCTTGGAATCCTCTTATCCGCCCCTGGGGATGGTCTGGTCTTAGGGTGGAAAGTCCGAGTGTCTCTGGAAGAGGCCGTCAGGTTCTCTGTAGCCAAGTATTTCTCCACACGATCCACAAGACCATCGGCCGTCTCTGGGTCTCCATGGCTTACCCACTTTTGGATGGCAGTAGGAAGAGCTCTCAAAAACCGATCCATTACAACACGTTCCACAATCTTTGGTGCGGACAAAGTCTCTGGCTGTAGCCACTTTCTGCTCAGGTGAATGAGATCATACATTTGAGACCTGGTGGGTTTTCCAAGCTGGAAAGTCCAGTTATGCACACGCTGAGCCCGGACAGCCTGGGTGACACCCAGCCTTGCCAATATTTCAGCTTTTAGCATCACATAGTCTTTTGCTTGGTTAGGCTCTAGGTCATAGTAAGCTTTCTGCGATTCACCAGTTAACAGAGGAGCCACCAGTCCAGCCCACTGCTCCTCAGGCCACTTTTCTCTTTCAGCGGTCCTTTCAAATGTGGTCAAAAATACCTCTGGATCATCCTCTCCAGTCATTTTTGTCAATAAACGACTCACCCCAAAGGACGCGGTATTAGTGGGACGGCTTTCCTCACTGGTCTGCGGACGTTGCTGCATTACTGCTTCCATCTGTTGTTGTAGTCTCTGCTCTTGCTTCTGCAACAGGTCTATGAAGCGGGCCTCAGATTGCTGCTGGGCTCGTTGCTGAGCCTCCAGACTCTGTTGCAAAGTTGCGTTTGTCTGCTGCTGGGCTGCAAGGCTCCTTTGCAAACCTGCATTTGTCTGCTGTTGATTGGCATTTGCTAGAGCCAGCTGCTTCAGTATCTCCTCCATGCTGGCTTAAAAAAAACTGCCACTGGTTCTCCACCAACTGTGAGGGGGTTAGCTCGGCAGCGGGTGTGTGTGACCCCCGGGATGGGCTCCCCACACAAAACAGGCCCAGCAAACGGAGGTTGTGGTTTTCAAAATCAAAAAAAGGTGCGGTTTATTTTCTATTTACAGTGACAAAACACAGCAAAGCAAAAGAAACATAACAAAAATAAATCCTGGTCAAGTTGACCTCTGACTAAACATACAGGTTTCCTAACTAACAACTGGGATCAGCCTAGTGCTGTCCTAGTCCCTAAGTCCCTGGTTTTAAATGTCCAAGCAAATAGCCACACAGGCTTTGTCTCACCGCACAGGGGTTCACTCTCCCTAGACAGTCCACACAGGTCTGGTTCCAGGCATGAGCTAACATCTAATGAAGCTGGGAGTTCTTATAGAGGCCTAAATGAGCTGACAAGCTTCAGCTGGTCTCATCAACTCCCTGTCTGCACAACGCCCAGCCCTCTCCCTAGAGGTATGAGTCATCCATGAGCCCACTAGCCTTATACAACTCTCCACCTAGTTGTATAAGTCGGCGTAAAGCCTGAATCTGGGCGAAATATATCTACCCCCCTGGATGCAACCAGGTGACTTTACCTTCCTGCTGTCACAATATATATATATATATATATATATATTTGCTAGTGTATATGAATTATATCTTTTCTTTATACTTACAAATTCGAAAATCCTCTTCTGGCTGTTGCCATGATGATTGTGGGCATGTGAAGCCCAATGGCAGCCTTTTCCTGGATTAGAGATGGAGAGATTTATGCTGGGTAACCAGCATGTACCTTTCGATCTCGCGCATGCGTGATGCTCTGGTGGCTGTAGCACCGATTGTTTACCAAGTTGCCATAACAACGGGCGGCAACGGAAGAAGGTCCCGCCCCGTTGATATGGCAACCTAGATAGATCCGCCCTAAATCGCGTAATTTCCTGTCGGGAAATAACGCAATTTTTTTGTCACACTCCTACCCAATGACTCCTGGGAAGTGATGCAGAGCTTCACGGACCCGGAAGTGGCAGATTAGGAGTCACCACAGGCACAGGGCATTTCTGGTGAGAATTTTTTTTTTTTTAATCCAAATGTTTGTTAATACTAGTAAAAGACTGTGATAATGTAAAAATGTTTTTCAGGGTGGAACTCCGCTTTAAGTATTCTTAATTTTTATCTCCTTTTTATTTTCCCGTTGCATTATTGTCTCTGTGTTTCTTTGTAATACCATTTTTCTGTAAATAATTTATTTAGTGCCGGTTCACACTACAGCGACTTGGGATCTGACTTGTCAGACCTCAAGTCGCCCCAAGTCGCGGTACATGAGAAATTCCATTATAGTTAATGAGAGCCGTCTTAATGAACACTACTGAAGTCGCTCCGACTTCAGAAAAGGTTCCTGTACTACTTCAAAGCGACTTCTAGGCGACCTGTACCCATAGATTTCAATGGAAGTCGCCTCCAAGTCGGATCCTCGTCTATAGTGAAGCGACTTTACAGGAAGAAGAAAATAATTTACCCAGGTACTCCCCACTAAACAGGCAGCCCCCTCCTTCCCACAGAGTACTTCCTGTATGCCGTTGTCTCTGTATGCTTGTATGCTTGAGAACGACCTGTATGCACAATGTCTGCCAGAGCCCACAGGGAAGTCCATCACAGAGAGCCAGTAGACAATGAGTCTCTTATAAGGTTTGTGAGGCAGCGCCCATGTCTTTATGACAAGACAGATCCCAACTACAAGGTTTAATTAAAGAGAGAATGCCTGGCTGGAGATCTGTCGCCTGAGTTTGGAGAGTTGGGAAATATTGTCGCCGAACGAACGTAGTGACAAATGTAAGTTTAACCTTTATTTTATTTACGTCTGTTATCCATGTGTTAAACATCGCAGGCACTGACATACTTGACTAGGCATGATGGTTGTAGTTCCAGAACAACTGGAGGGCAAGAGTATGGAGAACCCTGGTGCAGTCTATCACTGATATCTAGCTCTATTGTAAATATATGTAGATAATGATTGATCAATATAACCACAGACAAAATAATGATCACATTTATGTAAATGTTACCAATTTTTTTTTTTATTTAAAACATTGACAGTATAACATAGCATGAAAAAATTTGAAACTCAATACCTGCAGGCTTTAGAAAACGTTACAGAAAAAGCAACAGAAGCAAAATATATATTTAAAGAAGTTACTAATGCAGTTAGGAAATGGCATCCAATTGCCATTCTATTTCACCAGCCATTGAAAGGAAGTACGAAGCAAATTGCTTGTGAACAGTGGCACCATCACAGGATCCCCTCGTAGCACTGAGGTGTGCACTTTCCATGTCATGCATAAGGGAATCCTTGAAACAGTACCCGTCACGTAGCTGGACATAATTGTGCAGCACGCATGCTGCTTTGACAGCAGTAATTGCATTTTCAATGTTTAATGCAATAGGCGTATGTAACAAACGCAATTTATTGGCAAGAATTCCAAAACTGCACTCGACCACCCTTCTTGCCCTTGTTAGACGATAGTTAAAAACCTTCTTAGGAGTAGTCAGGTTCCTGTTAGAGTAAGGCCTCATTAGGTGTTCCCCCAATGCAAAAGCCTTATCCGTGATGAACACACAGGGTAGCGGGGGTTCAGTTGTGCCAGGAAGAGGACAGTTCTCGGGAATATCTAGCCGATTATCTCATAGCCTTTCACCAAAGGAGGAATTTGAAAAAATATGTGAATCGCAGCTACTTCCGTAGAATCCTATATCTATATAGGTGAAACAGTAGTTTGCATCGGCCACGGCAAGCAGTACAAAGGAGCAATATTTTTTTAATTGAAGAACATACTTCTGCTACCAACAGGCTTAATGACACACACGTGCTTCCCATCTATAGCTCCAATGCAATTGGGGATGTAGCTGGTTGTCGACCTGCCCACCATGAACTCATAATGTGGGCTAACTAGGCAATGACCGTGTAACGGGAGGGCCCGGGGAACCCAGAATCTCTTAGAAAGTATGAGATACCCTTGCTTCAGCTTCCCCGATGCCTCTCATGTGTAAATCAACCTGTGTCTCTAATAGGGGCACAGGGTGAATGAGAACCCCACTATGATCTGTGCTAGTCAGATTCAATTCTGTATATACATTGTATATATTGTGTGTATATTGTGTGTTGGCTGTTGTGTACTATTTGCTGTGATGGGGTGGGGTGTGATTGCATTCTATTGTCGATTGTGGCTTGTGGTAATTAAGTCTGCTACTGTGGTGATGTGGATTGGAGCTTGGTAGACCATCTGGCTGCCTATTATGGGATGTTTAAGTGTCTTGCTGTGAGGACAGGGGGGAGGAATCACTCCAGCAACCCCCCCCCCCACACTGCTAAGACTGTTTGCTGAAGGAGAAGTTTGAACACACCTGACCTGTATCACCATTGTCATTGGACAGTTTAACCCGCCCTGTTTCCCAAGGGTGGGAGGGAAGTGTTTTGAAGAGAAATGTGTTACCATGTGCTGGCAATAAAGATTCATTCCCTGTTTGGAACCTAAAAACAGAGCTGTGTCTCGTTATTGGGGGGGAATTATTCTTATGGGTCTCGTTCGCCTGACTGTGGAGTATCTTGTAGCTACCTTGTGTTCGGGAGTGGAATATCCTAAATGGCGTTAACCCCTTTCGTATTGGGATTGCCGTTACAGACCAGTTGCCAGATATCTGAAAGACAAAATACATAAATGATTATGATCCTGTTTATGTTTTGCAGTGGCAATTTTACAAAATCGTTGGAAGGGATTGAGAGACTGCTTCAAGCGGAACCTCAGAAAACTTCAAGAGGCCAGAAGTGGATCGGGAACAAAAAGGGTGGTACTCTACGTCCACGCAGAAGAGCTGGAGTTTCTGAGGCCTTTCATGGAACTTAGAGAGTGAGATAACATCTTTCATATTTGTAAAGTGATACTATACAGTTCTATAAAGAAGGGTGTGCCTTAATTGTATTAATGCAGAACACAATCCAGTTGGGAAGAGAGAGAGGAAGGACAGGAGGCATGTCAAGAGGCAGCATGTGCAGAAGCAGGAGGGTCGCAGTCGCTGGAGCATTCTGTGGAAGAATCAGAAGCAGCACAGGAGAGCAACCCAGGAGAGGCTTCTTCACATATAGAGCAGACAGCTGGGCCTATCCGGCTATGAAGCCAACGCAGAAGCAGACCAATAGGGGGAAGGCATGGTCAAAACATGGAGCGATTTGCTTACCTTGTTGAAAGGATGAATCAAAAATTAGATGATCTGCAGTCGGAAGACCATGGATTTGGCATAATGGTCGCAGGCATGCTTAAAAAATATCCGCAGGAGCGGAAGAATACTGTCAAGAAGGCTGTGATGGACCTTCTGGATGCTAGTATGCACGATCAGCCAGCAACTGCCTCGTCACCAATGTTTGGACCACCAACACCATCTGGCCCCTACTATAATTACCCAAACCCTCCGCCACCCAGAACCCACCCCTACTATCCCCCTTGCTTCTGTCCATACTCGGATGAGTATGTCAATGCGATAAATCCTGGCAATCCACCAATCCCCTATCCGTCGCCGTCCCCTATTCCATCAACAATTGGGGCACCAGGGAACCAAAGATTCTTTTACGAATCTATGAATTTCCCACCGACACCGTCCCCAAGGCCTTCCACCAGCTCTGCAACCTCACGTTCTGAGTAACAGCCAACTTATGAACAGTTGTAAATTTAGAATTACATTTTTTTGCTATTGTTGATATTTTTCGAAAATATACTGTTATAAATATTAAAAAGTTTTGTTTTTTTCAAATTTTTTGGGATGTTTGTGTGCTAAATTATGTAATATTTATTCCACGGGATGTTTTTTTGAAAAAGCATACTTACCTAGGTGAATGCAGCATCCCACCAATGCTACATCTGTCCACTGCCGCTTCTTCACACAGAACTGAGTCAACAAACATCGGCAATGGCTCGGTTCTCTCCCCTCCACGAGCTGAGAGCTGCTGACTGTCATTGGAGCGCTGAGCTGTGGAGGGGCGGAGAGCGGCTTGCTGAGAGGCTGGGACTGCCATCAGTAAAGGCAGCTGCACTCATTTGACCCATTGGAGAAGACCAGACAAATAAGCTCATGCTGGACTTTACTATAATGAAAATATGTTACTAATGTGCATCAAAAAATAGATAGTTTACCTTAGTGTAATAATCAGTCTTTCAGTAGATGAGATACCCCTCCTTTATGATGTATTCTGTCGCTCCAGATGGATGTTAACCAGACCAAGCAATTTGTCAAAACTGTAATAAAAAATGAAAAAAGAAGGTAATTTATTATATTAAAAATAAGAAATATCAACCAATGGTAGCTACACGCACACATTACCGCTTTAAGCCTACCATATGCAAATATGCGGCCTCTGATTGAAGGGGTTCTGCCAGGATGATGCATGCAAGTTCACCCATCACCCCAGTAACTTTGAGTAGCGTGGATGGTCGGCATTAAGTGGATAACAACCAATTCAGCTAAATAGCAACATTCACCATTTTATTCTCTAGGGTCAATGCTACAAAATAGACATCTAATCTTTGGGGCTCATAAAGACTTTATCTAGCAAAAGATCCGTAGTAAAAACCAAATATATGAAAAATAGGCTAGTTCATATGTGTATATCCACACATAGCATATGTACTTGCCTTGCGATCGACATCCGGGTATAGTTGAAAAACGTGTCCTCAAAACCACGCAAATTCTCATACATGGCCCAGAACTGGCCTCTGTTATCTCTATTAGCAATGATTGGATGGATCCAGTTGCGACGTCTTCTTCTCATCCTCATCCTTCGCTTCCTCTCTTCCTCTTCCTCTTCCATCAATACTGCCAAACCAGCTGTTATGACAGCTGTCATTAACCACTTCCATACTGGGCACTTAAACACCTTCCTGCCCAGACCAATTTTCAGCTTTCTGCGCTGTACCCAAACTAAATTTTTATCATTTTGTTCCCACAAATAGAGCTTTCTTTTGGTGGTATTTGATCAACTCTGCGATTTTTATTTTCTGCTAAAAAATAAAAAAAAGACCGAAAATTTTGAAAAAAAACGTTTTTTTTTTGGTTTCAGTTACAAAACTTTGTAAATAAGTTAGTTTTCTCCTTCACTGATGGGCACTGATGGGGCTGCACTGACGGGCACGGATAAGGCAGCACAGATGGGCACCGATGAGGTGGCACGGATGGGCAACGATCGTTGGCACGGATGGGCACAAATGATGTGGCACGGATGGGCAACGATCGTCGGCACGGATGGGCAACGATCGGCGGCACGGATGGGCAACGATTGGCGGCACGGGTGGGCACAGATCGGCGGCACGGGTGGGCACAGATCGGCGGCACGGGTGGGCACAGATAGGCGGCACGGGTGGGCACAGATAGGCGGCACGGGTGGGCACAGATAGGCACGGATAGGCGGCATGGATGGGCACTGATAGGTGGCACGGGTGGGCATGGGTGGGCACTGATAGGTGGCATGGGTGGGCACTGATAGGTGGCACTGTACTGTACTAATGGATGCCAATCAGTGCCAAACAATAATGCCTGCCAATCAGTGGTGCCCATTGTGGGCACTGATTGGCATCTATTGTGGCACTGATTGGCATCCATTATCCCTGGTGGTCTAAGGTGGCATACCTTATTGTGGGCTTCCCTGGTGGTCTAGTGGCATCCCTGGTGGTCTAGTGGCATCCCTGGTGGTCCAGTGGGCATCCTCGGGGGGGCTGTGCTGATAATCGATCAGCACAAACTCCCCCCTGTCAGAGGAGCAGCCGATCGGCTCTCCTCTACTCGCGTCTGACAGACGCGAGTGAGGAAAAGCCGATGACCGGCTTTTCCTGTTTACACTGTGATCAGCCGTGATTGGACACGGCTGATCACGTGGTAAAGAGTCTCCGTCGGAGACTCTTTACCTAGATCGGTGTTGCGGGGTGTCAGACTGACACCCCGCAGCAACGATCGCCGCAATGCGCGCCCCCGGGGGCGCGTAGCGGCTCAAAATCCTGAGGACGTCATATGACGTCCTGTCAGGATTCTGCAACCACTTTGCCGACGTCAATCCGCTATAGGGCGGGCGGCAAGTGGTTAAATAACGCAAATAGAACATTGTGGTCACAGGACAACAGGGAACGAGGAAAAGAACAGGAACAAGAATGATGTCACAAGAGCTGATTAGCTCTGATTGGCCACAGGCAAAGTCGCCTGTCCTGGAGGCGACTTGAAGTTGCATTGTAAGTCGCTCAAAGTTGCGCTGAAGTCACTCTGAAGTCACCTCCAAGTCGCCTTGCAAAGTCGCGCTGTAAGTCGTGTTGCCCCTGTGTCAACCGGTACTTACACTATTGTTTACCTTTTCATTATTAAACCAAATTTTGAAAAGTGTTAAACTGTCGCTAAAGCTTTTAATGCAAACTAAAAGAATCCCGTCTTGTGAGGAGCGTTACTGTATGATAAATCTCTGAACATACCTGTCTGTGGTGACAATGTGTGTACAGACGTTTATTTTTAATAATTATTATTGCTAAACTTGTGGAAGATCTGTCTCTTTGGTAAAAGTCGATGGTGACAGTTAAAGGGTTAATTGCTCAATTAACGTAATCCAGTGACAATCGTTCTCAGGCTGCTGGTGCCTAAATTGTGGTCTCAGGAGCTGGAAAATCTTTGGGCAGGGTGCACCTGAGAGTGGCATTGTTACAGGAGATTGGCCAGTCCTTTGTCGCAAGTTGGTGAGAAGGGAAGGGGTCTGACATTTACATTTCTCACAGTACTCATTTGCAAAGTGCTGGAGAGCATTCTTGTGAGATTTTGAGCACTTAGCTACCCTTAAATTTAACAAAAAACTCCAAGACCATACACATACATGCCATCTGCAGATAGACAAAATAAATACATAAAAAACATGCATTACATCTGTCCAATATAAGTTCATCTGTCCATGTTTTATCCATTTATAAACCTTTCAAGTAGAGAAAAATACATGTTCTACCAGAAATCAATGGCGCTTCTAACATCCTGTTTAAGCTAAGAACACCATGGGGCTTATTTACTAAGAACGATGCGTTGCGCCGGTTCATACCTTAATTGGTGCGCCTGGATAAATCATTGATTGGGCGTGCGAATGGGCAGACGCGCAACACGATAATAAATATGTAAACGGCAAATAGTGCCAGGGTAACTTCTGTTTTCTCATTGATAATAGCGCACGCCCATCTCATTGGATGTCTCTTGTTAGGCAATTAGTAGGTGTTCTCACTTAATTAACCCTTTTGATGCTAATCTCATTCCTATTACTTCTAATATAACTTTGATATTTTTTTTTTCTATTTTCACACAAATCTTTTAATACATTACAAAGAACAGAAAAGTGAAAAATATTTTCAGATCTTGATCTTTAAAGGTGACCATACGCTGCAATCTTAAAAAAAAATGAAAATTTTTAAAAATTTGATCAGGCAAGAGCCTGTTTGATTTCCAAAAATTTGAATTAATTGTTCAAGTGCATATTCCTATTACCTATTTTGCCGAAATCTCGAGTTGTACAGAGATTGGACAATCAGATTGCATAGCGCATGACCATCTTAAGTGCCAAATTTGGAATGTAGATGTGCCATGACCCACTTGTATTTTCACAAGTGGATACAAGAACCTACATCTCTAGATAACATCTCTAGATCCATATTTGTGCAACACAGTGGTGTAGTGGTTAGCACTTTCACCTAGCATTAAAAAGGGTCGCTGGTTCGAATCCCAGCCGTGACACTATCTGCCTGGAGTTTGCATGTTCTCCCTGTGCCTCTAGGTACTCCGGTTTTCTCCCACAATCTAAAAACATGCTGTAAATTGGCCCTAATATGTATGAATGTGTGTAAGGGACCCACACAAACACCACCCCATGTTAAAAAAATATATATTTTTTCTTAATTTGCAAATAAGGATCATCTCTTCCTCAGAGAACTTAGCAGCAGTACAGGCAACTTCCTGTAGGGGCGTGATGTCATTCCTGTGTGCTGGCCACCGCTTTCTGAGAACCACATATGCGCATTCCTGTGCGCGCACACAGCAGTTGCGCATCTCATATACATGGCGGTCCCGCATCTACATACATTTGGCGCATCTAGCTGCAGGAACTCAATTTTTATGGAAATTAATAGTAAAGCAGATGCAGATTTCCAGGACTGGACTAACAAATGTTTCTATTGAAAGGCAACTGGTGTTTTCTATTAAACAAGGGCTAAATGAGCCATTGAGATGCATCACAGTTGTACTTAGGAATGCTTCTTTGCAAAGTTAAACTAAATGAAATCCTTTCTTATTTTTGCTTGGGGTAGAGTGCAGAGGGATAAGAATTCTGGTCAGTTTTTGGGGATGTCTGCACCCCTGATAGGGGGAAGACAACTCCCACATTTTGCCACTTTCTCCTTCAAATTTATTCACTTCCTGTCACATAGCCAAACAGGAAGTGAGGGTAAAACCATACCAATGTCTTTCCTTAGGGACACACAGATCAAGCTAAATAGTTTCCCATTAGCTAAATTGCACTCCAGCATTTTGCTGTGTACACCCTAAATTATTAGTTATCTTGGACTTTGGCGTTTATTTACTAAAGGCAAATCCACTTTGCACTACAAGTGCACTTTCTGGACATCCGAGGGGGACATGCAAGGAAAAGAACAAAACACCATCTTTGCTTCTACATGATTGGATGTTAAAATCACCACTGCTTCCCCTCAGATTTTCAGCGACTACACTTGTACTGCAGAGTGGATTTGCCTTTACTAAACCCCAAACTACCTAATGATTTGGGGTGTACACAACAAAGTGCTAGAGTACAATTTGCTTAATGGGGACACTAGTTAGATTGATCTGTGTGTCCCCAAGAAAAGACATTGGTAGGGTCTTACCCTCACTTCCTGTTTGGCTGTGTGACAGGAAGTGAAGCCAATTTTAAGAAAATGGACACAAAGCCCAACCTAAAAAAGACAAGCAGGGGTTCATACACTCACTTGGTTTCCCTCAAATGCCCACAATTAGAATAGGATTGCCTTGAGATAGATTTTAGCGCAGTACTCTAAATCAGTGCTTCTCAAGTACCCCCAACAGGCCATGTTTGCAGGTTTTCCTTCATCTTGCACATGTGCTTTAAATCAGTCAATGGCTTGGTATTTTGGACAGCTATTCTAGATAAGATAAATTCACAAAACATGTCCTGTCGGGGGTACTTGAGGACTGAACCTAAGAACCACTGCAGTAAAAAGGAAAACTGAATACTTACCGCTCTGTAATGCAGCTGTGAAATCTGTTGTATGAAAAATCACAAAAAACACAAACATCCAAATTTGCATCAAATTTTATTGGTCAACAAAACAGAACTTGGAAAAGAAAAAACATGTATGTTAATTTGAGACACTAACAGAATATGTTTTTTGAGGTCTGACCATTTAGCATTGAAAATTAACAGGAGTTAAAAGGACTGCACACAAATGGACATCTATTAAGGATTGAAACATTAGTCACAACATCTTATGAAAGATTTTGCAAAATAATGCAGCACAGACAATTAAATCAAAGTGAACAACCTACAAACGACACATTAACAACATCAAAAATATTTCAGGGGAAAATATCCCCCACCCTAAAAAAAAATCTGTTTTGCAAAGACATAACAAACAAAATACAAAGCGAAAATACATGTGTTACAAACTCGATAAGGACACCAAAAATGTACTCTCTTGCCGGCCGGCCACACACACAATCTTGCCTCTTTTCAGGGCAAGTTAAAGAATGCTATCTGCAAGCTTTATATAACCTAGGTTTGTGTGCTAATGAGGCAATTGAAAACACATGCACAGTCCATGAAACACACAAAACGCAAGTTCACCCAATGTAGAGAATGAACTTCAAAGTGGGTACACCTGTTAAGGATGTCCTTAAATTACTAACCCAAAAAACATGCTCTATGAGCATGCCCAGAAACATCCAAGTGCTATTCACACAAAAAGCACCAAAAAAGCAAAGTCCCTGAGCATGCCCAGACCAACCCAAATGCATTTCACACACCAAAAGGCACATGAAAAAGGCAAAGTCCCTGAGCATGCCCAGACCAACCCAAATGCAGCTAGCACAAAATAAGCCACCCCCTGTCCAAAATTAAGCACATCATCCAGCATGCTACTAAATTAGAGATGGGACAAACACCCCCCGGTACAGGGGGGCAAACAAAGAGCCTATCATGGGCAAAAGTTAGACAACAAATACCATTGCAGTCTATGGGAACTGACTTGTTAATTTTGCTTGTCCCCACTTGGCTGGCTTCTCTTCTAGTTATTGGCCTTAAAATGGGTATGGGGGCCCAGGTCCCACCCTAAGGGACATATATCAATGTCACCATTTTGGAGAACCCCAAAAACAAAACAAGGAGAAGTGCCTTTAATTATGCCAAATTGCTTAAGGGCCAGTTCACACCACATGCAGTCCAGTGCATTTTTTTATGCCTCAAAAACGCATTGGAAAGTAGGTTATATGATTTTCAATGGCATAGTTTACACCATTGCTTGCAGTTCCAGTGCATTCCAGTTCCAGAAAACAAAGTAGAACATGCTTCATTTTTCCTGCACTGGACTGTACTGGAACGCTGTAAAATGCAAAAAAAGCATCATAAACGCACAGGAACGCATCTAAAACGCACATGCAGAAAAGCATCTGGACTGCGTTTCTATAGAGTGAACTTGCCCTAAAGCTATTAACTTGGGGGGGGGGGGTACTCTGCCTGTAAAGTGGTGCATCTGTAGCATGTATCCAAAATGCTGCTTCAAAGATGTATTATTATTATTATTATTATACAGGATTTACATAGCGCCAACAGTTTGCGCAGCGCTTTACAACATCAGGGAAGACAGTACAATCACAATACAATTCAATACAGAGGGATCAGAGGGCCCTGCTCATTAGAGCTTACAGTCTAGAAGGGAGGGTCATGTGAAACAAAGGGTAGTAGCTGTGGGGGATGATCATGTGGACAAAATGAAAATACAGTTGTTAGGTGTGGGTAGGATAGGCTTCTCTGAATAGGAGGGTTTTCAGGGATCCTCTAAAAGCTAATAGAGAAGGAGATAGACGGACAGATTGGGGTAAGGAGTTCCATAGGCTTGGAGAGGCTCTGGAAAAGTCCTGGAGACGAGCATGGGAGGAGGTGATGAGAGAGCTAGAGAGCATGAGGTCTTGAGAGGAACGAAGAGAACGATTAGGTTGGTATTTAGAGACTAGGTCAGTGATGTAGCTGGGGGCAGAGTTGTGGATGGCTTTGTAGGTAGTTGTTAGTATTTTGAATTTAATTTGTTGGGTGAGCGGAAGCCAGTGGAGGGATTGACAGAGAGGAGAAGCAGAGACAGAGCGGTTGGTAAGGTGGATGAGTCTGGCAGCAGCATTCATGATGGACTGAAGGGGGGTTAAAATTTTTAGAGGTAAGCCAATGAGGAGGGAGTTGCAGTAATCGAGGCGAGAAATGACCAGGGAGTGAATTAGGAGCTTTGTTGTGTCATTGGTTAGAAAGGGGCGTATTTTGGAGATGTTGCGGAGGTTGAGGCGGCAAGATTTGGACAGTGATTGGATGTGAGGCTTAAAAGAGAGTTCGGAGTCCAGAATTACTCCTAGGACCTTGGCATGTGGGGATGGTCTGATAGCTGTGCCATCAATTTTGACAGAGAGATCGGGGGAGGGGGCACGTGGAGGAGGAAAAATGATCAGTTCCATTTTGGATAGATTAAGTTTGAGGAAGTGGTGTGACATCCAAACTGATATATCTGATAGTAAATTAGAGATACGCGAGGAGAATGAAGGAGTGAGTAGAGGGGCAGAGAAATAGATTTGAGTGTCGTCAGCATAGAGGTGGTATTGGAAGCCGTGGGAGGCTATCAGCTGACCCAGGGAGGAGGCGTAGATTGAAAATAGAAGAGGTCCAAGAACGGAACCTTGGGGGACACCAACTGAGAAAGGAAGAGGAGAGGAGGAAGTAGAATTGTAAGTAACGCTAAAGGTGCAGTTGGATAAGTAGGCTGAGAACCAACGAAGAGTACAGTCGCGGAGACCAAAAGCATGGAGTTTTTTGAGGAGGAGGGGGTGGTCAACTGTATAGAAGGCAGCAGAGAGGTCCAGGAGTAGGAGTACAGAATAGTGTCCCTTAGTTTTGGCCGTTAATATATCATTTGTTAGATTTAGGAGAGCAGTTTCAGTGGAATGTTGAGGACGAAATCTAGACTGAAGGTGATCAAGAAGGTTATTATCAGCAAGGTGGACGCTCAGTCGGTTGTAGACTAGACGTTCAAGGAGTTTGGATAAAAAGGGGAGCAAGGAGATGGGGCACAAATTGTCAAGATTGGATGGTTCCAGAGAGGGCTTTTTAAGTATGGGGCTGACTAGTGCATGTTTCAAAGAGCTAGGGAAGATGCCAGAAGAGAGGGAGAGATTGAAGATGTGGTTTAGAGAGTGTAGAATAGAGCTAGAGTGTGAACGTAGCATTTGCGAGGGAACAGGATCAAGAGCGCAGGTGGTAAGGTAGACATTAGCAAGTAATTTAGCAACCTCGTCTATAGTGGTGGGGTTGAAAGAGGGAAGTAATGATTGTACCTGTGGGCAGGAGGTGTATAGCGTGAAGGGTATCTGAACAGTAGAGATCTCCTCACGAATTGTATCAATCTTCTATTTGAAGTGATTGGCAATCTCCTGGGCAGTGAGTGAGTTAGAGTGGGTGGAGGCAGTGGAGGACGAAGGAGCGAGTTGAAAGTAGAGAAGAGTTGACGGGGACGGGATGATAAGTTTTTAATGAGGGTGATGAAATAGGTCTGCTTGGCAGTGAGGAGGCTGGAATTTTATTTTTGGAGGGCAGATTTATACTGGCCAAACTATTTCTGGGACATTGTCTTACACCATTGGCGCTCGAGAGCATGGCTGTGTTTTTTCAGACTTCTAGTATCATCTGTTTGCCAGGGTTGAAGGGGACGATGCCTTATTCTGCGTGTAGTGAGGGTGGCCAGTCTGTCCAGTGATGCTAGAAGCGAAGTGTTGTAGACAGAATTGGCTAGGTGGGTGCAGGACAGGGGTGCGATTTTGTCATAGAGGTGGTCAGTCGCAGAGCATAGAAGAGAAGGGTTGATATGGCAAAGGTTTCTACGAGTAACCGTTAGGCATTTGGAGGGAGAGGAGGTGGAGGAGAGGGAGAGAGTGAAATTAATAAGGTGGTGATCAGAGAGGGGGTAAGGATGGTTGGAGAGGATGCATGGAGTGCATAGGTAGGAGAAGACAAGGTCAAGGGTATTGCCTTCAGAGTGAGTAGGAGTCTGTATCCATTGCTTCAGTTCAAAGGAGGAGGTTAGACTGAGAAGTTTGGAAGTTGCAGGAGAGTTATTAATAGGGATGTTGAAGTCGCCAAGAATGATTGTGGGGATTTCAGAAGAGAGGAAGTAGGGTAACCAGGCGGAGAAGTCATCAAGAAAGGAAGATACTGAACCGGGGGACCGGTAGATCACAGCTATTCTTAGAGAAACTGGGGAGAAGAGACGAATGCAATGTGCCTCAAATGAGGAGAGTGACAGAGAGGGAGGTGGGTGAAGTACCTGAAAGGTGCTATGTAGGGCTAAAAGGATTCCAACACCCCCTCCTTTGCGTCCACTGGATCTGGGGGAGTGAGTCCAAAGAAGACCACCGTGGGATAGAGCAGAAGAAGCCGCAGTGTCAGATTCGTGAAGCCAGGTTTCAGTGACGGCGAGTAGATTAAATAAGTTGGCGATAAAGAGATCGTGGAGGGAGGTGAGCTTATTACAGACAGAGCGAGCGTTCCAAAGGGCGCAAGAGAAAGGGAGTCTGGTCTTGGGAAGAAGAGAAATGGGAACTAGATTGTGTGCATTGCGGCTGCAGCCAGAGGATGTAGAGAAATGGGTGTGTTGCGCACAGTTAGATGAAGGAGGCCCAGGGTTTGGGGATACATCACCAGAAGCTAGGAGTAGCAGAAGGGTGAGGGAGGTAATGTGGGAATGTGATTTATATGGGGGGACATGCTCCAGTGGTTTGGAGTATTGGGTGTGTGAATATAGAATTAGCCAGAGTTGGTGGGTGCAGTAATATGGGGAGGACAGAAGTGAGGGTGATATAGATAAGGTGTGGGGTGGAGAAGAGGGGTGAAGGAGAGACAGTTTAAGAAAAGATGACACAGCTGTCAGAAGGAGTGGTAGACAGTGCATTTTGGAAGGGGAAGGAGGAGCTGAAAGTGTGAGAAAGTATACCTGTATTTCCAATTATAATGCGTTTTGTGTTCCTTCGCTTTGTGCATTCGCTGGAGTGCAGAGTCAGAAGTGCTTCCACTTATAGAAATCACCCCACTTTGAGAAAGAAGCCCAGTTGCAGAAAATAGCCAGGAGGATACCCAGCGTTTTGAAGCCTCCGATGATGGAACCCAGCTAGAGGAAGGCAGTAACGTGAGCCCAGAGAGAGGGGGTAGTAATTTGAGCCCAGAGAGAGGGGGTGCCCAACAAGGACAGCTATCTGGCAGTCATGTTCCCCCAGCAGCAGCATACTGCCAGATTTGCTCCAGTGATGAGGAGGGAGGGGATGATGAGGTCACAGACTCCACGTGGGTGCCTCATAGGAGAGAGGAGGAGGAGGCACACCTCCAACGAGGCAGGATGCCCCCCAGGGGCCAGCTTAAGGGCAGCACACCGACTGCATCACACCGCAGAGCTCCGCATGTGCAGGGCGCTGCTGTCTCTGCACGTTATTCCAAAAGTTCTTTGGTGTGGGCCTTTTTTCAGATGTGTGCAGCAGATCATACAGTTGCCATTTGCCACATATGTCTAAAGTGTATCTCGCGTGGCCAAAATATCAGTTGCTTGGGCACCACATGCTTGACCAGACATAAGTCGACCTGTCATGCAGTTCGTTGGCAAGCCTACCTAAAAGACCCACACCAAAGAACAAAGCGGACCTCTCCTTGCTCCTCATCAGCTGGGATCTCCAACCCCACTATACCTTCAGTCCTCTCTGAAATCTGCACTGAGAGGAATAAAGGTGTAGAATTAGGTTTGTCACAGCCAAGTACTTACGGGCAATCTGCTATTGGTACACCGACGTCCGATTGTACCAGGCAAATTTCCCTGCCCCAGCTGCTGCACCGCCGAAAGAAGTTTGCTCCCAGCCATCCACATGCCCAGCGGTTGAATTCTAGCTTGGCTAAATTGCTAGCACTTCAACTGCTGCCTTTTCAGTTGGTAGACTCTGCCCCCTTCCGTAAGTTTGTGGAATGTGCGGTTCCTCAGTGGTAGGTTCCCAAACGCCACTTTTCTCAAGGAAGGCGATTCCAGCTCTCTACCGGCATGTGGAAGGCAATGTCTTGGCCTCGCTGGACAGGGCGGTCAGCGGTAAGGTGCATATTACCGCTGACTCATGGTCCAGCACGCATGGACAGGGATGTTACCTATCTTTCACGGCGCATTGGGTGACTCTGCTGGCAACTGGGAAGGATGCAAGACAAGGTGCAGTAGTGTTGGAGGTTGTTCCGCCACCACACCTCCAAAATGTTACTACTGGTGATTCTGACACACCTCTCTCCTCCACCCCCTCCTCTTCTTCTTCCTCCATGGCCTCTACCTGTGCTTTGCCCTTGGAACCAGTGGTGCTCCGTAGGCGTTCAAGGGGCTACACAAGTACGCAGGCAAAAAGATGCCATGCGGTGCTTGAGCTGGTGTGCTTGGGGGACAGGAGCCACACTGGGGCAGAGATTCTGTCAGCTCTGCAGGGGCAGGCTCAGAGGTGGTTGACGCCACGCCAGCTTAAGCCAGGAAAGGTGGTTTGCGAATCCAGCGGTTCTTGGGCAGGTACCCTATGGGCATTTCCGCCGGTCATATAATGCCAGTGCTCGGCTGGCTGACCTGCAAAAGGATTACAACCTGCCTAAGAACCGCCTAATCTGTGACATGCCCACCAGGTAGAACTCTACGTTGGCCATGCTGCAGTGACTGCACACACAGCATGGCCTCCCTAATCCTGCAAAGCCTGCGCAAGGATCCTCGTATTCGTGTGATCAAGGAGAGGGATCATTACTGGCTGGAAACCCTCCCTGATCCACGTTACAAGGGTAAGGATGCGGACCTTATCTTGCCATCACAGAGGGAGCAGAGGATGAAGCATCTTCGGGAGGCCTTGCAGAAAGGTCTGTGCAACGCGTTCCCAGAGACTGGGAGGTTACAAATTCCTGGTCCTGAACAACGTGTTGCTGAGGCTCCGGTCAGTCAAAGAAGGAGCGGTGGAGAAGGTGGCCGTCTGACCGATGCGTTCAGATTTTTTTTTAGTACGCAGCCCCAAGGTATGATCGCTTCCAGCAACCATCGCCAGCGTCTGGTTTACATGGTACAGGTATACCTAGGGGCAAGATCAGACTTGGACACCTTTCCCACCAAAAATCCTCTGGGTTACTGGGTCTTGAGGATGGATCACTGGCCAGAGCTTGCACAGTATGCAATTGAGGTACTGGCCTGTCCTGCATCCAGCGTTCTTTCGAAACGCACATTCAGTGCTGCTGGAGGCTTTGTAACCGATCACAGGGTGCGCCTGTCCACCGACTCGGTCGATCGACTGACCTTCATAAAAATGAATTAGTCTTGGATCACCACCAGCTACCAAGCACCTGATGCTGATGTCACCGAATACTTTTTTTGGAAATGTCAGATCCCTTCAAGACTGCCTATGCTGATGCTGAGTGACTATATTGTTATGCTGAGTGACTATCCTCTTCCTCCTCAATGATCATGCTGATAGCTTGTAAGAACATTTTTAGTTCTGGGCACCACCACCAGTGGCTAAGGCCCAATTTTTCAGCCCCTGTTTAACAGGGGCGTGTATTTACAATTTTTGATGCAATACTTTGCAGCAGGGCTCATTGCTCATTACTGCGCTCCAACTACAGTATCTGTGAGGGATTGCAGTGTTGTGGCACCAGCACCAGTGCCTAAGGCCCAATTTTTCCACCCCTGTTTACCAGGGGCGTGTAATTACAATTTTTGATGCAATACTTTGCAGCAGGGCTCATTGCTGCGCTCCAAGTACAGTATCTGTGAGGGTTTGCAGTGTTGTGGCACCAGTACCTAAGGCCCAATTTTTATGCCCCTGTTCAACAGAGGAATGTAATTACAATTCTTGATCTAATAATTCACAGCAGGGCCCATTCCTGCGCCCACCAAGAGTAACTGCGAGGGCTTACAATGTTGTGGCAACACCAACACCACCACCACCACCACCAAATGCCCAGTTATTCTGCCCCTGTTCAACAGGGGCATGTAATTACAATTCTTGATCTAATATTTCACAGCTGGGCCCATTCCTGCACCCACTAAGAGTAACTGTGAGGACTTACAGTCTTGTGGCACCAGCACCACCACCAAAGGAACAATTTTTCCTACCACTGTTCAACAATGGCATGTAATTACAATTCTTGATATAATAGTTCACAGCAGGGCGTTCCAGCGCCCACCAAGAGTAACTGTTTCACTAAAAACCCCAAATTTTCAAAAACCATTTGTCATTGGGACGGAAAGTGAGGTGAAATGTTCTGAACAGGTGCACACTGCACAGACAGCAAAACAAATGTTACAGGGGTGATAACCCTTCCCTATGTTTTCCAAAAAGCTTAAAAATAGATTTTTTGGCAGGAGCTACACTTAAAAAATCTACCTGTTCCCAATTACAAACAGATTCTACTTAAGAACAAACCTACAGTCACTGTCTTGTTTGCACCGCTGTTCAGAGTATATAGGGCTTTTTTTTTTATTTGGGTGCAGGGTTCCCCTTAATATCCATACAAGACCCAAAGGAGCTGGTAATGGGCTGGGGGGGGTGCGGTGAGGGGGTACCCATGCCATTTTTCTAAATTTCATCCATATTGCCGGGACCAGACATTACATTAAAGCCGCAAGCAGTTTTAAATGACTTTTTTTCCTTTAGCAATGTCATTTTGTGCATGGACAGTTAAAAACACGGGAAACACATGCCACTTCACAGGCATACTTTAGACACCCCCAGGTACGATATTTAAAGGAATATTTAAAGGAATATTTCCCTTTTTTTTCACTTTAAGCATCATTAAAATCACTGATCCCGAAAAAACTGTAGTTTTTAAAACTTTTTTTTGCATTGATACATGTCCGCTGGGGCAGGACCCGGGTCCCCAAACCCTTTTTAGGACAATAACTTGCATATTAGCCTTTATAATTAGCACTCTTGATTTTGAACGTTTGAGTCCATCGTATTTAATAGGGTTCTAAAGTTCGCATGAACTTTCGGTCCGTTCGCAGGTTCTGGTGCAAACTGAACCGGGGGTTGTTCGGCTCATCCCTACCCAGAAGGTGGAGATGTAGGTACACGACCAGAAGCGATGTGTCAGTGAAGGCCTGGGGTGTTGACAAAGAGGGCACATGGGTGCGGAATGGACCTGTTTGTTTGAGAGGAAAGGGATATGAGCTCGGTGTACAATCTTCAGTTGGGTTTCCCTCCAAGATTCGTTGGGCACCAGTTTGTGAATGGTATTGAGACCTTGTAAAAGTTTGTCCACAAGCTCGGTGTCTGGGAAGACTTTTGCCCAGTTGGCTGCTGATGAGGATGTCAGAGAAGGAGTGGTTTTCGGGAGAAGAGGTTGGTAGATGTCCTAAATTTTGTTTGAATCCTCTGAGAGAAGGGTATCCTTGAGAGATGATTGGAACCGTTTGCGATCTTCACTACAAGCCTTTTTTAGAAAGCTGATACATTTCCGATATTGGAAGATATGTGATTGCGGAAGTGAGAACTTATCAGCTAAGGTTTGGAATGTGATTGGGCGACCAGTCTCCAAGTCACAAAGCGAGGAAAATTTTGAGAGGCCGTTTTTCTGCCAGGTGATGTAAGGCTGCTGGTCCAGACCCGGGGGGAAGCTCGGGTTTCCTTGTATTGGAAGGTGGCTGGATATGAAGGGTGAGAGTTTGAGGCTTTTACGGACTTCTCTCCAAGCAATTGCTGTGTCACGAAGCAGGAGGTTATGTTGAAATGGTGGTGGAATGAATTTCCACTTACAGTGGAAGAGGGCCACCAAGGAGTACGGATGGACCATTGCGGATTCAAGGGGGAAATTGGAATAGCGAGATGTTTGGGCTACCCAGTCCAGACCTGTTCTCAATAGGCAGGCTAAGTTGTATGTTCTAATGTTTGGGAGACTGATACCCCCTTCGCGTCTAGGAAGATATAACTTTGTGAAAGCTATACGTGGTCGTTTATTTTGCCAAAGGTATTTGGAGATGGCAGTATTGAGAAATTTAGTGTCTTTATGGTGAAGAAGCAAGGGAATGGTTTGAAGTGGGTAGAGTAGATGGGCCAAACTGACCTTTTTCACTAGATGGCATCTTCCCAGGAGCGAAAGGGGCAGATCCATCCAGTTATCTAGTTCTTGAGAAATTTTCGTGAGCAGGGGGGGATAGTTGAGGTGATAGAGAGAGGAGGGTAGTTTCCCTATTTTTATTCCTAAGTAGGTGATGTGGGATTTTGCGACTGAGAAGATGGATTTTTTAGTCCAGGGAGGGTTGGACGGGGTGCCTATGGGGAGGATTTCACTTTTGTTGTAATTTATGCGAAGGCCCGAGCATAGTCTAAACTGGTCAAAAACTGATTTAATTGTAAGCATGTCAGAGGAGGGGTTTGCTGAGAATATAAGGACATCATCCGCGAAGAGTGAGGTGCGTAGTTCATGTTTACAAATGTTGATGCCATGCAGTGGGGCTATGTGAGACAGATACCTAGACAGGGGTTCCAATGCGATGTTGAAAAGGAGTGGAGATAAGGGGCAGCCCTGTCTTGTGCCTTTGTGGAGACGGATAGAAGACCTGCCGCTACCAGCCTAGCTGCCAGGGTGGTGTACATGGAATTTATAAGGAGAGCAAAAGGGCCGGAGAATCCCATTTTAGTCATGACCATGGAAAGCCATTTGAAACTTACGTTGTCAAAGGCTTTCTCCGCATCTAGGGTGATGATAGCTTGATCTCCCGCTGGATTACATTTGGCGTGTTCCAGGGCCATCATCACCTTTCTGATGTTCATGGTGGTAGTCCTGCCCTTCAGGAACCCTGATTGGGCAAGGTGTATCAGAGAGGGTATGATGGCTAATCTGGTGGCAATAATTTTTGAGAGGATCTTAACGTCAAGGTTTAGGAGTGAAATAGGTCTATATGAACCGGGTTCTTGTGGGTCTTTACATTTTTGGGCTAATAATTTTATGATGGCTTGGTTGCCTGTGGGTAGATAGGCTCCGCCTGACCATGTGTAGTGGTAGACTTTGTGGAGGGTGGGTTCCAGGAGTGTTCAAAGGGATTTGTAGAATTCACCCATGAAGCCGTCTGGGCCTGGGGCTTTAGATGGGGCTAGGTTCCTAATGGCATTACAGATTTCAGTAAGGGAGATGGGTGCGTTTAGAGCATCTAGTTAAGAGGGAGAGATTTGGGTGAGGGTAATTTTCTCAAGAAAGGCAAGTGCTGACGATGTATCTATGGGGTCTGTCGCATATAGGGAGGAATAATAGTGTAGCATGGCTTCGTTTATGCCTTTTTGAGTGGTTTTAATGGTACCCGATGCACCTCGGAGGGAAGTGATATGGGTCGGGCGGTAGGGGCCTTTACAGAGTCTTGAAAGTAATCTGCCTGCCTTATTGCCGAACTTGTGAAGGGTAGCGTCCATGTGCACCTTTTTGGTTAGTTCCAGAGTTTCAGCCCAGGTGTCAAAGGATTGCTTTGCTGACCGCCATGCCTTCCTATTGTCAGGGGAGTCGTTCGTATACAGGGATCGTTGAGCTTGATGCAGTTGGGAGCTTGCCATTTTGTAATTTTTGAGAGCGTTACGTTTGAAAGAGGCTGCATAAGAAATAATGTGTCCTCTAAGGAAGGCTTTGCCTGGCTCCCAGAATAGATTTGGGTTGGACGAGGCGTACTCAGACCATGCATGTTTCATGTACTGTCGGAAGGTAGGATGGGAAGCGCCATAATTTGGGACTCGGGTGTAGATCAGGGTTGTCGAGCATTATCGAAATAGGTGCGTGGTCTGATAAAACAATTACGTGGATGTTAGCGTCTGATATCAGTGGGACAAGGTCGTCTGAGCAGAAGAGATAGTCAATTCTGGTAAAGACATTATAGGGGTTAGAGTAGAATGTGAATTCTCTATCAGCTGGGTGCCGGAGGCGCCAGATGTTGTGGAGGTGGGGGGAGTCCGTTGTTGAGGCCAAAAGAGACTACTGGGGTCCGGGAGGGAACGTGAGTGTTTTGGAGAAGATCTATCGTCAGTTTGGTGTATTGTGGAGTTGAAGTCCCCGCCGATTATGTGTGGGAGATGTGGGTTACGAAGGAGCCAGGTCGAAAGATCACTGTAAAACTGCTTATGAGGGGTATTGGGTGTGTAGATGTTCGAGATTATCAAATCTCTGGTCCCTATTTGAACATGGGCTGATAAGAGGCGTCCCTGTGAATCTGAGTCAACCGACAGGATCGTACAGGGGAGGTTTTTATGAACGAGTATCAAAACTCCTGCTTTGCGTCCATTTGAGTCAGAACCTATGACCGTGCCCACCCATAGTTTTTTCATACGGTGGAAGTCAGGGGTGGAAAGGTGTAGTGGGGCAATATCCGGCTTTAGTCTCCTAAGGTGGCGAAGAATTTTCATTCTCTTGTTGGGGGAACGAAGCCCTTTCACGTAACATATTCTTTAACTAAGGGATGTGAAATAGCAAATTGAGGGAAAAATCTTGAGATCCATCCAATATACTGTTTGCATGTATCTTTTATTTCTGAATCTTTTATTTCTCCCATCAGCTCATCCCTTAAGCCTCGTACACACGGCCGGTTTTCTCGTCCAGAAACTACAAGAAAACTGCTTGGAGAGCTTTCTTGCCGAGAAAACCGGCCGTGTGTACGAGGCTTTCAGGTTTCTCGTCAGGAAAACTGGCCAGAATCTCGACGAGAAAAATAGAGAACCTGCTCTCTATTTTCTTGTTGGGATTCTCGTTGGCCTGTTTCCCAAAAATAAACCGGAGAGTGTGTACCTGTCGCCGTGGAAACCCACGCATGCTCGAAATGACTTTGACGCATGCGCGGTAGCTTCCTAGGCATAGGTAGGGTGTAGCAAGATGGCGGCGACTGCATCGAATGTGACGAGCGCACGCTCGTCGTAGTCGATGACGTCACCGCGTTCGTGCCATTCAAAAGAACGGCAGTTCTTTTGAATCGTAAGTGTATACACTCGGCCGGGACAAGATTCTTGTTCAAGAATCTCGTCAGGAAAAACTATGTGTTTTTTCCTGACGAGATTCTTGGCCGTGTGTACAAGGCTTTTCAGTTACTCTTTGTATCACTTCCCCTTCCTTATTAGATTGTGAGCCCTCCTAATCTTTTTACATAGTTACATAGTTAGTCTGGTTGAAGAAAGACACTAATCCATTCAGTTCAACGAATAAATGGGTAAAAAAAATCATACAATCTTATATACACAATCCTATACCCACAGTTGATCCAGAGGAAGCCAAAAAATCCCCAGCAAAGCATGATCACATTTTTAAAATACATATATATTACAGCGCTCGCAATGATAAGCAAGCAATAAACGAAATAATCGCAAAATAACAATTCATTAATAGGTGAATATCCATATATTAGTGAACGATGTGCTCCAATCCATAAAGTGCAAAGTGCTCCAAAATTCGAGGTGTGCAACACCCCCTCCTGTGTCCCCACTCACCGGATGGAATGCACCCTTAGCTTTTCAGTCTAGCGGTCGTTTCAGGCTTAAAATGTTGGCCAGGAATGGCAGGTTTACATTGATTCACAAAGCAGATCTCCCATGCTCATAATAATCATCCATGGATAATAGTGCCCAAAATGAGATAAAAAAGAGGGAACTATAGTGAAGTACTGTTTGGCAATATCTTTATTGCGCAGATAAAATGAATACTTACAAAATGCAGAGTAAAAAACGGGCAGATAATAGCAAGAGAAGTGACGTCAATTGGACTCAAAACCGGAAATTACGTCACGTAATTTGACGTAATTTCCGGTTCCGAGTGCAGTTGACGTTACTTCCGGTTGTCGGTGAAACACAGGCGTTTCCTATTGCAATCTCTTGCTATTATCTGCCTGTTTTTACTCTGCATTTTGTAAGTATTCATTTTATTCGTGCAATAAAGATATTGCCAAACAGTACTTCACTATAGTTTCCTCCTTTTTATCTCATTTTGGGCACTTTTATCCATGGATGATTATATGATTGTAATATATATGTATTTTAGATTTGTCAAGTGAATAGCACTTTGTGTACAGCAGCTGCAAAACATCTTGTTCACGATTTTTTATACTCTTTCACTTCTAGCGTGAGTATATATATTTAGAATATATTTTTTCAATGATCACATTTTGCTTGAGCGGGGCCAAAAATTCCTTCCTGATCCCCCGAGAGGCAATCGGATATTCCCTGGATCAACTTCTTGTATTGAATTGTATTGTAAATTATATTGTAGCGCAAACTGTTGGCACTAAATAAATCCTGAATAATAATAATAATATTGATATTATAGCATATCATTATCAGTATGCTGGATAAACAGGTTATTTAGGCACATTTTAGATATCCAATTGGTGACCAAATTCTGTTGAATAACACAATCCAAATACAAGTTTGTCTGGTTTTCAGAAAACTCCTGACCTGCAATAAGAGATTCTTTTGAATACCCTCTTTATCTCCAGAGTGCTCAGCTTAGCTGTAACTTTGGATTGCACTGTCATCTCTG
Organism: Rana muscosa; assembly: GCA_029206835.1. Taxonomy (NCBI): domain Eukaryota; kingdom Metazoa; phylum Chordata; class Amphibia; order Anura; family Ranidae; genus Rana; species Rana muscosa. The sequence continues at coordinate 447,898,199 of CM055118.1, forward strand.
AAGAGTTCAAGGTCTTGTCTGCTGCACCTGGCTCCATGTTTGGTTGTGTCCTCAAGAGACATGCTAAGCAGTTTTGGAACAAATAATCAGCGGCACTTGTAACAGAATGAGATGCTTCTAGGTTCAGAGTAGCAGGTGTTACGCACTCGCTTTACTCTCTGTCTGGACTGTATTCATTGCAGCATGAATGGCTGTTCAATAGAATTGTTGATATCTACAGTAAGTGATTCCTGGAGAAAATATAGCCATGGAGCTGGATGCTTCTCATTGTATTGTCCTTTCACAATCTAATAATGACTGCTGGAACTAAATATATAGAGCGTATGCATCTTTTTTATATACATATATCATTTTCATCAATTGAATATTTGCTGCCTGTCCCTGGAAGTCCTTATCACACACAATATTGTGTCAGAAGATCACATTTAAAATACTCTAATGGCTCATCATATCCATCCTAAGTATGGGCACCATAAGGAAAAATATAATAGGGAGGATTTACTCAATTGGCACACTCAGAATCTGGTGCCAATCAACCAATCAGCTTCTAACTTATTCAATTAATCACTCTCAGCCCAGACCAATACTGGAATTTCTCTCCTACATGTAAAAATCGTATTTTTTTTAATAGAAAATTACTCAGAACCCCCAAACATTATATATAAGTGTAGCGGGTGTCAACTTTAGAGGGAGTATCTGGGCCATATATGGCCCAGATACATTGATTTTTTGGAATTTAATGGACACTTGGAGTGTGGGAGGTATGAATGGTGTCATGTTCCCTGCGGTCCCTAGGTGGCGCTGTCACCTGGGACCGGGGTTGAACTGCCATTCTAGAGCCGTGCCCTTTGTGTCCTCTCGCGGCAGTAGTACGGCGGGGCGGGGTACCCGCTGTGCCTTCTGGGAGAGGATATAAGGGGGCGGACATCTTGCGCACAAGGTCCATTCCCCAAGCACCTTCAGCCTGGGGGCTGCTGCGGTTTTTCTGTGCCCAGGCGCCCTTGGCCTGGGCGTGTGAAGTCGAGTTCCATCCCAGGCACCTTCAGCCTGGGGTGAGGTACTTTACAAGGAGGCCTGGGGCCCAGTACCTTCGACTGGGTCCCGCAAGGGCAAAGCATTACTAAGGTGCCCCCGGTATTGGGTGCCTGAATCCAGGGCGTAAGGGACCGGAGATGTGACCTCCCCGAAGAGCCAATGCAGCATTTGCTGGTGACGGTGCAGGCCTCTGGTGACCGTCCGGATGGATGTCTTCCTCTGACAGGGGTCGTTTGTTCTAAAGGAGGTATTTCATGTTCTCATGGTCTTTGGCAGAGACCCATCTTCATCAGGTCAGTGGCAGGCCTCATCCAAGGCTTGTGGCAGAGGCCTCAACCTTCACCCAGGTCAGTGGCAGGGACCAAATTCACAGTCGGTTTGCCGTGTCGTGCAGTGTGTTTTTTGTTTCCTGAACCTTTAGGAATAAAGGCTTTTTAATCGGAGTGCTGCTTCCAGAAGTGATGTTCTTTTCTTTTTGATCATAATTGCATTTGCCTGCACCCTTGGCTGCTGGGAGGAGTCATTGTCAGGGATTTCCACACCTGAGCGGCTCCCTCTTTCCTGTGCGCCAAGCCTGTTTGCACGAAAAGGAACAGGAGAGACTTTATTTATTGTGTTGTGCCTGGACCTACTCTTTCCTACACCTTGTCTGTTCTTTTAAAGTTCAACCAGCCTACCTATTGATCAAAGCAAATAAAACAGTGTTGGACTTTTATTGGTGTGGAACTCGTGTTACTGGAAGCTAAGTGTCCCTGTCAGTGACAGTGACAATCATCCTCCACAGGAGAAGCTGAGGCTCCGGCCTAAAACGCAGACCCAAAGGTAAACGGTTAGCTCATATCTCTGCATACTACATCAGAGAGCCGAGCTGGTGGTGTGCATCTTTCCCCCTTCTCCCAGATACCCCTACAGCCATAAAGAGAGGGGAAAGGTGGGGGAAGACCACTACACGTGGGGGCTCGTCCGGGATGTGTGTTTATGCAATGGAGCCGAAGCTATCGGAGTTTGAACTTTGCTGCCCAGAAGAGTTCCGAGTAGGTCGGCCATATTTAGAAAAATATATAGGGGGCGCTGAGGTGATAACAATACAAATACTAATACAATGCAATATTGAGTGGTTAATACTTGATACAATAGATAATAATGTCCCAATTTGTGATCTAAACATAAAAATTCAAAAGTCCATCCACCAAACGAAGAGAAAAACACTCGCTGTCAAGGGTGATCCTGAAGTAGTTATGTTAGAAATTGTCCAACCATCAACCGTGCTCCTACGATCGGTGTTAGCAAAATACTTAAAGTGATGTAGGTAGTGATCCTTCACCAATGGAAAATAAAACACCCAAAGTGCTTTGAGTATATCCTGCTTACCAGAAATATTTGACCACTTTAGCTAAAAAGTAGGTCAAAAACGCCTGTACAGGGTTGTGCCTGTTCACATGTGCTGGACCTGGAGATAATCACCTTCCTCCTCATAGTGTCAAGACCGGATATTGGAATGAGATAACAGAAAAGATTCCATAGCGTAAAACCATTTTATTTCGTTTAAAAGAACATAAAAAGAGCCAATTGGCTACTCACATTTAAAAGTGCCTTTGCCTGGCACTGGGGCTGCAGACTGCAGGCACACCCTCCCTGCAAAGTTCGTGGACGTGACATGGAGAAAGCCCGCAAACTGCTGTGCCAGAGGGGAGGAGTCTGGCCATGTGAAGAGGTGCACATGGGGACTTTGGCGCCAGTTATGCAGTGCGCGATGGAGCAGCAATCAGTCACCATGTTCAGCAATGCCTCGTGGGTTCCAGTCTCTAATACTACGAGGATGACTTCAACTGCTGCTCCGATTACAGATACAGGGATTCGGCTCAAGCCCCAGGGACAATTCGCCTTGTACACCTGCAAGGATGTTGAGGCCCTGGGTATGATTAGTCCCGGATGTTCGGGACTGATGGTACAGTTAAAGCCATTCGGGCGCTGTGAGGCCTGCGGGGAGTGCACGTTTGAGGTGGAGCAATCCATAGAGAGACCTCGGGTCTTCCACCTCAGCCCTACATCAGGCGCCGCCACTCAACAAGGAGAAGTCAATGCTTGGACAGCCATCCCTCCGCACACTGTAGAGACCTCCGTGGAGGTCGCAAAAAAAAGGAATGGAAGATGCAAAATCCGGAGATGCTGCTTCGGTCACCACAGTTTCCCTACTCCCAGCGCCAACAAGGAAGGTCGGTCTTGTGAGAGCTTCCAGCGGCCAAGATGGAGGACAACCCCTGCGCTTGCCTGGCCCGGATGGATCCGGTAGGAAGAGTCCTGGACATCACAAGTTTGGGTCGAGGTAAGCCAGGGAACGGGACTTGGTGTTGGGACGGAGGTGTCGGGGATTCACGGCCCCTTGAGTCCGTGGGTGGGAGTGATTTGGTGTCCACTACCAACTACCTGCCCGCGGAGGAGTGTGACACCTCCGACCTGGAGTCGGTATCCGATGTGGGAGACGACGTCGTAATAGACAAACTATTTGCTGAAAAGGGCTGGGACAAGATGCCTCTCTCCTCATCCCGTAGAACCAGGAATCCACCTATGTCCACAGGGGATAGTACACCCCGGGTGGAGGCACCAGCGCCTGAGGAGGGACCCCGTTCCCTGCCTGCCCTTCAGTCCCCGGTGCCTCCTGCATCTACCACCGGGGACTAGAGACTGTTGCTGCGGGTGCCTATGCCCAAATCAGAGGTGGTCAAGGCACCTCGCCATCCGGATTCGATCGTCCTGCCGGCCGAGGGAGACCGATCCGTGTTGTTTCCCTTGTCCAGGCTACAACGTTTGTTTTGCCAGAAGGTTGCCAACGAGTATGGGTGGGAGTACCCATACTTATCTAAGGAGCTGCTTTACGAAGTAGAAGTCTGCAGGGAACGTTGGTACAATGATTTTGTGTGGACACACTTCAAAGTCCCACACGCACGCAGGTACCTCGCTTGTTCCCCAAAAGCATCTTAAAGATTCAAAGACTGCAAGGCAGAGTGGATGTTGGGTCGGCACATTCATGCAGACAAGGTGCTGATCCGAAGGAAAGAAGGAGAGGATGTCGAATATCACCTAGAGACTGTTGATCAACATTTGAAACCCCTTGTCTTGCCGCATCCCAGATTCTACCTGTAGGGGAAAAGACTCCTTTTCCTTGTACCTTGAAAATTTGCTGAACTTTCCGGGGTTTGTTTTTCCCTCCCGGAAACCCAGTAACTGTACCCGAGTTTAACGGGTGTTGTGCTCTTTGGAGGAATGGGGAACTGTTGCTGGTGTTTTCTCCCTTCTTCCCTCCCGCAAAGTAATCATGAACTTTGGGGTAGTTAGGGCCAAAGTACACAGAGGAAAGTTTCGTTCCAGGATTCGACAAGTGTCTTTACCGTGACACTGTCACTAGGTGGCAGTGTTGCGCAACGTTATTCACTTTACACCACATACTTCTTGGAAGGAAGGGATTTCTCTTTGGAGAGATTGTTTTGTTCCAACACTCACATATGTGTCAGGAAGTTTTGTGTGTTTAACTTTCTTTTATCCCCTCTGCAGGAGAACATCCGTCAAGACCGCTGAGAATGGGGCGGGTCTTAGTTAGTGATGTTAGTGATGTGGGCGGGGAGAAAATGTCAATGGTGTTACTGCAATATGTATGTTGTTATGTGTTGTTTCCCTTTTCCCTTCCATGTCAGGTTCAGGCACAACTACCAGTTTTTCAAATTTACATTTTTTTTGCGCATTTTTGAGTCTCTGGATTGGGTTATCTTGGCTCCCTTTGGGGCATGACTTGTTCCAGACACTGGGGACCAGTGTCAAATTTCTGGGGGGAGAGTGTAGCGGGTGTCAAATTTAGAGGGAGTATCTGGACTATAGATGGCTATTGATGGACCAGATACATTGATTTTTTGGAATTTAGCCACCTCGCGCCCGCCGTACGACTATATACGGCTGCGAGGTGGTTGTTAAATGCCGGGAGGCCGTGTTTATACGGCCTCCGCTAATTTGGCCACTGGGGGGCGCGCGAGCGCCGCCGGCGGCGCGCGCACGTACCCGGCACGTCACTGTAATGCCGATGCGCGTGCCTGGCGGCCGTGATGTCCGCCAGGCACCCGCGATCGGCGGTTACACAGACAAGGACATGGATCTGTGTGTGTAAACACACAGATCCATGTCCTGTCAGGGAGAGGGGACCGATGCTGTGTCCCTTGTACATAGGGACACAGATCGGTCACCTCCCCCAGTCAGTCCCCTCCCCCCCACAGTAGTAATCACTAATAGGGCACACATTTAACCCCTTCATCGCCCCCTAGTGTTAACCCCTTCCCTGCCAGTCAATATTTATACAGTAATCAGTGCATTTTTATAGCACTAATCGCTGTATAAATGTGAATGGTCCCAAAATAGTGTCAAAAGTGTCCGATGTGTCCGCCATAATGTCGCAGTCACGTCAAAAATCACTGATCGCCGCCATTACTAGTAAAAAAAAAAAAAAAATTATAAAAATGCCATAAAACTACCCCCTATTTTGTAAACGCTATAACTTTTGCGCAAACCAATCAATAAACGCTGCTTGCGATTTTTTTTACCAAAAATATGTAGAAGAATACGTATCGGCCTAAACTGAGGAAAAAAAAAATTCCCAAAAAATTGGGATATTTATTATAGCAAAAATCAAAAAATATTGCTTTTTTTTCAAAATTGTCGCTCTATTTTTGTTTATAGCGCAAAAAATAAAAACGCCGAGGTGATCAAATACCACCAAAAGAAAGCTCTATTTGTGCGAAAAAAAGGACGTCAATTTTGTTTGGGAGCCACGTCGCACGACCGCGCAATTGTCATTCAAAGTGTGACAGTGCTGAAAGCTGAAATTTCGCCTGGGCAGGAAGGGGGTATATGTGCCCAGTAAGGAAGGGGTTAATGGACACTTTGGAGTGTGGGAGGTATGAATGGTGTTATGTTCCCTGCGGTCCCTAGGTGGCGCTGTCACCTGGGACCGGGGTTGAACTGCCATTCTAGAGCTGTGCCCTTTGTGTCCTCTCGTGGCAGTAGTACGGCGGGGCAGGGAACCCGCTGTGCCTGCTGGGAGAGGATATAAGGGGGGCGGACATCTTGCGCATGAGGTCCATTCCCCAGGCACCTTCAGCCTGGGGGCTGCTGCGGTTCGTCTGTGCCCAGGCGCCCTTGGTCTGGGCGCGTGGAGTCGAGTTCCATCCCAGGCACCTTCAGCCTGGGGTGAGGTACTTTACAAGGAGGCCTGGGGCCCAGTACCTTCGACTGGGTCCCGCAAGGGCAAAGCATTCCTAAGGTGCCCCTGGTATTGGGTGCCTGAATCCAGGGCGTAAGGGACCGGAGAGGTGACCTCCCCGAAGAGCCAGCGCAGCATTTGCTGGTGACGGTGGAGGCCTCTGGTGACCGTCCGGATGGATGTCTTCCTCTGACAGGGGTCGTTTGTTCTAAAGGAGGTATTTCATGTTCTCATGGTCTGTGGCAGAGACCCATCTTCATCAGGACAGTGGCAGGCCTCATCCAAGGCCTGTGGCAGAGGCCTCAACGTTCACCCAGGTCAGTGGCAGGGACCAAATTCACAGTCGGTGGCAGCGACTGTGCGCCAAGCCTGTTTGCACGAAACGGAACAAGAGAGACTTTATTCATTGTGTTGTGCCTGGCCCTACTCTTTCCTACACCTTGTCTGTTCTTTTAAGTTCAACCAGCCTACCTATTGATCAAAGCAAATAAAACAGTGTTGGACTTTTATTGGTGTGGAACTCGTGTTACTGGAAGCTAAGTGTCCCTGTCAGTGACAGAGACAATCATCCTCCACAGGAGAAGCTGAGGCTTCGGCCTAAAACGCAGACCCGAAGGTAAACGGTTAGCTCATATCTCTGCATCCTACATCAGAGAGCTGAGCTGGTGGTGTACATCTTTCCCCCTTCTCCCAGAGACCTTAGGGAATAAAAGGCGGTCGTTGCAAGTTTTTATGTCACGCGGTGTTTGTGCAGTGATTTTTCAAACACAATTTTTGGGGAAAAAATACACTTTAATGAATTTTAAAGTGCAAAAAACACATTATATAACCAATTTAAAAAAAAATATATATATATAAAAGATGATGTTACGCTAAGTAAATAGATACCTAACATGTCACGCTTTATAATTGTGCGCGCTCGTGGAATGGTGCCAAACTACAGTACTTAAAAATCTCCATAGGCGACGCTTTAATTTTTTTTACAGGTTACCAGTTTAAAGGTACAGAGGAGGTCTAGAGCTATAATTATTGCTCTTGCTATAACGTTCACAACCATACCTCACAGGTGTGGTACGAACACCTCATACCTGTTGGTATGCCAATGTGGTTGAACTGCGTATAATTCTGGGCTGCTGTGTGCGGCTACCATTTTAGCTATCCTTGTCTTAAAGGGTAACTCCACTTTCGTGGGGAAAAAAAAATAGCAAATAAAGAAAAAATACTGTATTTTTTTTTTGAGAATGCAATGCAATATGGCTACCTGGAGTTGTTCTGTACACAGAGTGTGTACTGACCACCCCCCCAGAAACATAATTTCCTACTTGTGTGATTGGCTCACAAATTTTCCCAGAAGTCTGCCTAAGATACAAGTCAGATTTCAGGAATCCCCTGCAGCAAAAATGTCATTTTTGGAGAGATAGTTTCAATAGGAACACGTCTAAAGGGATACAGACTCAGCAGATTTCCCCATTAGTGCCCTGCAGCTGCACACCTGACAGTTAATTATGAAACCACTCCCATTGGACCCACTCAGTAAAGAGGCACAGACAAACACATATGAATTTCTTCAGAATGACAAAAGGTAGGAATGGAATCTGCAACAAAGGTTGTTATAATCCTTGCAATGTACATAGATCACCCAGAGAGGAATGTTTTCTTTCTTAACAAAAGTTCAGTTACGCTTTAAGGATTGTGCTGCTTTCACCCTTGAATGGGATTATTATATCATATTATTTTATCCTGCTGTTTTTTTTTATATATAGGGTGTAAGCCCTGGGGTGCCTGTACTTGATTAAATCTCTACAGTTGTAATAAGTATGTAAAACCATATAAAAGTCTTGTAAGAAGGGGTTAGTACCCCTTTTAGGGAACCCCCCCCCCTTGGGGGACTGTGGGTTTGGCTGGCTTATTCATTTATAAGCTGGGGCCGGAAGAACTAAAGCTGCAAGATTAAAGAGGAAGTAAACCCCGGCCAATATTTTCTATTTTTGAAGTATTATGTTGCACAAGGGCATGGCAATGCATATTACATATACCGTTTTGAAAAACGAGGCCCGCAAATACCTTTTATCACCCGTTGTTTTTCTCTCTCCTTCCGGGTATAGAAATCGCCATTGTTTGTGCTGCTCATTGAATCCTTATCTGACGTCACTTCCACCCTTACTGATTCCCTGTCCGAAATCTCGCGCATGCGCCGTAGCGCCATAACCAAGCCCCGATGTCGATTGCCGTTACCGTGGCAACCAAGCTACATTCACGGCAATGAATGCAAAAGCACTACAGGGGGAGTATCAGGAACAGGAGAAAGACATATAACAACGCGAGACTTCTCCTCTGTGACGGACAGAGGGGAAGCTCGCTCACATTCAGTGACAGAAATAATGAAAATAAAACCCCGGCAAACTTTAAATGCTGATTTTGAGGGGCAAAAGTGCGCAAGCGCGGTGACGTCATCAAAGTGAAAAATAAAATTTTACAGCTAATTAGAGCAGTGAGTACACTTTCACACTACAAATTAGAAAAAATAACAAAAAACAGACAGGTACACACCCTAAAAAGTTAACTGCATATTTATTAATTCATATATCAAAAAGTACAAATAGACATATAAAATCCAAAAATCTGAAATCCCCCATCAAATATGAGGGATAAACCTGAAAATTCCCCATATGTATCCAGCGATGGTATAAACAACTGACTAGCTGGAATAGGCCTCCATGAAGAGAGGCAAAAGGAGTAGCATGCACACCCACCCCTCCCCAAACAAAATACCCCCAAATGCACCTGAGACAATGACCGAGTCTAAATCTAAATAGAACACTCACGGTGTTCCTATCCAGGGCAGTGTATCCCTAAATAGGGTACTATGTTACACTCTCCCTAAATGGATTTATATAATTGTATACATGTAATGATTGGTAATAAATCCACTATAGTAACTAGGAGAGGAAAAAAAAATAATTATTAAATAAGCCAGTCACAGCTCTAATGTATAGCAAAAATTGATAGTAAAATGTCCGTTGAGGCCACAGATATTTGCCTTCAATTAAAAAATATAAATTCAGTGAGTTATCCACAAGCTTGAAGGTGGTATAAAGTATATAACATATCATGCGCTATTGAAAAATAATCTTTCCATTCAAGAATGTATCCAGCGCCAAATTACACTTTCACAGGCAGCAATCAGCTGCCTGTGTTATGGGCTATTTTTTTAAATACAGTTATATCCGAGGGTAGGTCTAAAGTGGAAAATGTCCTTTGGGGTAGGCCTGGTACAGGCCTCAGAAGAGAGGCCCCCCCAGGGAACTTACAGCACCTACAGCAGGGAAAAGTGGAAGTGCTGGTCGACATCCCCTTTGAGTTTAAATTTGAGTTTGAATCGAACAGTATGGCAGATGTCTTGTGGAAAGAGGAAATGGCGTACTTCTGGGAGAAAGGCGTACTCATGTTACAGTAAATCGTTAAAAAAAGTCTGATTGCATGGACATTCCTTTATTTCTTGAGGTGGGCTTCGGGTTGGGAGAATGTGAGTAACCAAGATGGCCTCCATGCTACAGCTGTATGGTATCCTATCTCGTTCCTGTTGTAGGAAAATTATAGGAGGTACCCTGGGCTGGCATGACTGATGCTGGTGGCGACTCTGGGGCCTGCTTATAGGCTTAATTTCTTCATCATATGTCTTATTCTACCTATGCCAATACATCTCTACGATGGCCTTAACTGCCCTTATTTTAAGACTAAGGTTTGGGTATAAATATATAATTGTAAAGTACAACGTATACTTTTATGAAACACTTGAAACACAGAGCACCTAGAAAGTCCAATTTTTTCATTGGGTTTTATTTTCCATCAATTTTAGGGATATTATGTTGTTAAAACTAAAGGCCTGTGACCCTCTTCTTTAGACTATAGAAATCTCATATAAAAGTTACTGTTTGGCTTTGACAGTAACGTGAACTATGATGCACTGGCGACTTTTTTTTTTGTTTCTACTATTATTTAAATAGCACTATAGAAGACAATGTATGTGTAAGAAATTCCATTGCTCGGAGCAGAGAACAGATATTCCATGTAACTCTACATTTACTCTTTGCTACATATCCTCACATGAGAAAGAACAGGAGCACCTAATGGTGTGACAATTTTATGTTACCCTTTGTACTAAAAATATACCCACCAAAACTGTCTTCTTATGTAGTCTGCTTGGTGTCAAACATTAAAAGCAGCCATTGGCTGGAATGAGCCGGGAATGTAAATAAAACTTGGGCCAACAGATGTACCATCCAAACATAAAAAGGATCTAATTCTGTTTAATATAGTCCTTGGCATCTTTGTGCTACTTCTGTCAAACTGAATCAAAACGTGTGCTAGATTTTGAAGCAAAATCTCTATGATCATTTCACATGTGATTGAATCCAGATTTAACCTAAGGGCTTTAAAGTTCAAAGATCAATGAAGTAATTTACTATGTGGAACAATGCAAGGCTGGCCTGCTTCCCCATTATTCAACAACGTGCCTGTATTTTTTCTATTGTCAGCTGATAAAAACAATTCATATCACTAGTGTGTGTGAGTATATGTATATATATATATATATATATATATATATATATATATCTATATTTATCTATCAAAGATGTATAGATAAGATAGATAGATAGATAGATAGATAGATAGATAGATAGATAGATAGATAGATAGATAGATAGATAGATAGATAGATATGATATCAATATTATTACTTTATATACAAATATAAATATATGTACAAAATAATATTTAAATATATTACTCTGAATATTACTTACATGTTATTTATATTATATATATATATATATATATATATAATCATACAATTATGCCGTGTACACACGATGAAAACAGTCCAATGGACTTTTCTCATCGGACAAACCGATCGTGTATGGGCCCCATCTGTCTTTTTTCCATCGGTGAGAAAAAATAGAACATGTTTTAAATTTATCCGATGGGAAAGAAAAACAATAGCAAATTCCGATCGTCTGTGTGGAACTCCATCGGACAAAAAACCCACGCATTCTCAGAATCAAGTTGACGCATGATCAGAAGCATTGAACTTCATTTTTCTCGGCTTGTCGGAGTGTTTTACGTCACGGCGTTTGGGACGGTCGGATTTTTGACTGATGGTGTGTAGGCAAGACTGATGGAAGTCAGCTTCATCGGATTTCCAATGGAAAAATCCATCGGATTAGAATCCATAGGAAATCCGATCGTGTGTACAGGGCTTAAAGGTATTTATTTATAGATACATTTGATTTTTTATTTATTTTTTGGGCAAAAGAGGCATGCCAAGTTTTAAAAAAAAAACACTTTCTTCCCCATGCTCCTATAAATTTTAGCGTAAGGTTTTATGTTATGGCGTTGTCAAATCCTGGTTTATTCTTGGCAATTTGATGTGCCAATGGCTGCCCAATGGTCGAAAAGGAGCATAATGCGACCCTAAAAAAGCAGCAAGGAAGATGGAGGCAAATAAATGGAGTGGCAACTGGACCCTAGAACTGTCATTACTGAAGGAGAGGGGGCGTGTCCGGACGTGAAGCTGAGAGGACGTGTTGATGCTGGGCTCCACATGTCCAAAGACAATCCTTCCCCATCATCTCACTATTTTTGCCCAGAGACACTTTGAACTCCCTGTATCCATCTAAGGACATGTACTGTTGCGGTACCTGCCATTATCGTCGAGGTTGCCCGGCTGTTATTGCTTTGGCCTGCGTCTAACTCCACTCTGCTTAGGCCTGCCGCCATCTTGAGGCCTGTGAAGCCTCCTATGCCCCCGAGCCAGCGAGCTGTATACTACGAGGGGATCGCACTCCCCAGGCCTGTTTAACGGCTGCTGTATACACAGAGGACACTGGGCAGTGATACAGCAGTGATACAGCGGGAGTGATCAACGGAGGACAGCTCCACCATCCTGGGAACCGGCGCCATATTGCGGCCTGCGGACCCGGCTGAAGCCGCCCCCCTCAGGTACTGTGACTCCTTAGCTGCCTCACCGCCCCTCGCCCTCACCCCCGAGCTAATCCCGGTGCTGTCATCCCCACCCTGCCTGCTGGGATCTGTCCCCTATCTTTTGCAGTGAAACTGCGGCCTGAGCGGATCGGAGCGTCCACGCCGCTCTCAGGAAAGTCCGCGGCTTCGGCCTACTCCCGGAGCACGGCGGCCATCTTAGTACACCCAGGAGCTTAAACTCCCCACAACTCCAGCTTTCCTGCATCCCAGCTCCATTATTTCACATCACAGTGGCCTGCTCTTTTATCTCCTCCCCACGGACATTATAGAAGTGCCCTTCTCAATAGGCAAGAGAGCATAGCAAGTGATCAGCGGACATTTTGCTACACCCTGAAATTTATTCACAGCACCTATACCTCTCCACTGTTTAACCTCCACATCTTCCTTGGTGCCAGGGTGCCCGGGCTCAAAGGGCCATTCCCCCCACTACATTTACGCCATCTACACGTCCCCCCCAGGGCAGCTAGCCTACACATGGCGCTAAAAAGCAGCACTTGAAATGCTCTCCGTCTAGCTGTCGGCCTTACAGTAACAAGCAATGCCATCCAAAGGTTCTTCCTCCCGTTCAACACTAAGAAAGCGTTCTGCGAAAACCTCAAAACTGCATCAAACCAGTGCGGGGACCATTAAAAGATTCCTAGCCGCGGAAAGAGAAAGCCCCAGTACTAGGATCAACAAAACCAGAGCCTCGAGATCACTTATCTTCCCAGCTTCACACGCCGCTTCTGCCCGTGAGAGCTCTCCGGCCTCTTCCTGCGGCTCGGAGTTAATGGAGGAGCCCGGGTCCCCCACGGGTTCCGACATGTCTTCCTTGATGAATGAACTTAAAAAGGAGATGGCGAGTATGTTTCACAGTATGGAAAAATCCATCAAAAAGGAGATTTCCGCGGTTAGAGCGGATGTAGCGCACTTACTCGTCAGAAGAGAGGAAACAGAACAGCGTCAAGACTCCCATGAGGTTGCCATTAAAGAATTGCAGGATACCGTCACTCAATTAGCGTATGCAAATAGGGCCTCGCTATACAAACTCGAAGATCTCGAGAATCGCAACCGCAGAAACAATTTGCGTATACGCGGTCTGCCAGAAGCAACCAGAGATAATGATCTAGAACCCTCGGTTCGAGGTATCTTTAATACTATCCTGGGCAATCCTGCTACGGATCCTTTGCGATTCGACAGAGTGCACGGCGCTCTGAGACCTCGCAACTTCTCGTCTGATCAACCTAGAGATGTGATTTGCCGTCTCCATTATTTCGAAGACAAAAACGCCATCATGACCAAAATGCGGAACACCCCCAACATTGACTTCGATGGTGCTACTCTTAACATCTTTCCAGATCTATCTAAGGAGACTCTTGACCGCCGCAGGGCTTTAAAGCCCCTCTTGGAGCAACTAAGAGGTGATGGAACTAACTACCGTTGGGGTTTTCCCGCATGCTTAATTGCTACTAAGAATGGCCGCTCCTCCACTTTGCGGTTCCCTAAGGATCTCCCCACCTTCCTCCGAGACCTAAACCTGCCGCACGTGGAGCTGCCAGGCTGGCAGAACCCCTTACCCACTTTCTCTGCTCTCCAATCCTCCCAGTGGCGGAAAACCCCAGCCAAGCAAAGGCGTGTTTCAACTCCATGTTCATCTCAGAAGAATGGTTGAGGTACTCTGCTGAACACAATCATCCCTCTTGATAGTTTTCCTCCTTATCTGGATGGCAACCTACACTTCGATTTCAATTATTTCTCTCCCATACGAAAAGTTTGACTTGCCTTACTAAACTCTCTTAGTTATACTCCTACAGTACTGTTATTATGCTCACATTGGGTCTGTTAGTTGACCTGATGATTGGAGAGCGTTGCATTCATGCTTTGACCATTGCTTGTCTTTATAAATGTTAATTTCCTTTTTTTTCCAGGCCGATAGCTGATGGAGCTTAATGCTCCACATTGATGCCCCCACAAAGGCGTTTGCTCCCTGCCCCTATTCTCTTGGGGTTGATGGGAGTTGGCAGTCTTTATTTTCTCCTTGTTACTTCCCTCTGGGAAACCTTTTTGGCTGCCTGCTCCCCTCATCCCCACTGGGAACACCGCAGACTTCTGCGTGACTCTTTTTTCAATCCCATTCGTTCTATAGATTGTTCTAATGTTTTTCATATGTCTCTCTCTTTTTTCTTTTCCCTTTCTTCTTCCTTCCTGGATTCTCCTCTCCCCCCTCTTCTGGTCCCTCTCTCCCCTCCCCCTTTGTATTACTGGCATACAGGGTTAAATGAAGTAGTGGTCTACCTCTCGCTGATGACATGGCTAACCTAAAGCTCCTTTCTTATAATGTAAGAGGCCTCAGTGTATCCGCAAAGAGACATCAAGTGTTGCGAGAATTAAGGGACTCCGCATGTTCTATTGCTTTCCTTCAGGAAACCTATTTGACTCATACTACTTCAGTGAAATTATACTCGCAACACTTCCCTCAATGGTACTATAGTCTATCGGACACTAACAAGGCCAAGGGAGTGGCCATTGGATTCAGCAGAGGTACGTCATTCCGTTTTACTGACATGTTAGCGGATGATCATGGTCGCTTTCTTTTTGTCAAAGGATATATTGGCAATACTTGTTGCACCCTAGCTAATGTTTACTGTCCCAATCGTAATCAACCTACTTTTTTTACCCAAACCCTCACAAAACTTTCACAATTCGCTGAGGGAATGTTAGTCCTGGCGGGGGACATAAATATGCCTCTAGATCCCACTATAGATACATCCCACGGCCGCTCCAGTATCCCATTTAAAAGATTAGCACAAGTGAAAAAAAAACTAATAGATCTACAACTTATGGACGCTTGGCGTCTCCTACACCCTAAAGGAAGAGACTACTCCCACTTTTCAAAAACGCACAACTCATACTCCAGAATAGACAATATTTTCCTAGATCACTTCCACCTTCCTCTCCTGAGCTCAGCCAACATAGGGAAGGCTACTCTCTCTGACCATGCACCTGTTTCTGTCAGCTTGACCGTGCCCGATTTATCTCCCCGCCCCAACAGCTGGAAGCTTAATGACTCTCTCATCACTAACCCAACAGAGGTTTCCATCCTCTCTACTACCTTATCCCAATACTTTAAAGAAAACTCTGCCTCGGACACCTCCCCCTCTGTTCTATGGGAGGCACATAAGGCCTTAATGAGAGGTAGCCTTATCGAACTTGGTGCAAGGAGAAAGAGAGAACATGGCCAGCAGCTTAAACAGGTCCTACAACAAATTGCTGAATTAGATAAAAAGCATAAGCTCTCGTTGCACGTCTCTCACCTCGAAGCGCTCACTCTTAAAAGAGAAGAACTTAAAACTCTCCTCGCCCTAGAAACTAAGCGGAAATTTCACTACGTATCTCAGAAAGTGTATGAATGGGGTAACAAACCAGGTAAACAATTGGCTAGATCCCTTACTGCTAAGAAAACGTTATCCTTTATACCCAAAATCAAATTGCCATCAGAGGACCTAGTGCACACTACCCCGCAAATCTCAAAGGCCTTCAGGGAATTTTATGCTGATTTATATAATGTGGAGGGAGGTTTGGCTTCTCTATCAATACCAGAAAAACGTAAGCGTATCCTCAAATACCTTAGAGACGCTGGCCTCCCAAAACTGTCAAAATCGGCCCTTAATGACCTAGAAGCGGATTTCTCCGTAGAAGAATTCCAATGTGCGCTAAAATCCTCTCCTTCCGGTAAGGCTCCTGGCCCGGACGGTTTCACCCTTTTATATTATAAAACCTTCAGAGACATTTTACTCCCCCATCTCACAACTTATGCTAATTCAATCTCCCACAAATCTGGCCTCCGTCCGGAATCCTTATCTGCCCACATTACCGTTATTCCCAAACCCGACAAGGACCCCACACTTTGTGGTAGCTATAGACCCATATCTCTCCTAAACGTCGACACCAAATTATATGCCAAGGTAATGGCAAATAGACTGCTCCCCCTTTTACCTAAATGGGTCTCGGCTGACCAAACTGGGTTCATTCCTAATAGAGAGGCCAGAGATAATTCTCTCCGCACTCTGTCCTTGATCCACTATGTTCGCAGGTGCTCCCAGTCCACCCTCCTTCTCTCTACTGATGCAGAGAAGGCGTTTGATAGGGTGGATTGGGACTACCTTAAAACTACCCTTAGGTATTTTGGCCTTGGTCCTAAAATGTTCCACCGTATTTCCTCTCTCTACTATAACCCCACCGCGCAAATAGGCATAAACGGCTTCTTGAGCGACCCCTTCACATTACATAACGGAACCAGACAGGGCTGCCCTTTATCTCCTCTCTTATTTGCCATTTCCCTTGAACCCTTTCTAGCTACTATTAGGCACAATAGGAATATTAATGGCATCCAGGTCGGTAATAGACTTCATAAATATGCAGCATACGCTGACGATATTTTGTTTTACATTCAACAACCACGCATTTCACTGCCGAATCTAATGTCTGAATTCTCCACCTTCCAAACCTTATCTAACTTTAAAATCAATCTAGCTAAGTCTGAAATTTTAAACATCACAATACCCCAATCAATAGCTGATCAATTGAAACCCTTATTCCCCTTCCGTTGGGTATCCTCACGAATGAAATATCTGGGCATGTACCTTACCCCCGCCTGCATTCCCATAATTACATTCCTCTCCTCAATAATATCAGAGCTGATCTCAGGAAGTGGTCTTCCCTCTCACATTCATGGCTAGGCAAGGTTAATATAATCAAAATGAACATACTCCCCCGTATCCTCTTTATTCTTTAAATGATCCCCTTGAAGGTCCCCATAGGCTTCTTTACTCTACTGCAGACCATGATCGCCCGCTTTGTTTGGAGAGACGGCCATCCCAGGATCTCTCGGGAAGTCCTCTATCGAGCCAAGCGTTCTGGGGGACTGTCTCTTCCTAACTTTAAAGCCTACTATAACGCTGTTATTTTATCACGTATAGCAGACTGGAAGTATGCCGTTGCTACTAAACTCTGGGTACAATTAGAATACTCCTTAAGCGGCTCAGATCTCTCCACGGCCCAGTGGATTCCACATTCTTCTAGAAAACTCTCCCACAACACCTCGCCTCTCACCACATCCTCATTGAGCGTATGGGATGGTCTCCATAGAAAATTTGCATGGTCTTATGACTCTCCACTGACCCCCTTGCTGCAGCATAAATACTTCATGCCAGGCTCCATTGACCCGGGATTTCAATCCTGGTCACCCGGCGGCCCTCTCCTGCTACACCATGTCCTATCCCCCAATGCCCTTAAACCTTTGCCAGCAATTTTGGGCCATAAACCAATTACATTTATGGACACATGGAGATATAACCAACTGAAACGCTTCCTTCAGACTCTTCCCCAGCCATTACGGGGACTCCAAGATCTAAATGGTATTGAACAGCTCTTTCTCCATAAAGACCCCCCTCTACACAGTATCTCCCAGTTCTACAAAGCGATCACAAATTTGCAGAGTCCTGCGTACCCAAACTACCTGCCCAGATGGGAGACCGATCTGGATGTTATTATCACGGACAAGACAAAAGACAAAATTCTCCAACTTACTCATGTCTCCTCCTTGGCATCTTCCATGGCTGAGTCTAACTTTAAACTTCTTACTAGATGGCACCACACGCCTGTCAAACTCCACCGCATGTTCCCTGTTAGGGATGAGCCGAACACCCCCGGGTTCGGTTCGCACCAGAACCTTCGAACGGACCGAAAGTTTGCGCGAATTTTCGAACCCTATTCGTTATAATGTACGCGAACGTTCGAAATCAAAATTGCTAATTACAACGGCCAATATGCATGTTAATGTTATAAAACAGGTTTGGGGACCCGGGTCCTGCCCCAGGGGACATATATCAATGCAAAAAGAAATTTTAAAAACTAAAGTTTTTTCGGGAGCAGTCATTTTAATGATGCATAAAGTGAAAAAAAAAAAAGTGAAATTTTCCTTTAAATACGGTACCTGGGGGGTGTCTAAAGTATGCCTGTGAAGTGGCATGTGTTTCCCGTGTTTAGAACTGTCCTTGCACAAAATGACATTTGTAAAGGAAAAAAAGAAGCCATTTAAAACCACTTGCGGCTTTAATGTCATGTCTTGTCCTGGCCGCCATATGGCTGAAAATCCTTGAGAAAAATGGCATGGCTACCCCATCACCCCCCCCCCACCCCAGCCCCTTTGGGTCTTGTATGGATACTAAGGGGGACCCCGCACCCAAAATAAAACCCTATACCTACAACCCTATATACTCTGAACAGCAGTATATAGGTGGTGCAAACAAGACATGGACTGTAGGTTTGTTCTTAAGTAGAATCTGAACAGGTACATTATGAAGTGTAGCTACATCCCAAAAAAATCAATTTTTAAGCTTTTTGGAGAACATAGGGAGGGGTTATCACCCCTGTAACATTTGCTGTCTTTGCACATCTGTTCAGAACATGTCACCTCACTTTCCGTCCCAATGACAAATGTTTTTGGAAAAGTGGGGTTTTAATTGAAACAAGGATTGGTGATAAAGCATCAGTAGAGAGGAGATACCTTTTTCCCAAATTAAATCTAACAGGATAGAATTTTCCTTCCTAGGGGTAGATTTCCTCTCACTTCCTGTTTTCTCTTGCCGTTTGCAAGTAGGAGTCGTTTGTAAGTTGGATGTTTGAAAGTAGGGGCCTGCCGTATATACTCTGCAGAAATTTGCCCTATTAGATGTTGGTGTAGCCACAAGACTGGTGGGCACAGGAATGGGCCCTGCTGTGAGTTAATAGATCAAGATTTGTACTTGCATGCACCTGTTGAACCGGGCAGAAAAATTGGGCCTTTGGTGGTGGTGGTGGTGGACGGTGTTGCCACAAGACTGTAAGCCCTCACAGTTACTCTTGGTGGGTGCAGGAATGGGCCCTGCTGTGAGTTATTAGATCAAGATTTGTAATTGCATGCACCTGTTGAACAGGGCAGAAAAATTGGGCCTTTGGTGGTGGTGGTGGACGGTGTTGCCACAAGACTGTAGGCCCTCATAGTTACTCTTGGTGGGCGCAGGAATGGGCCCTGCTGTGAACTATTAGATCAAGATTTGTAATTACACGCCCCTGTTAAACAGGGGCTGAAAAATTGTGCCTTAGGCATTGGTGCTGGTGCCACAACACTGCAACCCCTCACAGATACTGTACTTGGAGCACAGCAGTCACACCTGTTGCGAAGCATCTTTTTAAAAAATTGTAATTACACGCCCCTGTTATACAGGGGCTGAAAAATTGTGCCTTAGGCACTGCTGCTGGTGCCACAACACTGCAACCCCTCACAGATACTGTACTCTGAGCACAGCAATGAGACCTGTTGCAAAGCATTGCCTAAAAATTGTAATTACACGCCCCAACAGGGGCTGAAAAATTGTGCCTTAGGCACTGGTGCTGGTGCCACAACACTGCAACCCCTCACAGATACTGTACTCTGAGCACAGCAGTCACACCTGTTGCGAAGCATCTTTTTAAAAAATTGTAATTACACGCCCCTGTTATACAGGGGCTGAAAAATTGTGCCTTAGGCACTGGTGTGGTGGCATGGATCATTGAGGAGGAGGAAGAGGATAGTCAGTGAACATAACAGGACAGTCACTCAGCATCAGCATAGGCAGTCTTGAAGGGATGTGACATTATAAATTATTCCGTTATATCCGCTTCAGGTGTCTGGTAGCTGGTGGTGATCCAAGACTGATTCATTTTTATGAAGGTCAGTCGATCAACCGAGTCGGTGGACAGGCGCACCCTATGATCGGTGACAAATCCTCCAGCAGCACTGAATGTGCGTTCGGAAAGAACGCTGGATGCAGGACAGGCCAGTAGCTCAATTGCATACTGTGCAAGCTCTGGCCAGTGATCCATCCTCAGGACCCAGTAAGCCAGAGGATTTTCGGTGGGAAAGGTGTCCAAGTCTGACCTTGCCCCTAGGTATTCCTGCACCATGTATATCAGACGCTGGCGATGGTTGCTGGAACCGATCATACCTTGGGGCTGCGGACTAAAAAATTGTCTGAACGCATCGGTCAGACGTCCACCTTCCCCACCGCTCCTTCTGCTACTGACCGAAGCCTCAGCAACTCGTCGTCCAGGACCAGGAGTTTGTAACCTCCCAGTTTCTGGGAACGCGTTGCACAGACCTTTCTGCAAGGCCTCCCTGAGATGTCTCATCCTCTGCTCCCTCTGCGACGGCAAGATAAGGTCCGCAACCTTACCCTTGTACCGTGGATCAAGGAGAGTGGCCAGCCAGTAATGGTCACTCTCCTTGATCCGAAGAACACGAGGATCCTTCCGCAGGCTTTGCAGGATCAGGGAGGCCATGCAGCGTAGGTTAGCTGAGGCATTCGGTCCGGAGTCTTCTGGGTCACTGAAGATGACATGATCGCCAGCCACCTCCTCCCAGCCACGTACAAGTCCACTGGTTTGTTGGGACTGTACATCATCCCTAAAAGACTGCTGCTGCTGATGCTGAGTGCCAGGCTCCACCTCCATGCTCACACAATCCTCCTCCTCCTCCTCCTCCTCCTCTTCCTGTGTGATGGGTGGGACAGAAGGAACATTGTCTGGATAAAGGGGGCCTTGAGAGACAAGGAAGTCCTCCTCTTCCTGCCTCTGTTCTGCCTCAAGTGCCCTGTCCATTATCCCACGCAGCGTATGCTCCAACAGGTGGACAAGAGGTACAGTGTCACTGATGCATGCACTGTCACTGCTCACCATCCTCGTGGCCTCCTCAAATGGTGAGAGGACAGTGCATGCATCCCTGATCATGCTCCACTGGCGTGGGGAAAAAAAGCCAAGCTCCCCTGACCCTGTCCTGGTGCCGTAGTCGCAAAGGTACTCATTGATGGCCCTCTGCTGCGTGTGCAGTCGCTGCAGCATGGCCAACGTTGAGTTCCACCTGGTGGGCATGTCACATATTAGGCGGTTCTTGGGCAGGTTCAGCTCCTTTTGCAGCTCAGTCAGCCGAGCACTGGCATTATAAGATCGGCGGAAATGCACACAGACTTTCGTGGCCTGCCTCAGGACATCCTGTAAGCCTGGGAACCTGCCCAAGAACCGCTGCACCACCAGGTTGAGGACGTGAGCCATACAGGGCACATGGGTGAGCTGCCCCTGTCGCAGGGCGGAGAGGAGGTTGGTGCCATTATCAGAAACGACCATTCCTGGCTTAAGCTGGCGTGGCGTCAACCACCTCTCGGCCTGCCCCTGCAGAGCTGCCAGAACCTCTGGCCCAGTGTGGCTCCTGTCCCCCAAACACACCAGCGCAAGCACGGCATGGCATCTTTTTGCCTGCGTACTCGCGTAGCCCCTTGTACGCCTACGGAGCACCGCTGGTTCCGAGGACAGAGCACTCGAAGAGGACATGGAGGAAGAAGAAGAGGAGGGGGTGGAGGAGAGAGGTGTGTCACAACCAGTAGTAGCATTTTGGAGGCGTGGTGGCGGAACAACCTCCAACACTACTGCACCTTGTCCTGCATCCCTCCCAGCTACCAATAGAGTGACCCAATGGGCCGTGAAAGAAAGATAACGTCCCTGTCCATGCCTGCTGGACCATGAGTCAGCGGTAATATGCACCTTACCGCTGACCGCCCTGTCCAGCGAGGCATGGACATTGCCTTCCACATGCCAGTAGAGAGACGGAATTGCCTTCCGTGAGAAAAAGTGGCGTTTGGGAACCTGCCACTGAGGAACCGCACATTGAACAAACTCACGGAAGGGGGCCGAGTCTATCAACTGAAAAGGCAGCAGTTGAAGTGCTAGCAATTTAGCCAAGCTAGCATTCAACCGCTGGGCATGTGGATGGCTGGGAGTATACTTCTTTCGACGGTCCAGCAGCTGGGGCAGGGAAATTTGCCTGCTACAATCGGACGTCGGTGTACTGCAAGTACTTGGTTGTGACACACCTAATTCTACACCTTCAGTCCTCTCAGAGCAGCTTTCAGAGAGGACTGAAGATATAGTGGGGATGGAGATCCCAGCTGATGAGGAGCAAGGAGAGGTCCGCTTTGTTCTTTGGTGTGGGTCTTTTATGTGTGCTTGCCAACGAGCTGCATGGCAGGTCGACATATGTCTGCTCATGCTTGTGGTGCCCAAGCGGCTGATGTTTTGGCCACGCGAGATACGCTTGAGACAAATATTGCAAATAGCAGTGGTGCGATCTGATGCACTCGTCTCAAAAAAGGCCCACACCAAAGAACTTTTGTGATAACGTGCAGAGGCAGCGCCCTGCACAGGCGGAGCTCTGCGGTGTGGTACAGTTGCTGTGCTGGCCTCTAGCTGGCCTCCAGGGGGCATCCTGCCTCGTTGGACATGTGACGCTGCATCCTCCTCCTCCTCCTCCTCTCTCCCTTCAGGCACCCACGTGGAGTCAGTGACCTCATCATCCCCTCCCTCTTCACCACTAGAGCAAACCTGGCAGTAAGCTGCAGCTGGTGGAACACTACTGCCAGATTGCTGTCCTTCAGCATCCCCTTTCTCTGCGCGCACACTACTGACTTCCTCAAGCTGGGTATCATCATCCGAGCCTTCGAATCTTTGGGCATCCTCCTGGAGCATGTACCCAACACTGTGCTCAAACAGTTCGGGGGACTCCTCAGGAGGACATGGTGGGTCTAGGGAAGGGGTGGCTGATGATGCCATTGAGTACGCGTTGGCAGCTGCTCTGCCAGTACCCTGAGCCTGGGTGAGAGAGGATGAGGAGGATGAGGAGGGCTTGGTCATCCATTCTACCAAGCCTTCGGCATGATGCGGCTCCACATGTCCAGCTGCCGAAAACAAAGACAAGCGTGTCCCATGGCCACGTGCTGATGACGATGCACGACCACGTCCACGGCCAGCACTGTTGTCTCTAGAAACAGAGCCTGCCTGCCCTGTGTTCTTGCCTCGGCACGCTCTGCCTCTCCTTGGTGGTCTTCCAGCCATTGTAGTCGGTAGTGTATATAGTATAAAAAATAGAACTCCTATGTGTGCTCACAACACACTGTAGGTCCTATGGGTGCTGACACTAACACACTATAGGTACTATGTGTGCTGCTGACAAGAAAATATAGGAGCTCTGTTTGCTGCCACTAACACACTAGAAGTCCTATGGGTGCTGCTGAGAAGAAAATATAGGAGCTCTGTTTGCTGCCACTAACACACTAGAAGTCCTATGGGTGCTGCTGAGAAGAAAATATAGGAGCTCTGTGTGATGCCACTAACACACTAGAAGTCCTATGGGTGCTGCTGAGAAGAAAATATAGGAGCTCTGTGTGATGCCACTAACACACTAGAAGTCCTATGGGTGCTGCTGAGAAGAAAATATAGGAGCTCTGTTTGCTGCCACTAACACACTAGAAGTCCTATGGGTGCTGCTGAGAAGAAAATATAGGAGCTCTGTGTGATGCCACTAACACACTAGAAGTCCTATGGGTGCTGCTGAGCAGAAAATATAGGAGCTCTGTTTGCTGCCACTAACACACTAGAAGTCCTATGGGTGCTGCTGAGAAGAAAATATAGGAGCTCTGTTTGCTGCCACTAACACACTAGAAGTCCTATGGGTGCTGCGGAGAAGAAAATATAGGAGCTCTGTGTGATGCCACTAACACACTAGAAGTCCTATGGGTGCTGCTGAGAAGAAAATATAGGAGCTCTGTTTGCTGCCACTAACACACTAGAAGTCCTATGGGTGCTGCTGAGAAGAAAATATAGGAGCTCTGTTTGCTGCCACTAACACACTAGAAGTCCTATGGGTGCTGCTGAGAAGAAAATATAGGAGCTCTGTGTGATGCCACTAACACACTAGAAGTCCTATGGGTGCTGCTGAGAAGAAAATATAGGAGCTCTGTTTGCTGCCACTAACACACTAGAAGTCCTATGGGTGCTGCTGAGAAGAAAATATAGGAGCTCTGTGTGATGCCACTAACACACTAGAAGTCCTATGGGTGCTGCTGAGCAGAAAATATAGGAGCTCTGTTTGCTGCCACTAACACACTAGAAGTCCTATGGGTGCTGCTGAGAAGAAAATATAGGAGCTCTGTGTGATGCCACTAACACACTAGAAGTCCTATGGGTGCTGCTGAGAAGAAAATATAGGAGCTCTGTTTGCTGCCACTAACACACTAGAAGTCCTATGGGTGCTGCTGAGAAGAAAATATAGGAGCTCTGTTTGCTGCCACTAACACACTAGAAGTCCTATGGGTGCTGCTGAGAAGAAAATATAGGAGCTCTGTTTGCTGCCACTAACACACTAGAAGTCCTATGGGTGCTGCTGAGAAGAAAATATAGGAGCTCTGTTTGCTGCCACTAACACACTAGAAGTCCTATGGGTGCTGCTGAGAAGAAAATATAGGAGCTCTGTGTGATGCCACTAACACACTAGAAGTCCTATGGGTGCTGCTGAGAAGAAAATATAGGAGCTCTGTGTGATGCCACTAACACACTAGAAGTCCTATGGGTGCTGCTGAGAAGAAAATATAGGAGCTCTGTTTGCTGCCACTAACACACTAGAAGTCCTATGGGTGCTGCTGAGAAGAAAATATAGGAGCTCTGTGTGATGCCACTAACACACTAGAAGTCCTATGGGTGCTGCTGAGCAGAAAATATAGGAGCTCTGTTTGCTGCCACTAACACACTAGAAGTCCTATGGGTGCTGCTGAGAAGAAAATATAGGAGCTCTGTTTGCTGCCACTAACACACTAGAAGTCCTATGGGTGCTGCTGAGAAGAAAATATAGGAGCTCTGTGTGATGCCACTAACACACTAGAAGTCCTATGGGTGCTGCTGAGAAGAAAATATAGGAGCTCTGTTTGCTGCCACTAACACACTAGAAGTCCTATGGGTGCTGCTGAGAAGAAAATATAGGAGCTCTGTTTGCTGCCACTAACACACTAGAAGTCCTATGGGTGCTGCTGAGAAGAAAATATAGGAGCTCTGTGTGATGCCACTAACACACTAGAAGTCCTATGGGTGCTGCTGAGAAGAAAATATAGGAGCTCTGTTTGCTGCCACTAACACACTAGAAGTCCTATGGGTGCTGCTGAGAAGAAAATATAGGAGCTCTGTTTGCTGCCACTAACACACTAGAAGTCCTATGGGTGCTGCTGAGAAGAAAATATAGGAGCTCTGTTTGCTGCCACTAACACACTAGAAGTCCTATGGGTGCTGCTGAGAAGAAAATATAGGAGCTCTGTGTGATGCCACTAACACACTAGAAGTCCTATGGGTGCTGCTGAGAAGAAAATATAGGAGCTCTGTTTGCTGCCACTAACACACTAGAAGTCCTATGGGTGCTGCTGAGAAGAAAATATAGGAGCTCTGTTTGCTGCCACTAACACACTAGAAGTCCTATGGGTGCTGCTGAGAAGAAAATATAGGAGCTCTGTTTGTTGCCACTAACACACTAGAAGTCCTATGGGTGCTGCTGAGAAGAAAATATAGGAGCTCTGTTTGCTGCCACTAACACACTAGAAGTCCTATGGGTGCTGCTGAGAAGAAAATATAGGAGCTCTGTGTGATGCCACTAACACACTAGAAGTCCTATGGGTGCTGCTGAGAAGAAAATATAGGAGCTCTGTTTGCTGCCACTAACACACTAGAAGTCCTATGGGTGCTGCTGAGAAGAAAATATAGGAGCTCTGTGTGATGCCACTAACACACTAGAAGTCCTATGGGTGCTGCTGAGAAGAAAATATAGGAGCTCTGTTTGCTGCCACTAACACATTAGAAGTCCTATGGGTGCTTCTGAGAAGAAAATATAGGAGCTCTGTTTGCTGCCACTAACACACTAGAAGTCCTATGGGTGCTGCTGAGAAGAAAATATAGGAGCTCTGTGTGATGCCACTAACACACTAGAAGTCCTATGGGTGCTGCTGAGAAGAAAATATAGGAGCTCTGTTTGCTGCCACTAACACACTAGAAGTCCTATGGGTGCTGCTGAGAAGAAAATATAGGAGCTCTGTTTGCTGCCACTAACACACTAGAAGTCCTATGGGTGCTGCTGAGAAGAAAATATAGGAGCTCTGTTTGCTGCCACTAACACACTAGAAGTCCTATGGGTGCTGCTGAGAAGAAAATATAGGAGCTCTGTTTGCTGCCACTAACACACTAGAAGTCCTATGGGTGCTGCTGAGAAGAAAATATAGGAGCTCTGTTTGCTGCCACTAACACACTAGAAGTCCTATGGGTGGTGCTGAGAAGAAAATATAGGAGCTCTGTTTGCTGCCACTAACACACTAGAAGTCCTATGGGTGCTGCTGGGGTGCAATGCTGTGCTAACAGCACTGCGGTTGGTACTACTGCAATACTGTACTAACAGTAAGCACGCACCAGACTAATCCCCAGCAGCAGCTAATAACACACTAACTGTGCAATCAGCAGCAATGAACGATCAATGACTTAGGTAGCAATGGTTTAGCAAAGAAATAGCCAATGGTTTAGCAAAGAAGAGCAAATCTTTCAGTATCAAGCAAAGACAGAATCAGCAGACTAATCTCTCCTAAAGCCGGAACTCATGTGACCGGGGCCGATGGCGTGGCGGCCTTTTAAATGGTGGGGCGTGTACTAAAGCCCCTGAGCTGTAATTGGCTACAGGCGTCCTGCCTGTAGCCAATTATTGCTCTCCGAGTTTCGGGCGCTGTGATTGGCCAAGCATGCGGGGTCACAGTGCATGCTTGGCCAATCATCAGCCAGCAATGCACTGCGCCGGCCGCGCCGGCCGCAATGCATTGCGGGGCCGCTCGCATCACACGAATGTGATGCGAACGGCCCAAATAGTTCTGGGCTCGACGAGCGAGCGAACGCCCGATGCTCGATTCGAACATGGGTTTGAATCGAGCACCGGGCCCATCCCTATTCCCTGTTAACTCCCCGCTATGTTGGAGGAATTGTGGTCAGAATGCCACTCATGCCCACATATGGTGGTCTTGCCCCCTTATTCGACCTTACTGGTCTAAAGTGCTAGACCTGATTCATCAAGTCACCAATGTTAGATTGCCTATGGATCCGTGGGTAGTCCTCTTTCACGCTACCTTGATGTCCATAGGTAGATATAAACGTTCACTCACGCCACATCTCCTTAATACTGCTAAAGCCCTCATACCTACCCTCTGGGGCCAACCCACAACTCCAACCATAAAGTCCTGGATACAAAAGGTTTCGGAAGTATGTCTCATGGAGGAACTCACCCACATTGCGAGAGACACTACTACACAACATACCCTAACCTGGGCACTAGGGATGAGCTTCGTGTTCGAGTCCAACATACGTTCGACTCGAACATCGGCTGTTCGATCGTTCGACGAAGATCGAACGATTTGGGCCGTTCGCGCCAAATTCGAGTGACGCGAACGGCCCACAATGCACTACGCCATCGCAGTGTCATCCAGGCGCTGTGATTGGCCAAGCATGCACTGTGACCCCGCATGCTTGGCCAATCACAGCGCCGGCAGCGAGGAGAGCAATGATTGGCCACAGGCAGGATGCCTGTGGCCAATTATTGCTGAGGGTGTTTAGTACACGCCCCACACTATAAAAGGCCGCCAGCACGGCGGCCTAGTGTAGTGTGTTCCGGAGCAGGGAAAGACAAGCATAGGCAGGGACAGTGACATTTATTTATTTCTTGCTTAACCTGGATTCCTTTAGTTTAGGGAAAGAGAAGGATAGGTAGGGAGAGTGTCAGTGTGTTTTACTGTGCCAGTCCTTGTTTCTAGGGACGAAGAAGGAAAGTGAGGGGATTTCTCCTTGTGCTATAGTGTGCTTTAAAAAAACATTTTTTCTAGGGACAGAAAACTGTAGGTAGGGAGAGTGTCAGTTTCTTTCACTGTGCCAGTCCTTGTTTCTAGGGACAAAGAAGGAAAGTGAGGGGATTTCTCCTTGTGCTATAGTGTGCTTTAAAAAAACATTTTTTCTAGGGACAGAAAACTGTAGGTAGGGAGAGTGTCAGTTTCTTTCACTGTGCCAGTCCTTGTTTCTAGGGACAAAGAAGGAAAGTGAGGGGATTTCTCCTTGTGCTATAGTGTGCTTTAAAAAAACATTTTTTCTAGGGACAGAAAACTGTAGGTAGGGAGAGTGTCAGTTTCTTTCACTGTGCCAGTCCTTGTTTCTAGGGACAAAGAAGGAAAGTGAGGGGATTTCTCCTTGTGCTATAGTGTGCTTTAAAAAAACATTTTTTCTAGGGACAGAAAACTGTAGGTAGGGAGAGTGTCAGTTTCTTTCACTGTGCCAGTCCTTGTTTCTAGGGACAAAGAAGGAAAGTGAGGGGATTTCTCCTTGTGCTATAGTGTGCTTTAAAAAAACATTTTTTCTAGGGACAGAAAACTGTAGGTAGGGAGAGTGTCAGTTTCTTTCACTGTGCCAGTCCTTGTTTCTAGGGACAAAGAAGGAAAGTGAGGGGATTTCTCCTTGTGCTATAGTGTGCTTTAAAAAAACATTTTTTCTAGGGACAGAAAACTGTAGGTAGGGAGAGTGTCAGTTTCTTTCACTGTGCCAGTCCTTGTTTCTAGGGACAAAGAAGGAAAGTGAGGGGATTTCTCCTTGTGCTATAGTGTGCTTTAAAAAAACATTTTTTCTAGGGACAGAAAACTGTAGGTAGGGAGAGTGTCAGTTTCTTTCACTGTGCCAGTCCTTGTTTCTAGGGACAAAGAAGGAAAGTGAGGGGATTTCTGCTTGTGCTATAGTGTGCTTTAAAAAAACATTTTTTCTAGGGACAGAAAACTGTAGGTAGGGAGAGTGTCAGTTTCTTTCACTGTGCCAGTCCTTGTTTCTAGGGACAAAGAAGGAAAGTGAGGGGAATTCTCCTTGTGCTATAGTGTGCCAAAGCATTCCTCATCAACCATCTTTGAAATCCTTGTTTTTTGGACAGTCAGGGAAATTGTCGTTGTGCTATTCTGTGCAAAAGCAATAATCCTCAACCATATTTAGAAATCCTTAAGTAAAGGGACAGAGAAGGACACCTGAAGGTAGCCCTTATTGCTTTTTTCCCATCTCCCTGCAGGCCATCTATTAGAATGTCTGGAAGGCAAACAAGGAGAGGCAGACAGTCAGGAGGCAATAAAAGAGGGCAAGCAGGCTCTGTGTCTGGGGGCAACAGTGCTGGTCGTGGACGCGGTGCATTGTCATCAGCACATGGCCATGGGACACGCTTGTCCTTGTTTTCGGCAGCTGGACATGCTGAGCCACATCATGCCGAAGACTTGGTAGAGTGGATGACCAAGCCCTCCTCCTCCTCCTCATCCTCTCTCACCCAGGCTCAGGGTACTGGCAAAGCAGCTGCCAAAGCGTCCTCTTCCCTGGTATCAATGTCAGACTCATCATCAGTCACTCCTTCCCTAGACCCACCATGTCCTCCTCCTGAGGAGTCCCCCGAACTGTTTGAGCACAGTGTTGGGTACATGCTCCAGGAGGATGCCCAGCGTTTCGAAGGGTCTGATGATGAAACCCAGCTACAGGAAGGCAGTAGCGTGAGAGCAGACAGAGGGGATGCTCAAGAAGGACACCAATCTGGCAGTCATGTTCCAGCAGCTGCAGCATACTGCCAGATTGGCTCCAGTGATGAGGAGGGAGGGGATGATGAGGTCACTGACTCCACGTGGGTGCCTAATAGGAGAGAGGAGGAGGAGGAGGATGAGGAGGAGGCACATCTCCAACGAGGCAGGATGCCCTTTGGTGGCCAGCGTAAGGGCAGTACACCGACGGAATCACACCGCAGAGCTCCGCCTGTGCAGGGCGCTGCCTCTGCCCGTCATTCAAAAAGTTCCTTGGTGTGGGCCTTTTTTGAGGCTAGTGCATCAGATCGCACAGCTGCTGTTTGCAACATATGTCTCAAGCGTATATCGCGTGGCCAAAACATCAGCCGCTTGGGTACCACATGCCTGACCAGACATATGTTGACCTGCCATGCAGCTCGTTGGCAAGCCTACCTCAAAGACCCACACCAAAGAACAAAGCGGACCTCTCCTTGCACCGCATCAGCTGGGATCTCCAACCCCACTATAACTTCAGTCCTCTCTGAAACATGCACTGAGAGGAATGAAGGTGTAGAATTAGGTGTGTCACAGCCAAGTACTTGCGGCCACTCTGCTAGCAGTACACCGACGTCCGATTCTAGCAGGCAAATTTCCCTGCCCCAGCTGCTGGACCGTCGAAAAAAGTTCACTCCCAGCCATCCACATGCCCAGCGGTTGAATGCTAGCTTGGCTAAATTGCTAGCGCTTCAACTGCTGCCTTTTCAGTTGGTAGACTCGGCCCCCTTCCGTGAGTTTGTGCAATGTGCGGTTCCTCAGTGGCAGGTTCCCAAACGCCACTTTTTCTCACGGAAGGCTATTCCGGCTCTCTACCGGCATGTGGAAGGCAATGTCTTGGCCTCGCTGGACAGGGCGGTCAGCGGTAAGGTGCATATTACCGCTGACTCATGGTCCAGCAGGCATGGACAGGGACGTTACCTTTCTTTCACGGCCCATTGGGTCACTCTTTTGGCAGCTGGGAAGGATGCAGGACAAGGTGCAGTAGTGTTGGAGGTTGTTCCACCGCCACGCCTCCAAAATGCTACTACTGGTTGTGACACACCTCTCTCCTCCACCCCCTCCTCTTCTTCCTCCATGGCCTCTTCCTGTGGTTTGTCCTATGAACCAGCGGTGCTCCGTAGCCGTTCACGGGGCTACGCAAGTACGCAGGCAAAAAGATGCCATGCCGTGCTTGCGCTGGTGTGTTTGGGGGACAGAAGCCACACTGGGGCAGAGGTCCTGTCTGCTCTGCAGGGCCAGGCCGAGAGGTGGTTGACGCCACGCCAGCTTAAGCCAGGAATGGTGGTTTGCGACAATGGCACCAACCTCCTCTCCGCCCTCCGACAGGGACAACTGACCCATGTGCCCTGTGTGGCTCACGTCCTTAACCTGGTGGTGCAGCGGTTCTTGGGCAGGTACCCGGGCTTACAGGATGTCCTGAGGCAGGCCAGGAAAGTCTGTGTGCATTTCCGCAGATCTTATAATGCCAGTGCTCGCCTGGCTGAGCTGCAAAAGGAGTTGAACCTGCCCAAGAACCGCCTTATATGTGACATGCCCACCAGGTGGAACTCAACGTTGGCCATGCTGCAGCGGCTGCACACGCAGCAGAGGGCCATCAATGAGTACCTGTGCGACTACGGCACCAGGACAGGGTCAGGGGAGCTTGTTTTTTTTTCTCCACGCCAGTGGGGCATGATCAGGGATGCATGCACTGTCCTGGCACCATTTGAGGAGGCCACGAGGATGGTGAGCAGTGACAGTGCATGCATCAGTGACACTGTACCTCTTGTCCACCTGTTGGAGCACACGCTGCGTGGAATAATGGACAGGGCACTTGAGGCAGAACAGAGGCAGGAAGAGGAGGACTTCCTTGCCTCTCAAGGCCCCCTTTACCCAGACAGTGTTCCTTCTGTCCCACCCATCGCACAGGAAGAGGAAGAGGAGGAGGAGGAGGAGGAGGATTGTGTCAGCATGGAGGTGGAGGCTGGCACTCAGCATCATCAGCAGCAGTCTTTTAGGGATGATTTACAGTCCCAAGAAACCAGTGGACTTGTACGTGGCTGGGAGGAGGTGGCTGCGGATCATGTCGTCCTTAGTGACCCAGAGGACTCCGGAGCGAATGCCTCAGCAAACCTACGCTGCATGGCCTCCCTGATCCTGCAAAGTCTGCGGAAGGATCCTCGTATTCTTCGGATCAAGGAGAGGGACCATTACTGGCTGGCCACTCTCCTTGATCCACGGTACAAGGGTAAGGTTGCGGACCTTATGTTACCTTCGCAGAGGGAGCAGAGGATGAGACAACTCCGGGAGGCCTTGCAGAAAGGTCTGTGCAACGCGTTCCCAGAGACTGGGAGGTTACAAACTCCTGGTCCTGGACAACGAGTTGCTGAGGCTTCGGCCAGTCAAAGAAGGAGCGGTGGGGAAGGTGGCCGTCTGACCGATGCGTTCAGACAATTCTTTAGTCCGCAGCCCCAAAGTATGATCGGTTCCAGCAACCATCGCCAGCGTCTGATAAACATGGTGCAGGAATATCTAGGGGCAAGGTCAGACTTGGACACCTTCCCCACCGAAAATCCTCTGGCTTACTGGGTCTTGAGGATGGATCACTGGCCAGAGCTTGCACAGTATGCAATTGAGCTACTGGCCTGTCCTGCATCCAGCGTTCTTTCGGAACGCACATTCAGTGCTGCTGGAGGATTTGTCACGGATCACAGGGTGCGCCTGTCCACCGACTCGGTTGATCGACTGACTTTCATCAAGATGAACCAGTCTTGGATCACCACCAGCTACCACACACCTGATGCTGATATAACAGACTAATTGATTTTAACATGTCACATCCCTTCAAGACTGATGCTGATGCTGAGTGCCTGTGCTGTTATGTTGACTGGCTATCCTCCTCCTCCGAGTCCTCAATGATACGATTGATGATGATAGCTTGGAAGATCATTTTTGTTTATGGGTGCCGCCACCAGTGGCTAAGGCCCAATTTTTCAGCCCCTGTTTTACAGGGGCGTGTAATTACAATTTTTTTAGCAATAATTTGCCATAGGGCTCATTGCTGTGCTCCAAGTACAGTATCTGTGAGGGGTTGGAGTGTTGTGGCACCAGTGCCTAAGGCCCAATTTTTCAGCCCCTGTTTAACAGGGGCGTGTCATTACAATTTTTGAAGCAATACTTTGCAACAGGGCTCATTGCTGTGCTCCAAGTAACGTATCTGTGAGGGGTTGTAGTGTTGTGCCACCAGTGCCTAAGGCCCAATTTTTCAGCCCCTGTTCAACAGGGGCATGCAATTACAATTCTTGATCTAATAATTCACAGCAGGGCCCATTGCTGCACCCACCAAGAGTAACTCTGAGGGCTTACAGTGTTGTGGCAACGCCACCACCACCACCACCACGAAAGGCCCAATTTTTCAGCCCCTGTTCAAAAGGGGCATGTAATTACAATTCTTGATCTAATAATTCACAGCAGGGCCCATTGCTGCACCCACCAAGAGTAACTCTGAGGGCTTACAGTGTTGTGGCAACGCCACCACCACCACCACCACCACGAAAGGCCCAATTTTTCAGCCCCTGTTCAAAAGGGGCATGTAATTACAATTCTTGATCTAATAATTCACAGCAGGGCCCATTCCTGCACCCACCAAGAGTAACTCTGAGGGCTTACAGTGTTGTGGCAACACCACCACCACCACCACCACGAAAGGCCCAATTTTTCAGCCCCTGTTCAAAAGGGGCATGTAATTACAATTCTTGATCTAATAATTCACAGCAGGGCCCATTCCTGCACCCACCAAGAGTAACTCTGAGGGCTTACAGTGTTGTGGCAACACCACCACCACCACCACGAAAGGCCCAATTTTTCAGCCCCTGTTCAACAGGGGCATGCAATTACAATTCTTGATCTAATAATTCACAGCAGGGCCCATTGCTGCACCCACCAAGAGTAACTGTCAGGGCTTACAGTGTTGTGGCACCAGCACCACCATCAAAGGCCCAATTTTTACTACCACTGTTCAACAATTATATGTAATTAAAATTCCTGATATAATAGTTGACAGCAGGGCGTTCCAGCACCAACCAAGAGTAACTGTGAGTGCTTACAGTGTTGTGCCAACACCAACAACTAAGGGGCCTATTTCTGCAGAGTATATACGGCAGGTCCCTACTTTCAAACATCCAACTTACAAACGACTCCTACTTGCAAACGCAAGAAGACAACAGGAAGTGAGAGGAAATCTACCCCTAGGAAGGAAAATTCTCTCCTGTAAGAATAAATATGGGAGAAAGGTGTCTCCTCTGTACTGATGCTTTATCAGCAATCCTTGTTTCAAGAAAAACACCACATTTCAAAAACAGTTGACATTGGGACGGAAAGTGAGGTGAAATGTTCTGAACAGGGGCACAGACAGCAAAACAAATGTTACAGGGGTGATAACCCTTACCTATGTTTTCCAAAAAGTTTAAAAATAGATTTTTGGGCTGGAGCTACACTTCAACAATGTACCTGTTCAAAATTACAAACAGATTCTACATAAGAACAAACCTACAGTCCCTGTCTTGTATGCACCGCCTGTATACGGCTGTTCAGAGTATATAGGGCCTTTTTTATTTTATGTGCAGGGTTCCCCTTAATATCCATACAAGACCCAAAGGGGCTGGTAATGGGCTGGGGTAGGGGGGGGGGGGTCATGGGGTAGCTATGCCATTTTTCTTAAAGATTTTCATCCATATTACCGGGACCAGACATTACATTAAAGCCGCAAGCAGTTTTAAATGGCTTTTTTTTCCTTTAGAAGTGTCATTTTGTGCAGGGACAGTTCTAAACACGGGAAACACGTGGCACTTCACAGGCATACTTTAGACACCCCCCAGGTACAATATTTAAAGGAATATTTGACTTTTTTTTTTCACTTTATGCATCATTAAAATGACTGCTCCCGAAAAACGACCGTTTTTAAAACTTCTTTTTGCATTGATACATGTCCCCTGGTGCAGAACCCGGGTTCCCAAACCCTTTTTAGGACAATAACATGCATAATAGTTGTTATAATTAGCACTTTAGAATTCGAACGTTCGCATCCATTGTATTTAATAGGGTTCTAATGTTCGTACAAACTTTCGGTCCGTTCGCGGGTTCTGGTGCGAACCGAACCCGGGGGTGTTCGGCTCATCACTACTGGGCACCTTGGTCCTCCTTCCTCTCCACCCAATGCTACAAAGACATTATCTCCTCGTCCACTTAAGCTACCCAAGCTTCTTGCATAACTTGACCGCTATTCCTGGTACCATTTTTGATACATCTATATTGACTGTAGAGGCACTATCCTCCCGTTAAGACCTCCCTACTCTAAACGCATTTGATATCTGCTCATTGTGACTGCCAGGTATGCCAGTTTCCCCTCTCCCCTTCCTGCTCCCTCCTCCCTTACCCCCCCCTCTCTCCTAGCCCCCTCCTACCTTCCTTTTTCTTCTTCCTCTTCCCCCTCTTTTTCCTATCTGTTAATCAAGCTATTGTTCATTTCATTGTACTCGGGTTGCTCAAGATGTTTTTCATTCTAAAACGGGCCGACTCTTCTTTGTTTGCTAACCCGACGTACCATTTACTTTGTATCTGTTTCTATTGTTGTATCTACATAGCTTCTCAATAAAAATATATTAAACAAAAAATTACTGAAGGAGAGCACACTAGGAGGTAAAAGGGACATATACTGTATATTATATTATAGATTTATATATCTATATCTATCTATTTATCTACTTATCTATGATATCAATATTATTACAGTGGAACCTTGGATTACGAGCATAATCTGTTCAAGGAGAATGCTTGTAATCCAAAGCACTCGCATAGCAAAGCGAGTTTCCCCATAGAAGTCAATGGAAACAAAGATAATTAGTTCCGCATTGACTTCTATGGCATGCAATACCACATGTGGCCAGAGGTGGGGGGCACCGGAGAGCCTCGGAAATACTCGGGGACAGCTCGGCTGATCTCAGAAACACCCGGAAAGGCTCCGAAACACCCGGGAACTGAGTTTTTTCGAGTGTTTCCTAGTATTTCCGAGTGATTCTGAGTATTTCCGAATGGCTCAGAACCATTCCGAGTGTCACTGACGCCCCCGAACCTCTGGCCAAATGCAGTACTGCACACCACATTAGCTTGAATTCTGCTTGTTTTGCGAGACAACACTCGCAAACCGAGTAGGGATTTTTAAAAAAAGTTGCTCGTCTTTCAAAACGCTCGTTAACCGCGTTACTCGTAAACCAAGATTCCACTGTATATACAAATATAAATATATGTACAAAATTATATTTTTTAAAGATATTATTATAAATATACTTACTTACACACATATATATATATATATATATATATATATATATATATATATATACAGTATATCACAAAAGTGAGTACACCCCTCACATTTTTGTAAATATTTTATTCTATCTTTTCATGTGACAACACCGAAGAAATTACACTTTGCTGCAATGTAAAGTAGTGAGTGTACAGCTTGTATAACAGTGTACATTTGCTGACCCCTCAAAAAAACTCAACACACAGCCATTATTGTCTAAATCGCTGGCAACAAAAGTGAGTACACCCCTTAGTGAAAATGTCCAAACTGGGCCCAAAGTGTTAATATTTTGTGTGGCCACCATTATTTTCCAGCACTGCCTTAACCCTCTTGGGCATGGAGTTCACCAGAGCTTCACAGGTTGACACTGGAGTCCTCTTCCCCTCCTCCATGACGACATCACAGAGCTGGTGGATGTTAGAGACCTTGCGCCCCTCCACCTTCCATTTGAGGATGCCCCACAGATGTTCAATAGGGTTTAGGTCTGGAGACATTCTTGGCCAGTCCATCACCTTTACCCTCAGCTTCTTTAGCAAGGCAGTGGTCATCTTGGAGGTGTGCTTGGGGTCGTTATCATGTTAGAATACTGCCCTGTGGCCCAGTCTCCGAAGGGAGGGGATCATGCTTTGCTTCAGTATGTCACAGTACATGTTGGAATTCATGGTCCCCTCAATGAATTGTAGCTCCCCAGTGCCGGCAGCACTCATACAGCCCCAGACCATGACACTCCCACCACCATGCTTGACTGTAGGCAAGACAAACTTGTCTTTGTACTCCTCACTTTGGTTTGAAGCCAAAGGGTAGGCATGCCAAATATTGATTTGATTTGGATTTCCTTTCTGTTTTTATTTACTTTGCAATTTGTTAATTGATAAGAAATAAACTATTAACACATCTATTTCTGAAAGCATTCTTCATTTACGGCATTTTTTCACACCTGCCTAAAACCTTTGCACAGTACTATATATATATTGTTTTTTTTTTATATTACCTTTAACGTCACCTTTACACCTAAATAACTGGTGTCCATCTTTTACAAATCTTCCATTCCATTGTGCTCATTTCAAGGTCACCTCCAATATAGTGGAAGACCCCATACATATTGGAACCTTGGAGAGAAAAAGGCGTTTGCAATAAGATTAAAAAGCAAAGGTTTTGCAACCATATAGAAAGAAAAATAACACACTAATAATAGTTTTGCCTCACAGGCCCCGAGGAGCACTTAATCATATCAGTGTGGCCTGTTTCTGACACAGACCTAGCCTGAAAACCATCCATAGTATTCTCGTTTGAAGCAATTCTGTTTCATTCTAGCTTGTATCCCATTGCTGGGAGCCGCTGACAGTTTCCTGAAGCCCTGCATTGTTATCACGGTAGTAAGGTTCATGCAAATGACCTCCTGTCATAGACGGGACCTGACAGGTTCATATGACCTTCAACATTGCAGATGAACTGCCAAGAGGTAGACAGAGAGAGGGAAGGAGGGAAGGAGCTGGCAAGTGAAAACATCTATGTTAATCCTATCATTTATTTTTTTCAGCATTTCCCTGTGATGAAATGATTAATATCTCTGGTATTTGACACACAAAGCTTGTTCGGATAACCTGCAGTCATTCACACCCTAATATGGACACAGTCCTTCTACCTTTGCCTTTAAGTTTAAAAAAAAAAGTGTTCCTTTCCCCGCAATATAGGTGTCCAATTTAAAAGTGACAAGAAGGGTGTAGAAAGGCTGTCAAAATCTATTAAACCATTTACGCCTGACACTCAGAAGCTGAGATGGCCACAATAATATCTGTTATCAGGGTGATGGTATCATCTTTTACTGGAGTCATGAGGTGGCAACAATGGGGGGATTCTATCAACACTTTGGAAGTTTGCAATTTAGCCCCACATGGCCCATTTTTATCTGTTTGGCGTTCAAAGAGAAATTTAACTGTATCTGAGCACTACAAACTGAAAACGCTTATGCTTTCATTCAATTTTAATATTCAAAGCAAACTCCCCCATCCATCCATGTCTCCATGCTTTATTTTGTTAAGAAATCACTTTGAAAAACATTCCCCCTAGTATTTCTAGCCACGGCCATCTTGAGTAAGGGCAGATGATTGATGTAGCATTTACTTCCTGGAATCCTCTTTTGCCTTGGCTTTTTCCTGCTTGTGGGCATTGTGGACCTTTCCCTACACAGTGGGTTCCTACATATAATTGTTGGCTAGATGTGCCATCACCAATTCACACATGGATTTGCACTTTATGGAAACTTGGCCCACCCTCTTGTTGTTCCTGTGGTCTGTGTGGGTCACATTACCATGGCCCCCAGGATAGACATCCCCTAGGCACCCTCTCCTCACTAGGCTGCTGGGCTTACTTTTGAGCTGACCTACAATTTTCTTGCATCTACTCCTAAGGAAGTGGACAGCGATCCATGAAACGTGTAGAGTCATAGGATGTTAGGAATCTTTTGGTCACTATATGCTATGTAATCATGTATTTCCATCTGCAAAATAACATCATGTATACCAACACCAAGATCATCTATGATTTCATATTGTTAATCGTAGAACATAAATGGGGTTGCTCAAAAAAAGCAAGGCGAAGGGTCGGACTTTACAGGCAACACACACAATGGAATAAGAAAAAATACATACCGTATTTATCGGCGTATAACACGCACTGGCGTATAACACGCACCCCAAGTTTAGGAGGGAATTTTAAGGAAAAAAACTTTTAGGAGGGAAATTCAAGGAAAAAAAACTTACATTTAAATGCAGCATGCAGCCTTGCCCAGTGTCCATCTGCAGCCTTGCCCAGTGTCCATCTGTCCATCTGCAGCCGTGCCCAGTGTCCATCTGTCCATCTGCAGCCTTGCCCAGTGTCCATCTGTCCATCTGCAGCCGTGCCCAGTGTCCATCTGTCCATCTGCAGCCTTGCCCAGTGTCCATCTGTCCATCTGCAGCCGTGCCCAGTGTCCATCTGTCCATCTGCAGCCATGCCCAGTGTCCATCTGTCCATCTGCAGCCGTGCCCAGTGTCCATCTGTCCATCTGCAGCCTTGCCCAGTGCCTTTGCGATCGTGTCAGTCCCGGCGGTTTTTAAAATTTGGCGCCGATTTCTGTGGAGAGGAGCGAGCGGGGCCGAGTGTACTTCGGCTAGACTCGGCTCCTCTCGCAGTTCCGCCCATCTCCACTGACTGCGCCGCTGACGGAGAAAGCCGAGTGTACTTCGGCTAGACTCGGCTCTGCTCACAGTCACAGGCAGGACTGCGAGAGGAGCCGAGACTAGCCGAAGTACACTCGGCTTTCTCTATGTCAGCGGCGCAGTCAGAGATGGGCGGGACTGCGAGAGGAGCCGAGTAAAGCCGATTGTACTTCGGCTTCGGCTCCGCTCGCTCCTCTCGCTCGTTTTCAGCAGGGGAATTCGATGGAGTATCGGCGTATAACACGCACCCACGATTTTCCCCTGATTTTAAGGGGAAAAAAGTGTGTGTTATACGCCGATAAATACGGTACTTTAATAACATAGAAATAAGTTACAATGTTCAGAGTAAAAAAACATACAGAATGAAAATCAGTATGGGTAGGTCCCTTGTACGTCTATATCGACGCGTTTCGCCGTGAGGCTTCGTCAGGACGGACAGATAACAAAAGAGTATAAAAGTGGGACAAATCTCACTATCTCATAGCAATCCACCTGTTGGAGACTTTATATAGGAGTAGAAAGTTCCATCGATATAATAGTCGAAGAAATGCACGCAGGTAAGGGCTCTTCAACTCCGTAAGGAATAAATTCTAGTGCCTATACAGGGGTGTCTGGCCAGAAGTCAGGGATATCCACTGTTGCAGGCATATAGGACTCTGCACCACCGGTTCAAGATTGTCCTGGTAGGTGTAGGTAACGGGGGTAGAACGTCCAGAAGGAGAAGGGAAAACCAAATAGTGTTCACATCAGAATCAGTAGAGGCACTACAAATTGCCAGGCAACAGATCAAGTACATCCGAGTACAAAAGTACATACAGAGATCCGAGTATAGCCAGTGGACGTGTGTGGTATAACCCTGGGAGACAGCCTCAATTATCTTTTTTTTCTTTTTTTTAAAACATTCAACGTTTATTGAAGTATAACAAAATATAGAGAGGCATACAATCAAGTATAGATGTCATACATAGGGAAAATACATATTGCGTATATCAGCTAAAGGACATGCTCGATGGGACCTAAATCAATGACATTCAGAGAAAGTGATACAGTGGGTATTTACTATGATGACAGTGTCACATCGGATGTTGACCATTTATGTGTCCATAGTCTAAATTAAAAAAAAAAAGCTTATCATTGAAATAGTCACATTTAATAGAAAATGTTCCTTTGCTAACGAAATCCTTATATTACCCTTAGGATGTTTCACACTTGTATTGGCTAATAATCAAAGTATGCGAGTACTAGACATGTGCATTTGTTTTCGTCCGAATGCATTTTCGTCCAAATTTTGGGTATTTTCGTTATTGTTTTAACAAACGAAAACGAACGCGCAGAATCCGAAATCCGTAAGATCCGACATAAAAAAATGCTTTGTTTTCGTTGCTACAACAGTTCGATATAGATAGGAGATTCGACATGACGCTGACAATAGCGATCTGTGTCTATCGAACCTGTGGTCGAATGTGCCTAACCTTAAGATCACTTTCACACTGAGGCGCTTTTCAGGCGCTTTCATGCTAAAAAAAGTGCCTGAAAAGCTTACGAAAACTTATTTCCATTAAAATCAATGAATGCTTTCACACTGGGGCAGTGTGCTGAAAAAACGCCCCTCTCCATTGAAATGAATTGAAAGCGCTTCAAAAGCGCCTGAAAAGCGATTCAAAAGCGCTCAGTGTTTTACTGGCAGTTTTTCAAGCGCCTCAGTGTGAAAGAGGCCTAACTCTATTAGTCCAAGATTATTCTACATAGAAAGAAAAGATTTGACATTATAGAGACAGTGTTGGGGGTTGGGGTAGACCATTCGACATGAACGACGAAGATTCGACAAAGCATCGAAAAACATACAAACGTCGAATCTGTCATTGAAGGCTTATGGTGTCTGTTGAAAGTTCTAAGAAGATTCGACGGAGCAGATAAACTGTACGACGCCGCAATTGTACATTTCCGGTCAAATGCTCGGCCCATAGGCTATAGAAGAATTTGAATGTTGGTTGACTAGTAATAATAATTTATAAATATAATTATTACTAGTGTCATACAACATTAGAATTCTACTATAGCTTGTAGGCGGAACATTCGACCGGAAATGTATGATTGCGGCGTTGTACAGTTTAGCTGCTTGTCGAATCTTCTTAGAACATTCGACAGACACCATAAGCCTTCAATGACAGATTCAACCTTAATTAATTCGGATTTTCGGATGAATGCATTTTTTAACGAAACAAAATAAATAAAAACGAATTTCAGGAGTAACTAAATTTATTTTTCGGACGAAAACGAAATTCCGAAATGAAATATTTCAGTGTGCACATGTCTAGCGAGTACAGAGATGAAAATCAGAGGGAAAGGGAGAAAGGGTTTGAAGGGGTTTTAGAGGGTGTGTCTTGCGTTTGGCGTGTATGAGATTCACTATCACTTCGCTGTGCTGTGTTCAGCATCCAGTAAGTGATGTTGGTGGTTAACCAGATGTCTATCATGAGTGTAACAAATGTATTCAAGAACATCAGCTCTTAAGCAGAGACGGTTCATCTGTTTGTATTCAGATCTTTATATGCGTCAGAGTAGCGGAACTCAAACCATGGATTCCAGGTCTTGTGAAATCTGTCTATCCTGTCAGTGGCTTGTGCCAGGGTAACCTCCATTTCACAAATTTCAGACACCTGGGCTAGCCAATCAGACACAGAGGACACTCGTGTAGTTCTCCAGCGAACCGGAATTAGAGCCTTGGCTGCATTTAGCGAATGCTTGGTTGATGAATTCTTGTAGCACTTGAGCGGGAAATTTGAGATATGTAGAAGACAACAGGCTGCACTCAGCACAATTTTGGTTTCTGTAATTCGTTTGATCCAATCCCGAACCTGACGCCAAAATGGAGTCAGGTGAGGGCAGTGCCATCAAATATGTATTAGTGTGCCCGTGTCATTTCCGCATCTCCAGCATGTGTTTGGGGTCTGTGCATTCCAAGCGTGTAGTTTTGCCGGTGTGGCGTACCACATTATCTTTTTTATAGTTGGAATTGTATTGTGTTTAATTACTGTAAATATGAAATCTACTACCATGCAATAAATTTGTAATCATGTGTGAAGGGGTTAATTCTTACTGTCGACCTCCATTCCATCTTTACCTTGAGGCAGGGGAGTGATGATGCAGTTCAGACAACACTGGATCATGAAAACTCATTTATATGGATCGTCACAACATGTTAAGTATACAAAGACATGTGGGTGGTCTTATTCCTTTCCACCAATAAGGGGTCCTTCCCAAAACTATACATCCGATAGTGGACCCCCCCCCATTATACAAGCTGATGGACATGACAAAATAATACTTATTTCCAGCGCCGATCCTGACCTCCCTGGGGCCCTAAGCAAAATTCTGCTAAGGGGCCCTCTACCTGACCCGTGATGCCGTGAGCTATGACGTGAACCATTTGCCATTGCCACACAGTCACACCTGAAACTTCAGTGCTCCCAATACAATCCACCCTCCTTTAAGTTATAACTTCAAACTTCAATCATTTGTCCGTTAAGCCACCTGCTTGAGTACAGTTTTTGAAAATGCAGTAAATTACCTTAAAAACAATAAATATTAATTATTTGTACATTACTTATGGCAAGTAACCCCTTGCCTCCCAGGCCAATTCTGACACTTCTCCCCTACATTTAATAATCATAATTTCTTTGCTAGAAAATTATTTAGAACCCCCAAACATTATATATATTGTTTTAGCAGACACCCTAGGGAATAAAATGTTGGTCGTTGTAACTTTTTATGTTACACGGTGTTTGCGCAGCAATTTTTCAAAAGCGTTTTTTGGGGGAAAAAACTGTTTCATGAATTTATATAAAAGAAAAACACTAAAGATAACCTGATTTTTTTTGTATAATGTGAAAGATGATGTTATGCCAAGTAAATAGATACCTAACATGTCACACTTTCAAATTGCGCACACTTGTGGAATCGCACTAAACTTCAGTACTTAACAATTTCCATAGGCGACGCTTTAAATTTTTTTACAGATTACATGTTTAGACTTACAGAGGAGGTCTAGTGCTAGAATTTTTGCTCTCGC
Source organism: Rana muscosa (assembly GCA_029206835.1). Taxonomy (NCBI): domain Eukaryota; kingdom Metazoa; phylum Chordata; class Amphibia; order Anura; family Ranidae; genus Rana; species Rana muscosa. The sequence continues at coordinate 447,941,658 of CM055118.1, forward strand.
TCTAACGATTGCAGCGTATGTAACCTGTGTGTATCTGGCTCTGATACTAGCCAGGGTCTCACCAGCCACTGACCTCACCACACGTCCCTGATAGACATGTGCGATTAGTTTTGTACGAATTGGAAATTCGTACGAATTTTTCGAAATTCGTACGAATCCGAATTACGAATTTTTATGAATACGAATTCTGTACGAAATACGAAATTTCGTTTACAATTTATCCGAATCCAAACTACCAAATAACAAATTTCAACTACATCCATTCTCACTCCCAGACATTCTAATTTCACCAAAAGCACCAAACCACACAAAAATAACCTCAAATCCAACAATACCACTCTCTGCTCTGCTCTCTGCTCCTCCCTCACCACACCACACTATACGGCCTCTCAAAATGACATACAGGGGCGGAGACTATAGCCAGTGGCACATGTCAAAAACGAAAATAAAAAAATTGAGATTTCGAATAGTTACGATAACCGCAATGTATTAGAAAAGTACGATTCGTACGAAATTCGTATTTCGTACGAATCCAAATTAAATTCCGTACACGAATTACGAATTACGAATTTTTTAAAATACGAAACGGAATGGAACGAAACGAAACAAATTTTTTGACGGCTCCCATGTCTAGTCCCTGATGCACACATGTATTAGCATGGAAGCTGCCATGATGTTCCTGGTAAGAAAGCAGAAGAAGTAATAGCTGAACATGCAACCATTAACTGATTGTAATGCCTTGTACACACGACCGGATTTTCCAATGGAAAAAGTCAGACGGGCTCTTTTCATCGGATATTCCGTCCGTGTGTATGCCCCATCTGACTTTTTCCTTCTGAAATTCCGACAGACTTAGATAGAGAACTTGTTCTCTTTTTTTCCGACGGACAAAAATTTAGATCGGAAAGTCAGTTCGTCTGTATGCAATTCCGACGGACTAAAAACCACGCATGCTCAGAATCAAGCAGGAGAGCCGAACTGCCTATTGAACTTCAATAATCTCGGCTCGTCGTACGTGTTGTACGTCACCGCGTTTTTGACAGTCGGACTTTTGTGTGACCGTGTTGTGACAGCAGGAAGGTAAAGTCACCTGGTTGCATCCAGGGGGGTAGATATATTTCGCCCAGATTCAGGCTTTACGCCGACTTATACAACTAGGTGGAGAGTTGTATAAGGCTAGTGGGCTCATGGATGACTCATACCTCTAGGGAGAGTGTGGGGCGTCGTGCAGACAGAGATGAGGAGACCAGCTGAAGCTTGTCAGCTCATTTAGGCCTCTATAAGAACTCCCAGCTTCATTAGATGTTAGCTCATGCCTGGAACCAGACCTGTGTGGACTGTCTAGGGAGAGTGAACCCCTGTGCGGTGAGACAAAGCCTGTGTGGCTATTTGCTTGGACATTTAAAACCAGGGACTTAGGGACTAGGACAGCACTAGGCTGATCCCAGTTGTTAGTTAGGAAACCTGTATGTTTAGTCAGAGGTCAAGTTGACCAGGATTTATTTTGTTTATGTTTCTTTTGCTTTGCTGTGTTTTGTCACTGTAAATAGAAAATAAACCGCACCTTTTTGATTTTGAAAACCACAACCTCCGTTTGCTGGGCCTGTTTTTGTGTGGGGAGCCCATCTCGGGGGTCACACACACCCGCTGCCGAGCTAACCCCCTCACAGTTGGTGGAGAACCAGTGGCAGTTTTTTTTTTTAAGCCAGCATGGAGGAGATACTGAAGCAGCTGGCTCTAGCAAATGCCAATCAACAGCAGACAAATGCAGGTTTGCAAAAGAACTTCGCAGCCCAGCAGCAAGCTCATCAACAGAGCCTTGCAGCCCAGCAGCAGACAAACGCAACTTTGCAACAGAGTCTGGAGGCTCAGCAACAAGCCCAGCAGCAATCTGAGGCCCGCTTCATAGACCTGTTGCAGAAGCAAGAGCAGAGACTACAACAACAGATGGAAGCAGTAATGCAGCAACGTCCGCAGACCAGTGAGGAAAGCCGTCCCACTAATACCGCGTCCTTTTGGGGTGAGTCGTTTATTGACAAAAATGACTGGAGAGGATGATCCAGAGGTATTTTTGACCACATTTGAAAGGACCGCTGAAAGAGAAAAGTGGCCTAAGGAGCAGTGGGCTGGACTGGTGGCTCCTCTGTTAACTGGTGAATCGCAGAAAGCTTACTATGACCTAGAGCCTAACCAAGCAAAAGACTATGTGATGCTAAAAGCTGAAATATTGGCAAGGCTGGGTGTCACCCAGGCTGTCCGGGCTCAGCGTGTGCATAACTGGACTTTCCAGCTTGGAAAACCCCCCAGGTCTCAAATGTATGATCTCATTCACCTGAGCAGAAAGTGGCTACAGCCAGAGACTTTGTCCGCACCAAAGATTGTGGAACGTGTTGTAATGGATCGGTTTTTGAGAGCTCTTCCTACTGCCATCCAAAAGTGGGTAAGCCATGGAGACCCAGAGACGGCCGATGGTCTTGTGGATCGTGTGGAGAAATACTTGGCTACAGAGAACCTGACGGCCTCTTCCAGAGACACTCGGACTTTCCACCCTAAGACCAGACCATCCCCAGGGGCGGATAAGAGGATTCCAAGGGGTGAGGGTGGAGAGAGTGAGAGGGTGGGAGCTCTACCCCAAGTTTGGCGAGAACAGCCTGGGAAATCAGCGGCTCAAGAGGCCGCAAGAAGGATCGTTTGCTACCGCTGCCGGCAAGCGGGACATATTGCAGCCAATTGCCCGGTTGTGGAGGAACCCATGCAGTGTGACTTTCTGACGGGCAGACGTCAGTCGCTGTGTGCGACAGTCGCATGCACTGCCATTCGAGGAACTGAGAAACATTTATGCAAAATGTGTGTTAATGGTAGAAATGTTGTGGTATTGTTGGATTCAGGTAGCCTTGTGACCCTGATAAAGGCTGAGATAGTTAAAACAGAGGTCTCTGGGAATAGCAAGGTAGCTGTTATTTGTGTGCATGGGGACACCCGAGAGTATCCAGTGACTACAGTGTGTTTCGAGACCCCCAAAGGTACCCTCTCTCATCCAGTGGGCTTAGTATCTCAGTTACCGCATGACGCCATTGTGGGAAGGGATTTTCCGAAGTTCTGGGAACTGTGGGATGATCCTGAGCCCCCCACTGGTGCCCCTATGTACCAGGAATGTGATAGCCAGAACTCCCCTGAGAGTGGTGAGGACTCTCCGGAATTTCCCTTATCAGTATTGGCAGGGGAGACTCAAGAAACTGGAGAGGAGCCCACCTCCTCAGACGAAAACCTACCGTCTGTGGAGTTTTCTGATCTTGAGGTTCACAGGGAAAACTTTGCCACAGAACAGTTGAAAGACCCCGCCCTAATAAAGGCACGGGAAAACGTAGTGAAAATAGATGGCGAGTTAGTGAACCCAGATAATACCTGCACTTACCCATACTTCAGCGTAGAGAAGGACCTACTGTATCGGGTGGCAAAAAGGGCAGAAGAAACCGTTGAGCAGCTTGTGGTGCCCAAACCTTACAGGAAGTTGGTGTTGGAGTTGGCCCATGGGCACATTCTTGGAGGTCATCTGGGGACAGAGAAAACCCGAGAGAGGGTATTACAGAGATTCTATTGGCCGGGGGTGATGAAGGACATAGAAAATTATTGTTCCTCCTGCCCTGTGTGTCAGAGGTCGGCCCCGATGCCACATTTCCGTAGCCCGCTGGTCCCTCTACCCATCATTGAGGTCCCGTTTGAGAGGATCGCCATGGATTTGGTAGGTCCTATAATCAAGTCCGCTAGGGGGCACCAGTACATATTAGTTATAATGGACTATGCCATCCGTTATCCAGAAGCGATCCCTCTCCGAAATACCTCGGCCAAAACCATAGCCAAAGAGCTATCTCTTGTGTTTAGCCGGGTGGGTATTTGTAAAGAACTGCTTACGGACCAAGGTACACCCTTTATGTCCCGGGTTATGAAGGAGCTGTGTAAATTGTTCAAAGTGACGCAATTACGTACATCTGTGTATCACCCCCAAACCGATGGGCTGGTTGAAAGGTTCAACAAAACCCTAAAACAAATGTTGAAGAAAGTGGTGGATAGAGATGGAAAGGATTGGGACTGTCTACTTCCTTATCTGATGTTTGCTATTAGGGAGGTGCCCCAATCCTCTACGGGATTCTCCCCCTTTGAGTTACTGTATGGGAGACACCCAAGAGGGCTGTTGGATATTGCCAAGGAAACTTGGGAAAGTGAGAGTTCTCCCCACAGGAGTGTGATTGAGCATGTCGCCCTGATGCAAGACCGAATTGCACAGGTAATGCCCATCGTGAAGGAACATTTGGCCCAAGCGCAGTTAGCACAGCAGAGAGTGTACAACCGTGGAGCCAAGACCCGTACCTTTTCCCCGGGGGATAGGATACTGGTACTTGTCCCTACGGTTGAAAGTAAATTCCTTGCCAAATGGCAAGGCCCCTACGAGATAATGGAAAAAGTGAGCGAAGTGAATTACAAGGTCAGACAACCAGGAAGGCGAAAGCCCGAACAGATCTATCACGTTAATCTGTTGAAAGCCTGGAGGGATAGAGAGTCCCTAGTCGCAGACACTTGGTCACCAGCTCAAACTGGTTGCGTGATTCCTGAGGTTGGAATAGCAGCCACCTTGTCACAACCCCAACAACAGGAGGTTAAGGAGTTTGTGCTTCGCAACAAGGAGGTATTCTCTGAGCTGCCGGGACAAACATCTGGGGTAGAGCATGACATCATTACCCCGCCCGGTGAAAGGGTGAAGTTAAAACCCTATCGGATCCCAGAGGCCCGACGGGAGGCAATACGGGAGGAAGTACAGAAAATGCTGAACTTAGGGGTGATAGAGGAGTCCCAAAGTGATTGGTCTAGTCCCATTGTGTTGGTGCCTAAACCGGATGGGAGCTGGCGATTTTGTAACGATTTTCGTCAGTTGAACAAAGTTACAAAATTTGACACCTACCCCATGCCACGTATAGATGAGTTGATCGACCGGCTGGGAACAGCCCGATACATGACGACTCTTGACCTCACAAAAGGGTATTGGCAAATCCCCCTGGCCAAGTCGGCCAAAGAGAAAACCGCATTTGTAACCCCAGACGGGGCGTTCCAATATAAAAGAATGCCGTTCGGGTTACAGAATGCGCCGGCCACATTCCAGCGGAAAATGGACCAGATGCTGAGGCCCCATCGGAAGTATGCTGCGGCTTACCTGGATGACATAATTGTCCATAGCACAGATTGGGCCTCACATCTGCCAAAAGTGCAAGCAGTCCTGGACTCTGTTCGGGAAGCGGGGTTTACGGCTAACCCCAAGAAGTGTACCATTGGGCAGGAGGAGGCCAAATATCTTGGGTACACCATTGGGAGGGGAGTAATAAAACCCCAACTCAACAAAGTCGAGGCCATCCAGAGTTGGCCACGTCCCAACAGCAAGAAGCAGGTACGAGCCTTTCTGGGAATCGCTGGGTATTATCGGCGATTCATTCCCCACTTTGCTTCTAAGGCTGTGCCCCTAACCAACCTGACGAAGGGGAAGGGTCGGTCATGATTAAATGGACCCCCGAGGCTGAGGCAGCATTCCAATTCTTGAAACAAGCCTTATGTAGCCAGCCAGTGTTGTACTCACCCGACTTCTCTAAAGACTTTGTCGTACAAAGTGATGCGTCAGATGTGGGGTTAGGAGCAGTATTGTCCCAGGTCTGGAACGGGGAAGAGCACCCAGTCATTTACCTCAGCAGGAAGTTGAAGTCCCATGAGGTAAATTACGCCACCGTTGAAAAGGAGTGTTTAGCGGTGAAGTGGGCTCTAGATTCCCTTTGGTACTACCTGCTAGGTAGGCACTTTGACATGGTTACGGATCACGCTCCGTTAAAGTGGATGGCTCAAAACAAGGAAACAAATAGAAGAGTGAATAGGTGGTTCCTGGCCCTCCAGGAATTCAACTTCACAGTAAAGCATCGCCCTGGCGTTCAAATGGGGAATGTGGATGCTTTGTCTCGAGTACATGAATGCCTGATTGCTGGTGTTCCAACCCCGAGGTTAAATCAAGAGGGGGGGGTATGTGACAGCAGGAAGGTAAAGTCACCTGGTTGCATCCAGGGGGGTAGATATATTTCGCCCAGATTCAGGCTTTACGCCGACTTATACAACTAGGTGGAGAGTTGTATAAGGCTAGTGGGCTCATGGATGACTCATACCTCTAGGGAGAGTGTGGGGCGTCGTGCAGACAGAGATGAGGAGACCAGCTGAAGCTTGTCAGCTCATTTAGGCCTCTATAAGAACTCCCAGCTTCATTAGATGTTAGCTCATGCCTGGAACCAGACCTGTGTGGACTGTCTAGGGAGAGTGAACCCCTGTGCGGTGAGACAAAGCCTGTGTGGCTATTTGCTTGGACATTTAAAACCAGGGACTTAGGGACTAGGACAGCACTAGGCTGATCCCAGTTGTTAGTTAGGAAACCTGTATGTTTAGTCAGAGGTCAAGTTGACCAGGATTTATTTTGTTTATGTTTCTTTTGCTTTGCTGTGTTTTGTCACTGTAAATAGAAAATAAACCGCACCTTTTTGATTTTGAAAACCACAACCTCCGTTTGCTGGGCCTGTTTTTGTGTGGGGAGCCCATCTCGGGGGTCACACACACCCGCTGCCGAGTTAACCCCCTCACAGTGTGTATGCAAGACAGCTTGAGCGGAATTCCGTCGGAACTCCATCGGACAATCCGTCGGACTTTATTCCTATGGACAGTCCGGTCGTGTGTACAAGGCATTACTTGCTTTGCCTTGAAGTTTAGCAAAGGTGTGATTCACATTGGAGAATACAAAAATCCATATGCAGGTAAAAAATTTTACCAAATGCACATTTTAAATATTTGATTTAGAAGTTACCTTAAAGTTCTATCTTACTTTGGTAAACACAGCTCTGTTTTTTCAGCTAGCCCTTTGTGCCCTCACTCTGTACCTCCATATTATATAAATATATATATTCATCTGCCAAAAGAACCAGACTTCAGCTGTTTGCCCCCCAGGCAACTTTTATTGTTCCAAATTTTGCTAAGGGTCACAATTGTAAATTTACTAATATTTATCTTCCTGAACACTTGTATAAGAAAAATAAATCTTGTAGCTCTAGGACCTGGCCCATGTCATGCCGCCTTTGCACAAAATAGGCCCTGTCTAGCAGCTTTGTGATCCCATTACATTCTCTGTTATTTGTTGGTTGAACTTTTGTAAGCTTAATTTGGTTATAATCAGTTTGAAACATTGTTTTTTTTTGTTTTTTTTAAATAAGTCATGGATATTACTTTTTATTTCTGAAAATACAGAAATAAAAAATGAAATAAAGAAATAAATATACTTTTTGGATTTTAAAAAAATATATATATTCTTGATTTTAATACAAGGTTCTTAAAAAGGATCTTTAAAAGGTTTTGCAAGGGAAGAGTCTTTTTTTGGTTTCTCTTCCGGGACCATGTAGCATTTAGTTTTGCCTCTATTAGATGGTATCAATATGGCATGACATCATTAGGGAATGTGACCTACTGTATGTTTCCCCCCATAAGCTGGAGGGGGCGACATCTAGAGTAAGGCTGTGGGAGGGCGAATATTATAAATAAATAAAACATAAATCATCATTAACTACTTACCACCTATAGGTTCTCTATCCACAAAAGACTGGACCTTAGAAAACCATTATTTTATTTGGGTCAACTTTAGTATATGCATGTCTTTTCTATAACTCCTGTTTCTGAGTATTCTTACCTTGACCACCAATGTAAGGCAGCACTTCTCCACTGACCGCTCTACACTAATTATTCACCAATATAAGAATACACTTCTCCATGGACCATCAATGTAATGGTTTAATCCACCCACTGACCACCAATGTAGGACAACTCTTCTGCACTGACCACCAATGTAAGAGAAATGCACACTGGCCCCCAATGTAGGGCAACTCTTCTCCACTGACCACCAATGTAAGGGAAATCACACTTTCTGCCAATGTAAGGCAGCACTTCTCCACTGGCCACCTATGTAAGTGGTAATTTCTTCACTGACTAACAATAAAAGGGGCCACTTCTCCACTTAACACCAATGTAAGGGGCATTTACACTAAATGTAATAGGGAGTTGTACATTTACAATCAATTTTACAAGGGCATTTACACTAGTCACATCAATGTAACCAGGATATTTACACTGATCACCAAAGTAATGGGGATATTTATGCTGACAATGGTCCAGTGCCCAGGTCCAGCATAGTTGAAAGGAGCTTTCCCAATCTTCAGGCGCCATTTCAAGGCAATTGCTCCGCTGAAAACCATCAGAAGCTATCCCAGCTTTGTCTTCATTTCAATGCAAAGAAGCGTTCACTTTCACTTATCCTTAGTATTAATGTGCTAAAAAAATATTAATAGTTGATATACTCCTTCAATTTTAAAATTACATATGTGGTGTTGGCCTTAGGCTATATTTAAATGAGCTTTGCCAATAGTATCTAGCATTTGTGTTGGATCAACCTGCAGTTGAGTTGAACTACTATTGCTCCACTAGCAGGCCCACTAGCAGGCCTCATTTTTTGCTCCCCTGCAGATTTTGTAAGTTTGCCCACTTAAAAAGAAATGAAGGGTCTATCATTTTTATCATAGGTGTATTTTAAATGATAGAGACAGAATATCAACCAAAAATCCAGAAAAAACACATAATACGAATGTTATAAATTGAGTTGCAGTTTAGTGAGTAAAATAATTATTTGATCCCCAAGCAACACATGACTTAGTACTTGGTGGAGAAACCCTTGCTGGCAAGCACAGAGGTAAGAATTTTCTTGTAGTTGGTTACCAGGTTTGCACACATATCAGGAGGGATCTTGGTCCACTCTACAGATCTTCTTTAAATCCTTAAGATTTCTTGGCTGTCGCTTGGCAACTTGAAGTTTCATCTCCCTCCATAGATGTTCTATAGCAGGGATATGCAATTAGCGGACCTCCAGCTGTTGCCAAACTACAAGTCCCATCATGCCTCTGCCTCTGGGTGTCATGCTTGATGCTGTCAGAGTCTCGCTATGCCTCATGGGACTTGTAGTTTGGCAACAGCTGGAGGCCCGCTAATTGCATATCCCTGTTCTATAGGATTAGGGTCTGGAGACTGACTAGACAACTCCATGACCTTAATGTGCTTCTTCTAGAGCCACTCATTTGTTGACTTGGCGGTATGTTTTGGGTCCTTGTCATGCTGGAAGACCCATCCACGATCTATCTTCAATGTTCTGGCTGAGGGAAGAAGGTTCTCATCCAAGATTTTACAATAAATGACCCTGTCCATTGGCTCCTCAATGTGGTAAAGTCGGCCTTTACCTTTATTATTATTATTATACAGGATTTATATGGCGCCAACAGTTCACGCAGTACTTTACAACTTGAGGGTAGACAGTACAAATACAATACACTTTAATACAGTAGGAATCAGAGGGCCCTGCTCCTTAGAGCTTACAATCTAAGAGGGAAGGTCAAGAGATACCTTTAGCAGAGAAACAGACCCAAAGTATAATGTTTCCATCACCGTGCTTGACTGTATGGATGGTACTCTTATGCCGCATACACACGAACGGACCATTTTCCAACCAAACTCCCATCGGAATTCCGAACAGGTTCTATATTTAAATTCCGATGGAATTCATCAGAATTTCTCCGATGGGGCCCACACAAGGTCGAAATTTCCGATGAAAAAACTCAGTCGGACTCCATCGGACTTTTTTCAACACTTTTTCCCAATCCTTCTCTGAATCATTTAGATGTCCATTGTCAAGCTTCAGATAGGCCTGTACATGTTCCTTTTTGAGGAGGGGGACCTTGTGGGCGCTGCAGGATTTCAATCCATGGCGGCGCATTGTGTTACAAATGGTTTGTTTGGTGACTGTGGTCCCAACTGCCTTGAGATCATTCATAACCTCCTCCCGTGTAATTTCGGGCTGATACCTCACTTTTCTCTTGATCATCCTTACCCCATGAGGCAAAATCTTGCATGGCACTCCAGACAGAGGGCGATTGATAGTATTTTGTATTTCCTCCATTTGCGAATAATCGCTCCAACAGTTGTCTCCTTCTCACCAAGCTTCTTGCTGACGGTCTTGTAGCCCATTCCAGCCTTGTGCAGCCTTGTGCAGTTCTACAATCTTGTCCCTGATGTCCTTTGAGAGCTTTTTGGTCTTGCCCATGATGGTGAGGTTTGAATGGAAGAAAGAGATTCTGTGAACAGATGTCATAGCCAGTTGTCGTTAGGAGCACCTTCTTACATTGACAGGACTAATCTGTGTACCACATGAGCACCTACTGTAGCCAGGCTGTGGGAGCCAGAATTATTGTTGATTGGTAGAGGATCAGATACTTATTTTACTCACTGAACGGCAACTCAGTTTATAAGATTTTTATTATGTTTTTTTTCTGGATTTTGGTTGATATTCTGTCTCTATCATCTATGATAAAAATTATAGAGCCTTCATTTCTTTGTAAGTGGTGTGACAGCAGGAAGGTAAAGTCACCTGGTTGCATCCAGGGGGGTAGATATATTTCGCCCAGATTCAGGCTTTACGCCGACTTATACAACTAGGTGGAGAGTTGTATAAGCCCAGCTAAGGCTAGTGGGCTAATGGATGACTCATACCTCTAGGGAGAGGGCTGGGCGTCGTGCAGGCAGGGAGTTGATGAGGCCAGCTGAAGCTTGTCAGCTCATTTAGGCCTCTATAAGAACTCCCAGCTTCATTAGATGTTAGCTCATGCATGGAACCAGACCTGTGTGGACTGTCTAGGGAGAGTGAACCCCTGTGCGGTGAGAAAAAGCCTGTGTGGCTATTTGCTTGGACATTTAAAACCAGGGACTTAGGGACTAGGACAGCACTAGGCTGATCCCAGTTGTTAGTTAGGAAACCTGTATGTTTAGTCAGAGGTCAAGTTGACCAGGATTTATTTTGTTTATATGTTTCTTTTGGCTTTGCTGTGTTTTGTCACTGTAAATAGAAAATAAACCGCACTTTTTTTTGATTTTGAAAACCACAACCTCCGTTTGCTGGGCCTGTTTTTGTGTGGGGAGCCCATCCCGGGGGTCACACACACCCGCTGCCGAGCTAACCCCCTCACAGTTGGTGGAGAACCAGTGGCAGTTTTTTTTAAGCCAGCATGGAGGAGATACTGAAGCAGCTGGCTCTAGCAAATGCCAATCAACAGCAGACAAATGTAGGTTTGCAAAAGAGCCTTGCAGCTCAACAACAGAACTTTGCAGCCCAGCAGCAAGCTCATCAACAGAGCCTTGCAGCCCAGCAGCAAGCTCACCAACAGAGTCTGGAAGCTCAGCAACAAGCCCAGCAGCAATCTGAGGCCCGCTTCATAGACCTGTTACAGAAGCAAGAGCAGAGACTACAACAAATGGAAGCAGTAATGCAGCAACGTCCGCAGACCAGTGAGGAAAGCCGTCCCACTAATACCGCGTCCTTTGGGGTGAGTCGTTTATTGACAAAAATGACTGGAGAGGATGATCCAGAGGTATTTTTGACCACATTTGAAAGGACTGCTGAAAGAGAAAAGTGGCCTGAGGAGCAGTGGGCTGGACTGGTGGCTCCTCTGTTAACTGGTGAATCGCAGAAGGCTTACTATGACCTAGAGCCTGACCAAGCAAAAGACTATGTGATGCTAAAAGCTGAGATATTGGCAAGGCTAGGTGTCACCCAGGCTGTCCGGGCTCAGCGTGTGCATAACTGGACTTTCCAGCTTGGAAAACCCCCCAGGTCTCAAATGTATGATCTCATTCACCTGAGCAGAAAGTGGCTACAGCCAGAGACTTTGTCCGCACCAAAGATTGTGGAACGTGTTGTAATGGATCGGTTTTTGAGAGCTCTTCCTACTGCCATCCAAAACTGGGTAAGCCATGGAGACCCAGAGACGGCCGATGGTCTTGTGGATCGTGTGGAGAAATACTTGGCTACAGAGAACCTGACGGCCTCTTCCAGAGACACTCGGACTTTCCACCCTAAGACCAGACCATCCCCAGGGGCGGATAAGAGGATTCCAAGGGGTAAGGGTGGAGAGAGTGAGAGGGTGGGAGCTCTACCCCAAGTTTGGCGAGAACAGCCTGGGAAATCAGCGGCTCAAGAGGCGGCAAGAAGGATCGTTTTCTACCGCTGCCGGCAAGCGGGACATATTGCAGCCAATTGCCCGGTTGTGGAGGAACCCATGCAGTGTGACTTTCTGACGGGCAGACGTCAGTCGCTGTGTGCGACAGTCGCATGCACTGCCATTCGAGGAATTGAGAAACATTTATGCAAAATGTGTGTTAATGGTAGAAATGTTGTGGTATTGCTGGATTCAGGTAGCCTTGTGACCCTGATAAAGGCTGAGTTAGTTAAAACAGAGGTCTCTGGGAATAGCAAGGTAGCTGTTATTTGTGTGCATGGGGACACCCGAGAGTATCCAGTGACTACAGTGTGTTTCGAGACCCCCAAAGGTACCCTCTCTCATCCAGTGGGCTTAGTATCTCAGTTACCGTATGACGCCATTGTGGGAAGGGATTTTCCGAAGTTCTGGGAACTGTGGGATGATCCTGAGCCCCCCACTGGTGCCCCTATGTACCAGGAATGTGATAGCCAGAACTCCCCTGAGAGTGGTGAGGACTCTCCGGAATTTCCCTTATCAGTATTGGCAGGGGAGACTCAAGAAACTGGAGAGGAGCCCACCTCCTCAGACGAAAACCTACCGTCTGTGGAGTTTTCTGATCTTGAGGTTCACAGGGAAAACTTTGCCACAGAACAGTTGAAAGACCCCGCCCTAATAAAGGCACGCGAAAACGTAGTGAAAATAGATGGCGAGTTAGTGAACCCAGATAATACCTGCACTTACCCATACTTCAGCGTAGAGAAGGACCTACTGTATCGGGTGGCAAAAAGGGCAGAAGAAACCGTTGAGCAGCTTGTGGTGCCCAAACCTTACAGGAAGTTGGTGTTGGAGTTGGCCCATGGGCACATTCTTGGAGGTCATCTGGGGACAGAGAAAACCCGAGAGAGGGTATTACAGAGATTCTATTGGCCGGGGGTGATGAAGGACATAGAAAATTATTGTTCCTCCTGCCCTGTGTGTCAGAGGTCGGCCCCGATGCCACATTTCCGTAGCCCGCTGGTCCCTCTACCCATCATTGAGGTCCCGTTTGAGAGGATCGCCATGGATTTGGTAGGTCCTATAATCAAGTCCGCTAGGGGGCACCAGTACATATTAGTTATAATGGACTATGCCACCCGTTATCCAGAAGCGATCCCTCTCCGAAATACCTCGGCCAAAACCATAGCCAAAGAGCTATCTCTTGTGTTTAGCCGGGTGGGTATTTGTAAAGAACTGCTTACGGACCAAGGTACACCCTTTATGTCCCGGGTTATGAAGGAGCTGTGTAAATTGTTCAAAGTGACGCAATTACGTACATCTGTGTATCACCCCCAAACCGATGGGCTGGTTGAAAGATTCAACAAAACCCTAAAACAAATGTTGAAGAAAGTGGTGGATAGAGATGGAAAGGATTGGGACTGTCTACTTCCTTATCTGATGTTTGCTATTAGGGAGGTGCCCCAATCCTCTACGGGATTCTCCCCCTTTGAGTTACTGTATGGGAGACACCCAAGAGGGCTGTTGGATATTGCCAAGGAAACTTGGGAAAGTGAGAGTTCTCCCCACAGGAGTGTGATTGAGCATGTCGCCCTGATGCAAGACCGAATTGCACAGGTAATGCCCATCGTGAAGGAACATTTGGCCCAAGCGCAGTTAGCACAGCAGAGAGTGTACAACCGTGGAGCCAAGACCCGTACCTTTTCCCCGGGGGATAGGATACTGGTACTTGTCCCTACGGTTGAAAGTAAATTCCTTGCCAAATGGCAAGGCCCCTACGAGATAATGGAAAAAGTGAGTGAAGTGAATTACAAGGTCAGACAACCAGGAAGGCGAAAGCCCGAACAGATCTATCACGTTAATCTGTTGAAAGCCTGGAGGGATAGAGAGTCCCTAGTCGCAGACACTTGGTCACCAGCTCAAACTGGTTGCGTGATTCCTGAGGTTGGAATAGCAGCCACCTTGTCACAACCCCAACAACAGGAGGTTAAGGAGTTTGTGCTTCGCAACAAGGAGGTATTCTCTGAGCTGCCGGGACAAACATTTGGGGTAGAGCATGACATCATTACCCCGCCCGGTGAAAGGGTGAAGTTAAAACCCTATCGGATCCCAGAGGCCCGACGGGAGGCAATACGGGAGGAAGTACAGAAAATGCTGAACTTAGGGGTGATAGAGGAGTCCCAAAGTGATTGGTCTAGTCCCATTGTGTTGGTGCCTAAACCGGATGGGAGCTGGCGATTTTGTAACGATTTTCGTCAGTTGAACAAAGTTACAAAATTTGACACCTACCCCATGCCACGTATAGATGAGTTGATCGACCGGCTGGGAACAGCCCGATACATGACGACTCTTGACCTCACAAAAGGGTATTGGCAAATCCCCCTGGCCAAATTGGCCAAAGAGAAAACCGCATTTGTAACCCCAGACGGGGCGTTCCAATATAAAAGAATGCCGTTCGGGTTACAGAATGCGCCGGCCACATTCCAGCGGAAAATGGACCAGATGCTGAGGCCCCATCGGAAGTATGCTGCGGCTTACCTGGATGACGTAATTGTCCATAGCACAGATTGGGCCTCACATCTGCCAAAAGTGCAAGCAGTCCTGGACTCTGTTCGGGAAGCGGGGTTTACGGCTAACCCCAAGAAGTGTACCATTGGGCAGGAGGAGGCCAAATATCTTGGGTACACCATTGGGAGGGGAGTAATAAAACCCCAACTCAACAAAGTCGAGGCCATCCAGAGTTGGCCACGTCCCAACAGCAAGAAGCAGGTACGAGCCTTTCTGGGAATCGCTGGGTATTATCGGCGATTCATTCCCCACTTTGCTTCTAAGGCTGTGCCCCTAACCAACCTAACGAAGGGGAAAGGGTCGGTCATGATTAAATGGACCCCCGAGGCTGAGGCAGCATTCCAATTCTTGAAACAAGCCTTATGTAGCCAGCCAGTGTTGTACTCACCCGACTTCTCTAAAGACTTTGTCGTACAAAGTGATGCGTCAGATGTGGGGTTAGGAGCAGTATTGTCCCAGGTCTGGAACGGGGAAGAGCACCCAGTCATTTACCTCAGCAGGAAGTTGAAGTCCCATGAGGTAAATTACGCCACCGTTGAAAAGGAGTGTTTAGCGGTGAAGTGGGCTCTAGATTCCCTTCGGTACTACCTGCTAGGTAGGCACTTTGACATGGTTACGGATCACGCTCCGTTAAAGTGGATGGCTCAAAACAAGGAAACAAATAGAAGAGTGAATAGGTGGTTCCTGGCCCTCCAGGAATTCAACTTCACAGTAAAGCATCGCCCTGGCGTTCAAATGGGGAATGTGGATGCTTTGTCTTGAGTACATGAATGCCTGATTGCTGGTGTTCCAACCCCGAGGTTAAAACAAGAGGGTGGGGTATGTGACAGCAGGAAGGTAAAGTCACCTGGTTGCATCCAGGGGGGTAGATATATTTCGCCCAGATTCAGGCTTTACGCCGACTTATACAACTAGGTGGAGAGTTGTATAAGCCCAGCTAAGGCTAGTGGGCTCATGGATGACTCATACCTCTAGGGAGAGGGCTGGGCGTCGTGCAGGCAGGGAGTTGATGAGGCCAGCTGAAGCTTGTCAGCTCATTTAGGCCTCTATAAGAACTCCCAGCTTCATTAGATGTTAGCTCATGCCTGGAACCAGACCTGTGTGGACTGTCTAGGGAGAGTGAACCCCTGTGCGGTGAGAAAAAGCCTGTGTGGCTATTTGCTTGGACATTTAAAACCAGGGACTTAGGGACTAGGACAGCACTAGGCTGATCCCAGTTGTTAGTTAGGAAACCTGTATGTTTAGTCAGAGGTCAAGTTGACCAGGATTTATTTTGTTTATATGTTTCTTTTGGCTTTGCTGTGTTTTGTCACTGTAAATAGAAAATAAACCGCACCTTTTTTTTGATTTTGAAAACCACAACCTCCGTTTGCTGGGCCTGTTTTTGTGTGGGGAGCCCATCCCGGGGGTCACACACACCCGCTGCCGAGCTAACCCCCTCACAGTGGGCAACTTACAAAATCTGCAGGGGAATAAATAAATATTTTCCACACTGCAAGAAAATGCCTAGAATGGTGCAAATGCTGCGTGCAACTTTCAGATTAGTACACCTTAATGCAATGCCCAACAAACATGGAAATTGGTATCAACCCTTTTAACATTGGTGTGAACTTATTTTTAAAGCAGAACTAAACTCTCTCAATCAACACGAACAAAAAAAAATCTTTTTTCTTGGAGCCTTGCTTTCTAGACCTGTTCTTGGGGTTATTTGGGGCATTATTTTAGAAAATGTCATTGAGTAGACTGCATCAGCTCAAGTTTCTTAGATATGGTTGAATGTATATAATTTTTTAGTTACCATATATACTCGAGTATAAACCAAGTGTAGCGGGGTGTTTCCCCTTTAATTAGGAGAAAGAACTACGGTTCCCAGAGCTCCACTGTTCACCGGATGTTTTGGGTTATGCCCCAGAGACTCATGGGGGAAGTGATATAAGGAAGGGGCGAGGCCTGACTCCCTCTCTTTGGACACGGGACGGCTGAGACTGATCCACCTGTGCGGAGCTGTGCTGTGTGAGGGCCTGAAGCCTGGGGACTTCTTACAGCGAACCAAAGAGCCTTCCACCCTTTGCGAGCCTGGGTGGCATCCAACATCTCCTGCCTGCAGCCTAGATTGGATGGGAGACCCGATGGCAGCAACCGCTGTGTGCGAGTGACGACACAGCCGGTGGAAGTCCCGGACGGGTCACGTCCGGAGGGTGAGCTGAGCGAAAGCTCATCCAATAACCTGTTTATAGTACTGTGCCTATAGACTGCCAAGGCCTACCACCTCACTTTAAGACTCTCACTGGAGATCCGCAGCAGGACTGATCCAGAGGATCTCTAGTGAAGTACGGTCAGTTGTTCAGATTCTCCCTGTTGGATTACAAAGTGTTTATTATTCTTATGTGCACCACCTCTACAGCAAGCCGGTGAAGAATCCATTATTCTTACAGGACTAAGTTTTAGAGTAAGGGATCAGGCCTGATCCGTTAGGTATACATTTAGCTGTTGTACCATAGGGTACCTAGTTAACGGTCGCCCCACGTGGCGTTCCTTTACCCCCCCCCCCTTTTTATTCTTATGGTGTAATGTGACTGTCATTGCAGGGCTCTGCATACAAGTTAAAAATCATATTGTCATTGCTGTGTGTTTTCTTTGCATAACAAGAAGTAAAAATCCGTTATCCCTTTATTACTGTTCTATGTTTGAATCTCTCTCTTAAAGTATAAGGATATATGTGTGTATCCTTTAGACTAGCTGTGCCAGAGTGGGTAGAGCCGATTGCCGGTGGGTTGGAGAGCTGTACTCAGGGCCCAAATCAAACCTTGCGGCCCGCTTAAGCTGAGGGTATCGCTACACGTGGGGGCTCGTACATCCGGGATTACTGAGACAGCGGTGAAACCGCCAGAAGCTACCGGCATGGACCCGATAGAGGTGGGACAGTGGTACAAGAGATGGGGCGTAGACCCAGCCAGGACGGCAGTTATAGAACTCCCGGGGATATGGCAGACACAAGCAATGATACAACTCATAATGTCCCTATCACCGATTCACAAACCATGGGTGATAGATGTGAAAACTAGTGGTGGACTTTCACATGTCTTACTGGAATGGCAGGCAGAAATTCCTGAACAGTTTAGAGGCAACAGCATACAAGATGAGGACGATCAGGTCTATCATTTGCTGCATGCGCTGCCGCGCACAAGAGACAGCCCTCAGACAAAAATAACACTGTCACCGCAGCCATCTTCCCCGTCATCCCCACAGAAGGACACAAAGAGTCCCAGGACAAGCCCAGGCACCCTTAGTGCAGAATTATGCGCTGTTCTGGGGGAGATTGTAGCTCAGTGCAAGAAAGAGCCCACAGATTACCCGATGTCGGGGTACAGGAAACTCCGGATGTTTTCAGGGAGGAAACCAGTACCTTTGGAAGAAGAGGGATTTGAGGAGTGGCTAGACAGCGCAACTCAGGCACTAGAGGAATGGGAAGTTCCGGACCGCAGAAAGAAACAGAGGGTTGTGGAAAGTTTGAAAGGGCCTGCTCTAGAGGCCGTACGCAACCTGAAGATGAGCAAGGCAGATTGTACTGCACAAGAGTGCCTCGATGTGTTACAGAATGTGTTTGGTGGGACAGAGAAAGTCACGGAACTTGCTTATCAGCTGGAGCATTGCTACCAGAGGGAAGGTGAGAAACTATCAGACTATATGGGACGCCTGGACAAAATACTGCATAGGATGATCCTAAAGAAGGGGATCAGCCCAGAGAAAGTAGATGAGGCCCGTGCTCAACAGGTAGTGAGGGGAGCTCAACCCATGGATCCAATTGCATGGACACTGCGTGCCCGGCAGGATGGGAGGAATCTGGAGTACCCTGACCTCATCCGAATGATTAGAGAGGAAGAGGCTATATTGGAAGAAAAAAAAAAAAGAACGCCTGATAGAGCCCGTCAAACAGCCGGTAGCAATAGTTACACCGGCCATGACTCCCGATAGGGGAGCGGAGGTGGACACTTTGAAGTTGCAGATGTCCCAGATGATGAAGATGATGACTGCTATAATGGCGAAAGGTCAAGGTGGAGCAGAGAAACCAAGCCCCAGAAAGGAGTTGTTCCCAGATACGTCAATACCGAGTCCCACTCGGGACCGAGAAGAGATGTTATGCTACAACTGCGGAGGCAGTGGCCACTTTGCCAGTAGGTGTTCCAGTCCTAAGAAGAAGAAAATGGATAATCGCCAGCCGGCGGGAAACGCCAGAGGGCCCCGGTGAGGGAGTCAACCGGGTGCCCATCTCTTTCAGTGAACTCCAAACTGAATAGAAGGAAGAGGAAGACTGAAAACACGACCCCTGAGAAGGAATTTAGGGTCTCTCAACCAAGATACACACCAGAGAGAGGGGACAAGACCCCTCAGAAGAAATTTAGCACTCCCAAGAAGGAATGCCTACAACCAAGAGACAATAACATCCCTCAGCGGGTTTGTAACCCCATTAGGGTGGCGAGGGTCAATGCATACCAGGCTCAGGGGAGAACAAAGTCAAAAACCAACTGGATGAAGACAAGTTCTCAGAAGAGAGTGACCTCAACCCGGCCGTACCCAGAAGAATTGGTCGGCCCGTCCCCCACGGTATCTATCCAGGTGGAAGGAGTATATACAAAGGCCCTTCTGGATACTGGAGCTCAAGTGACTTTATTGTATAGAGACTTCTATGATAGGCACTTAAGCCATTTGCCTATACGGAAGATAGAAGAGCTGGAGATATGGGGCCTGGGAACGCAGAGTTTCCCTTATGATGGTTATCTACCCATAAAGCTGACATTCGACCCCTCTGTGGCTGGGAAGACAGAAGTATTCGACACCCTGGCGGTTGTGTGTCCTAGACCACCCGGGGCCAACCAGATGTCCCTCATCATAGGCACCAATACGGATCTAGTGAGAAGACTTCTGACCCCCCTGGTGAAGATGAGGAGCCATCAAGATCCAAACATCCATCCCATGCTGAAGACAGCCTACCAACGGTTAGTGTTGGAGCAGAAGACCCCAGGAGAGGGGATAGGGAAGGTGTGGAGACTGGGGAGAGAAGGAGTGGTGCTGCAGCCCGGACAGGTGGCTTGCCTCAAGGCCACTGTGAAGCTCACCTGGGAGCAGCCTGGCCCCTTTGTCATGCTGGAATCCAACCCAAGGGAAGATCACTCAGGCCTGGAAGTGATACCGGAAGTGATTCCAATCAAGGCCTTGAAGAAAGCCAGGGGAAGAGTCCCGGTGAGTGTAAGGAACTCTACAGGAAGGGCCATAGAGATACCTGCCCGGATGTTGCTGGGACAGGTGAGTCCTGCTGTCCCAGTCAGCTGGTCAGAAGTGAAGCAAGCGGGAGAAGAAGGAGATGTTTGGGAAAAACTTTCCATTGAGAACCCGAACTTACCTGGGGCCTGGAAGGAGAGAGCCAAGGCCCAGCTGACTAGATGGGAGAAGATTTTCTCAAAAGATGAATTCGATGTGGGGCGTGTGAGGAGTGCTACCCACCGCATCCGCCTGCAAGAAGACAAACCGTTCAGGGAGAGAGTCAGGCGGGTTCCGCTGGCAGATCTGGAGGATCTGAGAGAACAGCTTGCAGAACTGAAAAAGACTGGGGTGATTCGAGAGTCCCGAAGCCCTTATGCCTCTCCAATAGTGGTGGTCAGGAAGAAGAATGGGTCGCTGAGGCTCTGCATTGACTACAGAACCTTCAACAGGAGGACCACCCCTGATCAGTACACCACGCCAAGGATAGAGGACGCCTTACAGAGTTTGTCTGGAGCTAAGTGGTTCAGCGTGATGGACCTCAAGAGCGAGTACTATCAAATTCCCATGCACCCAGAGGATAGGGAAAAGACCGCTTTCATAACTCCTGTGGGATTCTTTGAGTTTAACAGAATGCCCCAGGGCCTATCTGGAGCCCCAGCTACTTTCCAACGACTCATGGAGAAGACTGTCGGAGACATGAACCTCATAGAAGTCCTAGTGTACCTTGACGATGTCATTGTTTTCGGGAGAACTCTGGAGGAACATGAGGCCCGATTGGAGAAAGTGTTGAGGAGACTTAGTGAAGAGGGGTTGAAGCTTTCCCCCGAGAAGTGTCGGTTCTACCAGTCTTCGGTGAATTATCTGGGACACGTAGTGTCTGAAAAAGGGGTGGCGACTGATCCTGAGAAGTTGGAGGCGGTTACCTCCTGGCCAAGACCCACAACAGTCACCGAACTTAGATCTTTCCTGGGGTTCTGCTCCTATTATAGGAGGTTTGTGGATGGGTTTGCCCGTATTGCCAAGCCTTTAAATGAACTGCTCCGGACTGAAGGGGAAGAGGATGGCTTGGGCCCTAGAAGACCCGGGGAGTCGGTTCAAGATCAGTGGACCCCCAGGTGTGAAGAGGCCTTCAGAACCTTGAAGAGGAGCCTCACCACAGCCCCAGTATTGGCCTATGCTGATCCCACCAGACCCTACGAGTTACATGTTGATGCTAGTCATGAAGGCCTAGGGGGAGTGCTTTATCAGGAGCATGAAGAGCAAATGTGACCAGTGGCTTATGTGAGTCGAAGTCTGACCCCCTCGGAGAAAAACTACCCCACCCATAAGTTGGAGTTCTTGGCCCTCAAATGGGCAGTTGTGGACAAACTAAGAGACTACCTTTATGGAGCAGAGTTTACAGTGAAAACAGATAACAACCCCCTGACCTACCTGTTCACCACTGCCAAGTTGGATGCCACAGGACACAGGTGGCTAGCTGCATTATCTGGGTTCAACTTCAGTCTGAAGTACAGACCAGGGGCTGGAAATAGGGATGCAGATGCCCTGTCCCGAAGATCTCATGCCATGGCTGATGACTGGGAGGACTGGACTCAGGTAGCACCGGACGGGGTGCGGGCCCTTTGTCAAGGAGCTGAATTCCAAGCCCGAGGAGGCTCCAGAGCAGAGGAAATAGGAGTTACCACAGTGGGAGTTCCAAAACACTACTGTGGGGTGACTCAACTTGAAGAGGAAGGCTTGTCGAAGCTGTCTAAGAAGGAACTGAGGTGCGACCAATTGGAAGACCCCATAGGGAGATTGGTCTTTGAAGCATTGGAAAACGAGAGTCCAGAGAAACTTCGACATCACCCCTCCAAGGAGGCTCGTCTGCTATGGAGGGAGCTAGACAAGCTACAGGTCCATCAGGGAGTGGTCTACCGAAGGGGCCCCTCTGATGACTCCGAGGATAAATGACAGTTGTTTCTCCCAGAGAAGCACCGAGAGACTGTGCTGGTTGCCTTACATGACCAGCATGGTCACCTGGGAGCTGAAAGAACCTTCCAACTTGTCAGAAGCCGGTTCTATTGGCCCTGTATGAGGGCTGAAGTGGAGGAATATTGCCACTCCTGTGCACGATGCATCCAGAGGAAGACTCTACCCCATCAAGCTGCCCCAATGGGCCACCTACAGAGTCAAGGCCCAATGGATCTGGTATGCATTGACTTTCTCTGCCTCGAACCCGATTTGAGTGGATTGGGAAATGTTCTGGTGGTAACCGATCATTTCACCCGTTATGCACAGGCGTTCCCCACCAGAGACCAGAAGACTTTCACTGTAGCTAAGGTGCTTCTAGAAAAATACTTCGTCCACTATGGATTACCACAGAGAATCCACTCCGACCAAGGAAGGGACTTTGAGAGTCGCCTGATCCGGAACCTACTGGACTCCCTGGGAGTGGAAAAGACCAGGACTACCCCTTATCATCCACAAGGAGATGCCCAGCCTGAGAGGTTTAATCGGACTTTGTTAAACATGCTGGGGACTCTGGAGACAGAGAAGAAGCAGCATTGGAGTCAACACATATCCACTTTGGTGCATGCCTACAATTGCACCACCAGTGATGTGACGGGTTACTCTCCCTACCGCCTCATGTTTGGGAGAGAAGCAAGATTGCCAGTGGATCTGGCCTTTGGCATTTCCCTAGACTATACCTCTGCTACCTCCCACAAAGGATATGTGGACCGACTTAGGTATAAACTGAAAGCGGCCTATGAACAAGACCAAGCGGCCTCAGACCGGAGAGGGGTCAGAAATAAAAGGAACTTTGACCTGAAGGTTCGAGTGCAAGACCTGCAGCCTGGAGACCGTGTGCTGCTACGCAACCTAGGGATCCCAGGGAAGCATAAACTTGCTGATAGATGGAGGTCCGAGCCTTATGTCATTTGTAGAAAACTTCCTGGACTACCGGTGTATAAGTTAAAGCCAGAGGGGAGAGTGGGACCCTTGAAAACCTGGCACAGAAATCACTTACTCCCACTTAAAGAGGCAGTCAGGATACCTTCAGTGAAGAACCTGCCGGAATCTGTTTCCATCTTGGATACCCCCAGACCCAACACTCGGTCTCAGACCCTCCGAGCTAGGGATGGACAGGCTTCCCAACCAAGTGAAGATGGGAGGGGAGAACTTGAGTGGCTATGGCCCTCCTCAACTCCAGGGAGTTCCGCCATAGACCTTCCACCCACTGAAGATACACAGGATGGGACCCTGAACCCAGAGGCTACAGAGTTCATCCCATCCAGTGATGTGCCTGAATGCTGGGAAGATATTCCGGGCCTTTACTCAGAAGCAGAGGAGGAAGAGGCCCCAGAATCAGTGATGGTGTCAGAAAGTGTTCCTGACGCAGAGCCTGTGGTACCTGAGCCTGAAGTCCCAAGGGAGCAAAGAACTTACAGAGTCGTGAGGCCTCCCAGGAGATTAACCTACCCTCAATTGGGAAAAAGCTCAGAGGACTCTGTTGCCACTGCCAGAAGAAGTACTGAGTGCTCAGATCCTTCCACTGTTCATTTGGTGGAAGGCAACCCCAGCTCACTCTCTGGCACAGTTAGACAGGCCACCCATGCTAGTGTGACCTGTGGTATAGGGAGCCCCACCTCTGAGTTTTGGTGGAAATTCCCTGTACCAACCTCATACTCCGCATTCAGTAAATTGGTTCAGAATTGTTGTTGAATTGTTTTTCTTTGGGGACCAAAGAGTTTTAGTGGGGGGAGTGTGTAGCGGGGTGTTTCCCCTTTAATTAGGAGAAAGAACTACGGTTCCCAGAGCTCCACTGTTCACCGGATGTTTTGGGTTATGCCCCAGAGACTCATGGGGGAAGTGATATAAGGAAGGGGCGAGGCCTGACTCGCTCTCTTTGGACACGGGACGGCTGAGACTGATCCACCTGTGCGGAGCTGTGCTGTGTGAGGGCCTGAAGCCTGGGGACTTCTTACAGCGAACCAAAGAGCCTTCCACCCTTTGCGAGCCTGGGTGGCATCCAACATCTCCTGCCTGCAGCCTAGATTGGATGGGAGACCCGATGGCAGCAACCGCTGTGTGCGAGTGACGACACAGCCGGTGGAAGTCCCGGACGGGTCGCGTCCGGAGGGTGAGCTGAGCGAAATCTCATCCAATAACCTGTTTATAGTACTGTGCCTATAGACTGCCGAGGCCTACCACCTCACTTTAAGACTCTCACTGGAGATCCGCAGCAGGACTGATCCAGAGGATCTCTAGTGAAGTACGGTCAGTTGTTCAGATTCTCCCTGTTGGATTACAAAGTGTTTATTATTCTTATGTGCACCACCTCTACAGCAAGCCGGTGAAGAATCCATTATTCTTACAGGACTACGTTTTAGAGTAAGGGATCAGGCCTGATCCGTTAGGTATACATTTAGCTGTTGTACCATAGGGTACCTAGTTAACGGTCGCCCCACGTGGCGTTCCTTTACCCCCCCTTTTTATTCTTATGGTGTAATGTGACTGTCATTGCAGGGCTCTGCATACAAGTTAAAAATCATATTGTCATTGCTGTGTGTTTTCTTTGCATAACAAGAAGTAAAAATCCGTTATCCCTTTATTACTGTTCTATGTTTGAATCTCTCTCTTAAAGTATAAGGATATATGTGTGTATCCTTTAGACTAGCTGTGCCAGAGTGGGTAGAGCCGATTGCCGGTGGGTTGGAGAGCTGTACTCAGGGCCCAAATCAAACCTTGCGGCCCGCTTAAGCTGAGGGTATCGCTACACGAGTTTTTCAGCAAATTTTTTTGTGCTGAAAATGCCCCCCTCGGCTTATACTCGAGTCTGTGGCCATCTTCAGGTTTGTGCGCCTGATCCCGGCCAGCCATAGGTCCCCTGGACCCCAATCTTGGCACACATGTAGCCCCACTCTTCGTCTACAATTGTGCAAAGTCTGTTGTCCGGAAAACCTACGGCCGGGGAGCACCTTCCATAGACTCCCATGTTAAATGTCAGTCTAGTCACACAGCGCCGGAGATCAGTTAGAGGGATTGGGCACAGTGAGGCATGGACACAGTGAGGCATGGGCACAGTGACAGTGAGGCATGGACACAGTAAGGCTCTGTGAGGCATGGACACAGTGAGGCACAGTGAGGCATGCACATGGACACAGTGAGGCAAAGTGTTTACCTCCAATTTTTAAATCAGTGGGTTGATGAATATACCCAGGAACAAGTCCAAAATCTGAGGTAAATGTGTTGGCTTGTGTTTTTAATCCGTATGCTGCTAGAATTAGTAAAAAGATAGGAAGGTACAGTACTGTATATTATATTTACTTGTTTTAAACTTTATAGACCTTGCATTGTGCACTGGTCCAAATCATGGTGGAGGGGGGGTTATGGTTTGGGGTTGTTTCCTAGGTGTTGGGCTTGGCCCCTTAGTTCCAGTGAAGGGAACTCCGAGTCCTAAGGTGTCAGCATACCGAGCTATTTTGGACAATTTCATGCTCCCAACTTTATGAGAACAGTTTGGGTATGGCCCCTTCCTTTTCCAACATGACTGCGCACCAGTGCACAAAGTAAGGTCCATAAAGACATGGATGAGCGAGTTTGGGGTGGAGGAACTCTACTGGCCTACACAGAGTCCTGACCTCAACCCGATAGAACACCTTTGGGATGAATTAGAGCGGAGACTGCGAGCCAGGTCTCCATGTCCAACATCAGTGCCTGACCTCAAAAATGTGCTTCTGGAAGAATGGTCAAACATTCCCACAGACACACTCCTAAACCTTGTGGACAGCCTTCCCAGAAGAGTTGAAGCTGTTATAGCTGTAAAGGGTGGGCCAACTCAATATTGAACCCTACAGACTAAAGCCTCGAACACATGGTACGATTGTTGGAAAACCGAGCATCTGATTTTTGTCAAAAGGGCGTGTGGTAGGATCTTGTCTTGCATAGTAACAGTACACAATTGTCGTGCCACAAACACGAACGTAGTGACGTACTACGAGGAATTTCAGCTCTTGAGCTCCACCCTTTGGGCCCCTTCTGCTAATTTCGTGTTTGGTGAGCATTGGATTCCGAGCATGCGTGTTTGCACTTTTGACTTTTGTGTGACGGATCTGACGTCAAACCGTTGTTCGCTTAAAATTTACTAGCCTGTCATCCAACATTTGTTGGCGGAAAATTGGACAACAATTGTCAAAAGGAGCGTACTAACAGTACGATTTTAGGACAACAGTCTGTCAACAGACAATCCCCTGCCAAGATTGGGATGCCATTAAAGTTCATATGCGTGTAAAGGCAGGCGTCCCAATACTTTTGATAATATAGTGTATTTATAGTAGCTCCTTGTTCTATTACATATACAGTATGTTTTTAGCTGATAAAAGGAAATATATAATTTGCACACATGACTTATTTTATTTATTTTTTATAGTATTTTGTTGCTAGTCTTTCTTGGCATCTCATGTAGGGTCAGGAAATCTTTGTGTTGTGGATGAATGAAACTTGATTTTTTTTTTTTCCCCTTGCGTAGAATGAGCAAGATCATTGTTTCCTCCATTGCCCGATCAATGACTTGCTGAGTCACAGGCGTGGCAAGTTCAGCTGTAGGCTGAACCTGCCAAGTTATACGATGTGAATTAATGTCCAAAGAGCAGCAGCCAACTATAATTTAAGCTCCTGGGGTTGAACTTGTTTTTAGTTGTGGGGGTGAAAGGGCACGGTGTACCCATTAATTAATCTAATCCATATCCATCCACTTTAGTACTTCTCGGGGTGCATGCTTCCAAGAATTATATGAAGATAAAGTCATATTTAAGCCTCCAAAATCCAGCGCTGTCACTAAGCATATATAAAAAGAGGAAAACTTAAGCCATTTATAGTTTTAAGATCTTTAAAACATTCCAAAAACTTTTTTCAAATTAATCTATTCAGTCAACTTTTCCAGAAAAAAGGGGGGAAAAAAAAGACTAAATCCCTCTACTTTAACAGAAGCACGGCTTACACTAAGGCAGTAATACAAGGTGATCTCCTGTGTCTATTCAGGAACTGAGTTACCAGGGGTCCTAAAGTGGATCTAGTAGCAAATATAAGCGATTGCTAAGCTTTGCCTATAACATATGTACCCTTATTATAAGAAACGAATGCAAGAAAAAAAATAAAAAATAAAATAAGATTAAGGAAAATATAACCAGATGTCAGGCTAAAAGCGCTATCAATTATTTTCTAAACCTTAAACATTTAAATGTGAAATATTTTTACTCCACTTTTTTCCCTCTTGTGTCTTGTTACATTAAATTGCTCTCATGAAATGGATGCAAAGAAAACTGGGAGTTTCAACATATCATTTAATTCACATTTATCAAACACAAATTTTTAATTTTTTTTTCCTAGTAGCTTGTAAACCATTATAGGAAAAATGAACTGTATTCCTCGGTGGTAGCAAAGTGTGAATTTCCTGTCACTATTGAACTGTAAGCTATCTGTGATTGGTGAAACTTGTAGTTTTACTTCTTTAGTGGTGACGGCAGATCGAACATTGCAATGTATGCCTGCTGCTTTCTACAACTGGTGTGTATTGAGGTCAAGAGCAATGGCGGCTGGTGCTCAAATTTTTTTTGGGGGGGGCGCAAACAAACTGAAAAAAAAAACATCAATTGCCGCCACTGTGCCATCAAACGCAGCCAATATGCCCATCAAACCCAGCCACTGTGCCCATCAAATGCAGCCACTGTACCCATCAAACGCAGCCACTGTGCCATCAAATGCAGCCAATATGACCATCAAACCCAGCCACTGTGCCCATCAAATACAGCCAATGTGCCCATCAAACGCAGCCACTGCGCCATCAATTGCCGCCACTGCAACGCTGTATCCTGGCCTAGGCCAACAAGGCCCAGGCCTAGGGCAGCACTTTGCAGGGGGGGGCAGCACGGAAAGAGTCCCCGCCGGCTTTCGCTACACTATTAGTGTAGCCCCAGTCTTATGGGGCGGACTGGGCTGAGAGGCAAATTAATCTAGTGCCCCCATAAAGCGGCCGCACTGCTTCTGGTATGCGGGGCGGCCGACATTCCGTAATTGTGTGTGGGGGGGCGCTGCTTCTAATTTTGACTGTCCTATCATCCTGGACCACAAACTTTCCTCACTGTGCTATATGTTTTCTGCTGTACCATTGGAATGGTTATATCTTCTTAGTCCTCTCCATCAAAATATCAGAAAGTTGTGCTTAAAGTAGAACTATAGGCAACACTTTTTTTTTTCCATTTTGGATAGAGTAAGGGGGGTTATAGTCCCTGTCAGTTTATTTTTTTACCATCCCTGCCCCATTGCAGAGATTTCCCTTCACTTCCTGTCCCATAGCCAAACAGGAGATGAGAGGAAATCTATGAAAATTAAGGGAATCCATTGAACCCTCCCCCCCCCAGGCCCTCAGAACTAGTGTCCCCACTCAAAAATTTCAGGGCGGGTCTTAAACAGAAAGGGATGTGGCCTTGACAGGAAGGGGTGGGTCATATTTAAATTAGGGGGTGCACAAGTTTGGTCAGGCCTAGGGCAGCACAAAACCTAGATACACTACTGTGCCACTGTGCCATCAAATGCAGCCACTGTGCCCATCAAACGCAGCCACTGTGCCGATCAAACGCAGCCACTGTGCCCATCAAACGCAGCCACTGTGCCATCAAACGCAGCCACTATGCCCATCACACCCAGCCACTGTGCCTATCAAACGCAGCCACTGTGCTGATCAAACGCAGCCACTGTGCCATCAAACGCAGCCACTGTGCCCATCACACCCAGCCACTGTGCCGATCAAACGCAGCCACTGTGTCGATCAAACGCAGCCACTGTGCCGATCAAACGCAGCCACTGTGCCATCAATTGCCGCCACTGTGCCATCAAATGCAGCCACTGTGCCCATCAAACGCAGATACTGTACCCATCAATTGCTGACACTGTGCCATCAATTACCGCCACTGTGCCATCAAATGCAGCTACTGTACCCATCAATTGCTGACACTGTGTCCATCAATTGCTGCCAGTGTGCCCATCAATTGCTGCCAATGTGCCCATCAATTGCTGCCAGTGTGCCCATCAATTGCCGCTACTGTGCCCATCAACTGCTGCCAGTGTGCCCATCAACTGCCACTACTGTGCCCATCAACTGCTGCCAGTGTGCCCATCAACTGCCGCTACTGTGCCCATCAACTGCCCGCCCGGCACTTACCTTGTCTTGGTGGGGCAGCGGGTCATGGCGGCAATGTCCTCCACGCTCCTCGATGTCTTCTCCCGTCCTCTCTTCCCATCCTCTACTATGATTGGATGCCTGATAGACTGGGTCCAATCACAGTGCCTGTCGTTTCAGCCAATCAGGTGACAGGTAACAGACCCGAGCACCTAATTGGCTGAGAGGCAGTTCAGTGTTAGGAAAGCGATCATTCATTCACTTTCCTAACACAACGCTGGGTGAACTGCTAGCGCCCAGCATGGCGCCCTCTGTTCAAATTTTTGGACACCTATTGGAGCCTATGGCTCTAATCAGGTGCTTCCAAAAAATACCCCACCGCTGTAATTCAGGTGCCCGGCGCCCGAAAAGGGGTCGGGCACCTCAATAGGGGGTGGCAGCGGCGATCATAGATAGATTCATGCAAGCCACAGCTTGTCAAGGAGTGTCTTGGCCTTCTGTGACTCTACTCCTAATTGGCTGAGACACAGCAGCGGCTATTGGCTCCCGATGCTGGCAATCAAAGTCAGTTAGCCAATCAGGGGATAGAGGAGGCGGGGCCGATCCAGGGCTCTGTGTCTGAATCGATACAAGTAGCTGTGGCTTGACTCGGGTGCCCCCATAGCAAGCTGCTTGCTGTGGGGGCACTCGACAGAAGGGAGGGGCCAGGAGAGCCGAAGAAGGACCCAAGAAGAGGAGGATATGGGCTGCTCTGTGCAAAACCATCTGCACAGAGAAGGGAAGTATAACATGTTTGTTATTGTAGAGAAAAAAAAATACACTTTACAATCACTTTAAAGTGATACTAAAGTCATATTTTTATTTAGTTAAAAAAAAAAACATGTTATACTTACCTGCTCTGTGCAGTTGGTTTTGCACAGAGCAGCCCAGATCCTCCTCTTCTCGGGTCCCTCTTCGGCGCTCCTGGCCCCTCCCTCCTGTTGACTGCCCCCACAGCAAGTAGCATGCTATGGGGGTACCCGAGCCGAGTCACAGCTCCCTGCGTCCATTCAGACATGGAGCCGCAGCCCAGCCCCGCCCCCTTTCTCTCCTCATTGGCTGACTGGCTTTGATTTACAGCAGCGGGAGCCAATGGCGCCATGCTGCTTTCTTAGTCAATGAGTCACAGGCAGCTGAGACACTCCTGCAACATTGCTGGATCTAGATGGGCTCAGGTAAGTATTAGGGGTGCTGAGGGGGGGCTGCTGCACACAGAAGATTTTTTATCTTAATGCATAGAATACATTACGATAAAAAAAACTTCTGTCTTTACAATCCCTTTAAAGAGGTTCTAAAGGTACAAGGTATTTTACCTTAAGGCATTCTGCATGCAGTTCCTCCTCCAGCCCCTCTATATATTTACCTGAGACCATCTCAAACTAGTGATGTACACGAAAGCAGCAGCTCTCTCGACTCATTGGACAAAGAGACAGCAGAAGGAGCCATTGGCTCTTGCTGCTGTCAATCACAGCCAGTGAGGAGGGAGCCAGGGGGCTGGACCGAGCCGCACTTTGTGTGTCAATGGACACACAGGAGTTGATTTACTAAAGGCAAATAGACTGCAGTTGCGTTCGGCAAGTGCAGTTGCTCCAGAGCTTAGTAAAAGAGGTAAAGCTTCACTTTTCAGAGAGTATCCAATCACATACAAGCAAATTTTTTTTTTTTTAATTAAATTTTTGCTTGCAAATGATTGGATGATGGAAGTCAGCAAAGCTTCTGCTCATTTACTAAACTCTGGAGCAACTTATCTTGCAGAGTGCAACTGTCCAGCAAAGTGCACAGTCTAATTGCCTTCAGTAAATCAACCCCATAGAGTTGGCTCAGGAGCAAGCACACATGAGTGCCCCATTGCAAACTGCTTGCTATGCGGGGCATTCAGCAGGGGGGAGGAGTCAGAAGAGCTGTCAGGGGACCCCAGAAGAGGAGGATCAGGTCTGCTCTGTGCAAAACCACTGCACAGAGCAGGTAAGTATGACATTTAAAAAAATAATAATAATTAGCATTTAGAACTTTATCATACACATTTTTTCAAGGCCCTTTACATAATGTTTAATGCAATTTAAAATTATTTTAAAGTAGATTTAGGGTGCAAGTTCTTGAGGTATTTGCACAAGGTACTGATGTTTAAACGTCAGATTCCTGGCAGAAAGCTTACCGCCGTAGGTGACCTTCTATCTCCCTCGAGGGAGTTACTACATCCTTCAGAACGGTGGGAGGCAGTTGCTTGTTGTGGTTTCAGACTATTTATATGAAGATCTCCTTTAAGTTGCTGGTTGCGGTTTCAGACTATTTATATGTGGATATTCTTTAAGTAAAGCCTCGTAGACACGGCCGGTTTTCTCGGCAAGAACCGGCAAGAAAACTGCTTGCAGAGCTTTCTTGCTGAGAAAACCGGCCGTGTCTACGAGGCTTTCAGGTTTCTCGTCAAGTAAACTGCCCAGAATCTCAACGAGAAAAAAAGAAGACCTGCTTTCTTTTTTCTCGTCGGGATTCTTGTCGGCCTGTTTCCCGGCGAGAAACCCGAGAGTGTGTGTACGCTTACCTGTCGCCGTGGAAACCCGCGCATGCTCTAAATGACTTTGACGCTTGCGCGGTAGCTTCCTAGGCATAGGTAGGGTGTAGCAAGATGGCGGCGACGGCATCGAATGTGACGAGACGGCGGCTCGTCGTAGTCGATGACGTCACCGCGTTCGTGCCATTCAAAAGAACGGCGGTTCTTTTGAAAGGAGCGTGTGTACACTCGGCCGGGACAAGATTCTTGTCCAAGAATCTCGTCAGGAAAAAGGACACGTTTTTTCCTGACGAGATTCTCGGTCGTGTGTACGTGGCTTAAGAGTATCTCTGGGAGACGAGTATCATTAATTTCCTGCACCCTATGGAGAGGAGTTGAGCCGCCTTTTTGCTGTCCACTCTGTGATGATTATTATTTGAGCTTGGTAGACCTTTCTAGAGATAGAAGGTCACCTACAGTGGTAAGCGTGCACTTTTACCATTTGTGGTGACGGTTTTACACAAGGATGGGATATATCAGCGGTGATGGATACTTACTATGTGTATGAACTTCACTGGTTTAATCACGTGGAATTAATTTTTTTTTTTTGTCTTACATCATTGTTGTTTCTATTGTGAGTTGCACACTATATTGCCAAAAGTATTGGGACGCCTGCCTTTACACACACGTGAACTTTATTGGCATCCCAGCCTTAGTCCGTAGGGTTCAATATTGAATTGGCCCACCCTTTGCAGCTATAACAGCTTCAACTCTTCTGGGAAGGCTGTCCACAAGGTTTAGGAGTGTGTCTATGGGAATTTTTGACCATTCTTCCAGAAGGGCATTTGTGAGGTCAGGCACTGATGTTGGACAGGAAGGCCTGGCTCACAGTCTCCACTCTAATTCATCCCAAAGGTGTTCTATCGGGTCAAGGTCAGGGCTCTGTGCAGGCCAGTCAAGTTCATTCACCTCAAACTCTCTCAACTTCATTATATTGCCAAAAGTATTGGGACACCCCTTCAAATCATTTGGTGGAGGGGGAATTATGAAGTGGGGTTGTTTTTCTGAGGTTGGGCTTGGCCCCTTAGTTCCAGTGAGGACTAGGACGTCCTAATACCAGGACATTTTGGACAATTTCATGCTCCCAACTTTGTGGGAACAGTTTGGGGATGGCCCCTTTCCGTTTCAACATGACTGCGCACCAGTGCACAAAACAAGGTTCATAAAGACATGAATGAGCGAGTTTGGGATGGAGGAACTTGACTGGCCTGCACAGAGTCCTGACCTCAACTCAATAGAACACCTTTGGGATGAATTAGAGCAGAGACTGCGAGCCAGGCCTTCTCATCCAACATCAGTGCCTGACCTCATAAATGCGCTTCTGGAAGAATGGTTAAACATTCCTATAGACACATTCCTAAACCTTGTGGACAGCCTTCTCAGAAAATTTGAAGCTGTTATAGCTGCAAAGGGTGGGCCAACTTCGGTCCGATCTCCAGTGGTGGAAGCTCTGCAGAGGAGACAGCCGACAACGGCTATGAAATGAACGGGAAGTGACATCACCCATAGACTTACTATGGGGCTTCCATGACTAAACTCCGGGGGTGGAGTGAAATGTGTTGGGGGCGTGGCCTGGCCGGGGTCCAGGCTGCGGTTGCCACTCCATTCACCTCTCTAAGATACTATAGATGTGCGACTTCCAGGGGCCACCCCTATTTTTCCCTTGAATTATCAGAGGAGCCAGGATGGGCCATCCCCTGTCAGCACCCCAGCAGCAGTTGTGGATGCACCGTCTACATACCCCCTCTCTGCCGAGCCTGAGGGGCACGCATACATTTTCCAGGTCACTATGGGGCTTCCGTTGTTGGCTGTGTTCTGCACCCGCCTCCGAAGCGAACTCACCACTGACAGCTCAGCGTAGGATCGAGTTAGATCGGCTTCAAAAAAGGTATGTATACTGATTTCTTCTTTACAGGGTTAGATAAGTTAGTCTAATGCCGCGTACACATGACCGTTTTTAATGTCATTGAAAAAAACAACGTTTTTCTCGACCTGATTCTTCTCAAGCCTGCCTTGCCTACACACGATCATGAAAAAATATGCTCGAGCAAAGCGCGGTGACGTACGAAATGTACGACGGCACTATAAAGGGGAAGTTCCATTCGGATGGTGCCACCCTTTGGGCTGCTTTTGCTGATCCTTGTGTTAGTAAAGTTTGTTGAGCGACGATTCGCGCTTTTCAGCTTCGTGCTCTTCAGTCCGTTACAGCGTGACGAATGTGCTATCTCCATTACAAACGCTAGTTTTACCAGAACGAGCGCTCCCGTCTCATCACTTGCTTCTGAGCATGTGCGTTTTTTTCACGTCGTTAAAGCCTACACACAGCCGTTTTTCATGACGAGAAAAACGACGACTTGAAAAACGATGAGAAAAATTAGAGCATGTTCCAAATTTTTAATGGCCATTTTTCACGTCGTGAAAGATGCTCTGGAGCCCACACACGATCGTTTTTAATGACCAAATTAAAAAATGTAATTTTTCTCGTCATGAAAAACGGTCGTGTGTACGCGGCATTAGATCGTGGATGTCTGTAGATGTAGAGATTTTTTTTTTTTTTTTAATAATTCTCTTTATTATTTTCAATATAAATATATCTTTACAACATAAACATTCAATCTCCATCTCTATTTCACTCTCGCAGGAGCTTTCACATAACTCTTATTACAATAATTATATACAATAGAAATCCCATTCTTCCCCATAAAACCTCATGTCATGGTGTGGTTTGTTGTACCCCTTCGCTTTCTCATGCATCATCCTATTGCTTATTTTTCTTCCCATTCTTCCATATTCCTATTCCAATTATTGTAATCCTTAGGTTGCTCAGAGGCTGTTGTAGGTTCTCCTATCCAACTTGACCAAACTCTTTCAAATTTTTCTTGGCATTCTCTATTACAGTATGTTTCTTTATACAGAGGTAAATTGTCATTTACTGAATATTTCCAAAAGGCTAATGAAGGGGACGTTGATTTTTTTCCAGTTTGATACTTTGCCTTACCTGCATTAAAAAAGCAGTAAACTTATTTGTATTTTTCCCCACCAATCTCAAGAGACAAGTCCTTGCGTCCTGTTCTAAAACAACCAACGTAACTATAGTAATTACATTTATACATATAGAGATTTTAGTGTTAAGGTGGACTTAGCCTTTGGCATAGCTCCCAACTGTCCCTGATTTGGAGGGACTGTCCCTGATTTGGAGCAATGTCCCTCTGTCCCTCTTTCCTCCTCATTTGTCCCTCATTTCGGTCTGATCTATATAGATGCATATAAAATGCACTTTTTTTCTATCAAAAAGTGGTTTCCAGCGCTAAACCTTTCATCTGATTTCTACTGTAAATTGCTGCATTTGTAAATTCCAAAAGCCAATATAAAGGAATAGTAGTGGTAAAAATAGCACTTGTGGGTTTAACCTATCTTGTTTTTTTGTACAATTCTCCTTTAACCACTAGCCTATGACGGCCATATGACGGCGGGGCGATGAGGCTCTCATTCTGGGCGGACGTCATATGACGTGATCGCCTTCCCGAGCCACTAGGGGGCGCGCGCACGGCGTCACTGGGGACCCGAAGCTCGTGCCCGGCATCCGCAATTGCCCAGTAACTGAGCAGGACCGTGGATCTGTGTGTGTAAACAGGGAGAGGAGACCGATGGTGTGTCCCTTGTACATAGGGACACAGATCGGTCACCTCCCCCAGTCATTCCCCTTCCCCCACATTTAGAATCACTCCCTAGGGAACACATTTAACCCCTTGATCGCCCCCTAGTGTTAACCCCTTCCCTGCCAGTCATGTTTATACAGTAATCAGTGCATTTTTATTGCACCGATCACTGTATAAATGTGAATGTCCCAAAAATGTGTCAAAAGTGTCCGATTTGTCTGCCGCAATATCGCAGTCACGATAAAAATCGCAGATCGCCGCCATTACTAGTAAATAATAATAATAATAAAAATGCTATAAATCTATCCCCTATTTTGTAGACGCTATAACTTTTGCGTATACCAAGTGTAGCGGGTATTTGAATTTAGGGGAGGCATCTGGGTGGTAGTGTAACCCAGATGCACTGATTGTTAGGGAATCTGAGACCCTTTTGTGGTTCTTGGAGGACTCTGGTGGTGTGAGATTCCCTGCGGCCTGCATGTAGCGCTGTCGCCCTGGGCCAGAGCTGAACACTCACCGCAGGACTGCATCCTTTTTGTCCTTTCCTGGAGCTGGTACAGGGGGGCGGGGAACCTGCTGTGACGCAAAGGGAGAGGGGATAAGAGGGGCGGACGCCCTGACCTTGGGGTTCAGAGTCGGAGGACGCAGCCGCGCCCAGGCACCTTCAGCCTGGGTGCTGGCGTTCCGGAGTTCCGGGCCCAGGTGCCCTTGACCTGGCCTGAGCGGGAGATGGAGTCCATCCCAGGCACCTTTAGCCTGAGGTGAGGTACTAATGCGGAGGACTGGGACTCAGTACCTTCGACTGAATTCCGCGAGGGTGGAGGAACCCGAGGGGGCCCTAACGCCTTGGGTGCCCGTGTCTGAGATTGAGGAGGCCGGTGAGCGGAACTTCTCCGGAAAGTCTGGCGCAGCATTTGCCGGTGACGGAGAGGCCTCCGGTAACTCTCTTGGACGGATGTCTTCCCTCTGACAGGGGCTGTGATAGCAAAGGTAATTCATGCTCTTGTTCTATATAGTCGGTGGCAGTTACTATACATCATAACCATTGGTGACACCACAGTGGTTAGCTCTACTTAAAGAATTGTGCCTTGACCTACTCCCCACAAATACTGAAGTGTTCTCTGGGTCTCAACCTGTCTGTGCTGTATGACTATTTATTGCTGGAAGAGAATAAATACGAGTTGGACCTTTTCAGTGTGTGGAACTCTGGTTACTAGGAGCAAAGAGAGTCAATTCGAAGAAAGGATTTGACTCTGGGACATACACACAAAACCCGATAGTTCTGGCTTTCACCTCCAGTCTCTCTGGAGGACATGGGCCGTGGTGTATCGCATCCCTCCCCCCAGTACTAACCCCCTAGACAAGACAAACAGGCCGAGAATGAGAAGGGGGTGAGAGGGGTGAGATCGCTACACAATCAATATACGCTTACTGCGATTTTTTTTACCAAAATTATGTAGAAGAATACGTATCGGCCTGAGGAAAAATTAGTTTAAAAAAAAAAATTGATATTTATTAACTACTTGCTTACTGGGCACTTAAACCCCCTTCCTGCCCAGGCCAATTTTCAGCTTTCAGCGCTGTCACGATTTGAATGACAATTGCTTGGTCGTGCGACGTGACTCCCAAACAAAATTGTCGTCCTTTTTTTCCCACAAATAGAGCTTTCTTTTGATGGTATTTGATCACCTCTGCGGTTTTTATTTTTTGCACTATAAACAAAAAAAGAGCGACAATTTTGAAAAAAACACAATATTTTTTATTTTTTGCTATAATAAATATCCCATTTAAAAAAAAAAAAAAAAAATGTTTTCCTTAATTTAGTCCGATACGTATTCTTCTACATATTTTTGGAAAAAAAAAATCGGAATAAGCGTTTGATTGGTTTGCGCAAAAGTTATAGCGTGTACAAAATAGGGCATAGTTTTATTGCATTTTTATTAATATTTTTTTTTTTACTAGTAATGGCGGCGATCAGCGATTTTTATTGTGACTGCGACATTATGGCGGACACATCAGACACTTTTGACACCATTTTGGGACCATTGTCATTTTTACGGCGACCAGTGCTATAAAAATGCACTGGTTACTGTAAAAATGACACTGGCAGGGAAGGGGTTAACACTAGGGGGCGAGGAAGGGGTTAAATGTGTGCCCTGGGAGTGATTACTACTGACTGGGGGAGGTGACCGATCTGTGTCCCTATGTACAAGGGACACAGCATCGGTCTCCTCTCCCTGACAGGACGTGGATCTCTGTGTTTACCCACAGAGATCCACGTCCCTGCTCTGTGTACACGCCGATCGCGGGTACCTGGCGGACATCGCGGCCGCCAGGCACGTGCATCGGATGGCGGTGCTCGCGCGCCCCCCCCAGTGGCCGAAATAGCAGAGGACGTCTATTGATGTCCTCCCGGATTTATAGATCCACATTGAGGCCGTCATTTGTCAATGGCCCGGATCTGAAGAGGTTATAGGAAAAACTAAAAAATATTGTGTTTTTTCAAACTTGTCCCTCTTCTTTTGTTTATAGCGCAAGAAATAAAAACCGCAGAGGTGATCAAATACCACCAAAAGAAAGCTCTATTTGTGGGGAAAAAGTAATAAAAATTTCATTTGGGTACAGTGTTGTTTGACCGCGCAATTGTCATTCAAAATGTGACAGGGCTGAAAGCTGAAAAATGGCTTGGGCAGAAAGGGGGTGAAAGTGCCCTGTATTGAGGTGGTTAAGGGGGCATGGCAAGGGGTGTGTCCTATGCCTGCATACTTTTGCAGATAGGTGTCCCTCATTCCCATCTCAAAAAAGTTGGGAGGTATGCTTTAGGCTGGGTTCACACTATTGTGAATTGCATGCGGATCCCTGGCATCCAATTCGCAATAGAAGGAGATTTTGACCGGCTCTCTATGGAGCGGGTTTACATATCTCCGTAGCGGCTCCAGTGCGAATTTGCACAGGAGACCTGTGCGCCTTTTGGTCAGTTTTAGGTCCAAATTCAGCCAAAAATTTGGGCTGAAATCGAACCTGAAACGGTGAACGAGGATGCGCCGGACTCCTGCTGTGAGCCGATGCAGCGATAGTGTGAACCCAACCTTAACCACTTCAGAATTGGCTGCTCACTGACCAGGCCATTTTTTGCGATACGGCACTGCGTCGCTTTAACTGACAACTGCGCAGTCGTGCGACGCTGTACCCAAACAAAATTGGTTTTTATTTTTTGCGCTATAAACAAAAAAATAGCGACAATTTTGAAAAAAAACACAATATTTTGTAGTTTTTGTCGTAATAAATATCCCAATTTTTTTTAAAAAAAAGCATATTTTATTCTCAGTTTAGGTCAATACGTATTCTTCTACATATTCTGGGTAATAAAAATCGCAAAAAGCGTATATTGATTGGTTTGCGCAAAAGTTATAGCGTCTACAAAATAGGGGATAGATTTAAGGCATTTTTATTATTTTTATTTACTAGTAATGGCGGCGATCTGCGATTTTTATGGCGGGCACATCGGACACTTTTGACACATTTTTGGGACCACTGACATTTATGCAGAGATTAGTGCTATAAAAATGTGTTGATTAGTGTGTAAATGTCACTGGCAGGGAAGGGGTTAACACTAGGAGGCGATCTGTTGTGGATGGGACTGACTATAGGAGATGAGAGATTGTGGTTCCCAGCTGTAGGAACTCACAATCTCTCTCTCTTTTCCTTACAGAACTGGGATGTATGTGTTTACACACATACACACACACACACACACACGTCCCTGTTTTACCTCTCGTGCCCGCGATCGCTCGTGGCCGCTGGTCACGAGCATCGGCACCCCCGCTGTGCAGCGCCTGCTATCCTGCTTAAAGGGACCGACGTACAGCTACGACGGTTCGTGGGATCGGGCCAGCCACAGTATAATGAGGGCGGCTGGTCGGCAAGCGGTTAAAGTGGTTGTACAACCAATTTTCCCTACAGGTAAGCCTATAATAAGGCTTACCTGTAGGTACTGGAAATATCTCCTAAACCTCTACGGTTCAGGAGATATTCGCCATATATGCCGACAAGCGCACCGAAGAAAGAGCACGATCCGTGCCATTTCTATAGTGCTTGTGCCGTGACCGTCG
The DNA here is from genome assembly GCA_029206835.1 of Rana muscosa. Taxonomy (NCBI): domain Eukaryota; kingdom Metazoa; phylum Chordata; class Amphibia; order Anura; family Ranidae; genus Rana; species Rana muscosa. The sequence continues at coordinate 447,981,140 of CM055118.1, forward strand.
GCTCCCGCGCACATGCACGGGAGTGACGTCACGCGACTCCAGCCAATAGCAGAGCCGGAGTCCACAGCTCCAGAAGGAAGAGGGGTAGAAGATGGATGCGATTAGGCAGCCGGGACAGCGCTGACATTGCGGGCTTCTTCTGCAGGTAAGTGGCACATAATGGGCTAGTATGCGATGCATACTAGCCCATTATGCTTTTATTTTGCAGGGAACAAAGAGGAAGTAAAACCCATCAGAGTTTACTTCCTCTTTAAATGTGTGTGTAAAGACAGGCGTCCCTGTACTTTTGACAATATAGTGTATGTAGCGCACTCACCCCTCTCTTCCTGCATAAATTTCGACTCCTCGCAGGAAGGGAGAGGCACACCTCACCACAAGCCCGTACCCTCCTGTATAAAGAGGTTGAGCGGTGTTAGTTTTGGGCCTTGTCTGCGGCCAGAGTCAAAGTCCTCCCGAGAATGATCTCACCTCTACCTTGGATAGATGCAAGTTCTTTTGTGCCAGAACCTAAACATGGGGAAAGGGGGTTAAATATAGAGGAGAAAGAAGAATAACACACATGTGCACATTAAAACATCAAATGTCACATAACATACTTCAATAAATATTTACATTTCCCTCCCTCCTGCACTAACTAAAGGTCCACCCCATTCTCAGTAACCTTGCCTGACGTCCGCCTGCAGGGGAAGAAAAGAAACCATACACAACTAAAAATGACATTTGTTGGAATGAACAGATTCTCCCCTAGAGAAAAATCCCTTCCTTCCAAAAGTAAACTGCATTATCACAGTTGCAATGCAATAGTTGCACAACACCGCCACCTAGTGGTAGTGCTGTGATGGAGACACAGGTGCTTGACAAATCCTCTTCTTCTTGACTGTGGCCCTGAACTATCTACACCCCAAATTCCCTGTATCTTTGCGGTAGGGAGAGAGGGTAGAAAAAAGCAACGGCTCCCGCTCCTCCAATGAGTAGAATACCCTTCTGTTAGGGCAAAGTTCCTGGGCTCTAGAGGATGCACTCTAGAAATAAAGCAAACACAAAAGAGTCTAGTCTCTCAAAGATAATAGTGTGGGTCTGGCAACACCAGTGGTTTCCAATGCTTATCGAAAGTGTCAATGTGATACTCAACATTGTCTTTATCTTTTCGGCAGATGAGCACCTTGTCCGCATATATGTGCCGACCAAGCATCCAGGCAGCCTTACAGTCCCTATACCTCTGAGTAGCTGCAGGGGAACATGAGAAGTATCTGCGGGCCTGGGGTACTTTAATGTGTGTCCACACAAAGTCCGCGTACCACCGGTGTCTACAGGCCTCTACTTCAAACAGGAGCTCCTTAGGCAGGTACGGGTATTCCCATCCATACTCGCTGGCTACCTTCTGGTTAAATAACCTCTGTAATCGGGACAATGGTGGCATGGTGGCACGGTCTCCCCTACCAGGCAGGACCATGGCATCCGGGTGTCAAGGCACTTTCACTACCTCAGGACCAGAAACAGGGGCCCGCAGTGACACCCGTCCCATCTCAGTAACTGATGCAGGAATCTCCGGCTGTGGAAGGGCAGACAAGGGGACAGATCCCTCCTCAGGCTTCGAGGCCTCCACCCGGGGTTTGCTATCCCCAGTGGACATGGGTGGGTGCCTACGCCTACGGGACGAGGACAGGGGCATCTTATCCCAACCCTTCCGTTCAAACAGTTCATCAACTGCGGCGTCATCTCCCGCATCGGAGATTGACTCTAGGTCGGAGGTATCGTATTCCTCCGCAGGCAGGTAACTCCTAGTAGAGGATGAGTCACCCCTTTGACTAATTCACGGGCATGTAAATCCCCAATACTTGGGACCTTAGACAGAGTCTCTTCCCCCGGCTTACCTCGGCCTGTAGCTGAACCAGGACGTTCAGGACTCTTCCCTTTTGGATGCATCCGTTCCGAGTAAGCCCTGGGGCGTAGCTCCACCACGGCCACAGGAAGCTTTCACGAACCCGATCTTCCTCTTGGGCGGTGGGAGAAAGGACTCTGTGGTGACCGAAGCAGCATCCTCCGGTCTCTCAATCTCTGGAACAATCTCATCTGTGACTTCCTCCGAAGTCTCGACAGTGCGCGCAGGGGTGGCTGTGTAAGCTCTGATTCCTCCTTCCAGAGTGGTGGCGCCCGTAAGGCAATTGAGGTGGAAAGCCCGAGGCTTTTCTGTAGGTTGCTCGACCTCAAACAAGAACTCCTTACATTGCTCGCATTGCCCGAATGGCTTCAGATGCACCACCAGTCCCGAGCACCCGGGACAAATCACTCCAAGGGCCTTCACATCTTTGCAAACGTAGAGGGCAAAACGTCCCCGGGGCTTGAGCCGAATCCCCGTATCCGTTAAGGGAGCATCGAATGAAGTCATCTTCATGGTAGTAGTAGCCGGAACCCATGAGGCATGAGAAGCCATGTTATCCATTCGCTGTTCCATTGCGCACTGTCCTTTTCGCGCAAAAGTCCCCACGTACAACTCCACACATGGTTCGCGGGCTTTCTCTCTGTCACGCCCACAAACTACGCAGTCAGGGTTCTCCTCGTGGCGCAGTTCTCAATATGGCCGACCTCCACGGAACTTCACTGGGGAATAAAGTTCAAGCTCGCAGTTCTCAATATGGCCGACCTCCACGGAACTTCACTGGGGAATAAAGTTCAAACAAATCCCTGACTCGAGCCCCCACGTGTAGCGCACTCACCCCTCTCTTCCTGCATAAATTTTGGAAGGGAGAGGCACACCGCACCACAAGCCCGTACCCTCCTGTATAAAGAGGTTGAGTGGTGTTAGTTTTGGGCTTTGTCTGCAGCCAGAGTCAAAGTCCTCCCGAGAATGATCTCACCTCTACCTTGGATAGATGCAAGTTCTTGCTTTTCCCAGGAATGTGAATGTCCACACCAGCTGAAAGTCCAACTCAATGTTTATTTCTCACAGGATAATAAACAGCCTCTTTGATAGCAGACAGGTTGGAGCGAATATACAGGACAGCTTAGATGTGAGGAAAGTCCAGGCAAAAACATAGCTTAACTCCTTAAGACATCCCTCCGGAGAGTTACCAGAGGCCCCCACCGTCACCACGACTCTGCGCTGGGTCTTCGGAAGGGGTTACCTCCCTGGCCTCCTCGTCCTAGATACGGGTCCCCTTGCAAGGCGGCACCCTGGGAGTCCTCGACCCCTGGCAGACCGCAGCCGAAGGTGCTGGGCCCTGGGCCATCAAAATAGTACCTCACCCCAGGCTGAAAGTGTCTGGGATGGAACAGGAACTCCACCTCCGGGCCTAGGGCACCCGGAGACCATCCTCACTCACCCCCAGGCCGAAGGTGCCTGGGCGTGGACCTCAAACGGAAGATGTCCGCCCCTTTTATACCCTCTCCCGACAAGCACAGCAGGTTCCCCGCCCCGCCGCACTACTGCCGATAGGGGACACAAAAGGCACAGCCCTCTATCGGTGGTCCAACCCTGGCCCACGACGACACCGCCACCTGTAGGCCACAGGGAACTGTACACCAATACTATCCCCCGCGAACAGAAATGGTCCATAAACCCTAACAATCAGTGTGTCTGATCCTAATTACCACTCAGACACTCCCCCTAAATTGAACACCCCGCTACATGTATGTGTATTGATTATCACACTGAATTTTGTTAGCGCGGCTCTGATGTTTAAATTATATTACACCCTATAAAGCATTGCATGCAACCTTATCTGACAGTTATGCTGGCCATACACGGGTCGAATTTCGAAATAGCTTTCTTTTGAAAATCAGAAAATGTGTGCGTTTTGTGATCCGATGGTGCCACCATTGATTTTTGTGTCTGTGAATCTTCTTTCTTTCCTGGGAATTTTCTTTTCTTGCACATGCGCATTTCTTTTTTGATTACATTTCTCGCACGATTCTCCCATCATTGATTAGAAAATTGTTTGTTTTTTCAAAAAATATCCAACATGTTGGATTATTAAAATTCGATGGCCGCCTGAAAATCGGCTGTTGCTGCAGCCCACTAATGGTGCGAAATACGAACAAAAATTCATAGATAAGATTTTCGAAAGAAAGTTCTTTTGAAATTCGACCAGTGGCGGTGCGTCCATAGAGGGCGCCGGAGCGCCGCCCCCTCTCGCTCCTGCACCGCCACTGAAAGACAATACACAGATTCATGCATTGCATGAATCTGTGTATTTTCGCCGCTGCCCACTATTCATATGGCCGGCCTCCTGGTGAGCGCCGCCCATATGAATTAGAGCGGTGGCCGGCGGTGGGTGTGACTTGGAAGTTTCTATCAGAGCGCACGGGGTGCGTTCCTTGGAAAAGACTGTGGGGGTTTCAGCCAATCAGGTTCACTGGATCTGGTTACCGGTAACCTGATTGGCTGAAGCGACATCGAGGGCGGGAGAAGACATTGAGGACGGCGCAGACCCGAGGAAGGTAAGTGCAGGGCTGGGGGACAGGCTGCATTTGGGGGACAAACTGACTGTATATGGGGAACAAAGTGGCTGTATATGGGGACAAACTGGGTGTATATGGGAACAAACTGGCTGTATATGAGGACACACTGGCTGTATATGGGGAACAAACTGGCTGTATATGGGGACAAACTGGCTGTATATGGGGACAAACTGGCTGTATATGGGAACAAACTGGCTGTATATGAGGACACACTGGCTGTATATGGGAACAAACTGCCTGTATATGGGGACAAACTGGCTGTATATGAGGACACACTGGCTGTATATGGGGAACAAACTGGCTGTATATGGGGAACAAACTGGCTGTATATGGGGACAAACTGGCTGTATATGGGAACAAACTGGCTGTATATGAGGACACACTGGCTGTATATGGGAACAAACTGCCTGTATATGGGGACAAACTGGCTGTATATGGGGACAAACTGGCTGTATATGGGAACAAACTGGCTGTATATGGGGACACACTGGCTGTATATGGGAACAAACTGGCTGTATATGAGGACACACTGGCTGTATATGGGGAACAAACTGGCTGTATATGGGGACAAACTGGCTGTATATGGGGACAAACTGGCTGTATATGGGAACAAACTGGCTGTATATGAGGACACACTGGCTGTATATGGGAACAAACTGCCTGTATATGGGGACAAACTGGCTGTATATGAGGACACACTGGCTGTATATGGGGAACAAACTGGCTGTATATGGGGAACAAACTGGCTGTATATGGGGACAAACTGGCTGTATATGGGAACAAACTGGCTGTATATGAGGACACACTGGCTGTATATGGGAACAAACTGCCTGTATATGGGGACAAACTGGCTGTATATGGGGACAAACTGGCTGTATATGGGAACAAACTGGCTGTATATGGGGACACACTGGCTGTATATGGGGACACACTGGCTGTATATGGGGACAAACTGGCTGTATATGGGGACACACTGGCTGTATGTGGGGGACACACTGGCTGTATTTGGGGGACAAACTGGCTGTATATGGGGACAAACTGGCTGTATATTGGGGACAAACTGGCTGTATATGGGGGACATACTGGCTGTATATGGGGACACACTGGCTGTATATGGGGGACACACTGGCTGTATATTGGGGACACACTGGCTGTATTTGGGGACAAACTGGCTGTATATGGGGACAAACTGGCTGTATATGGGAACAAACTGGCTGTATATGGGAACAAACTGGCTGTATATGGGGACACACTGGCTGTATATGGGAACAAACTGGCTGTATATGGGGACACACTGGCTGTATATGGGAACAAACTGCCTGTATATGGAGACAAACTGGCTGTATATGGGGACAAACTGGCTGTATATGGGGAACAAACTGGCTGTATATGGGGACACATTGGCTGTATATGGGGACACACTGGCTGTATATGGGGACACACTGGCTGTATATTGGGGACACACTGGCTGTATTTGGGGACAAACTGGCTGTATATGGGGACAAACTGGCTGTATATGGGGACAAACTGGCTGTATATGGGAACAAACTGGCTGTATATGGGGACACACTGGCTGTATATGGGAACAAACTGGCTGTATATGGGGACACACTGGCTGTATATGGGAACAAATTGCCTGTATATGGGGACAAACTGGCTGTATATGGGAACAAACTGGCTGTATTTGGGGACAAACTGGCTGTATTTGGGGACAAACTGGCTGCATTTGAGGGGACAAACTGGTGGTGTTTGGGCACAGTGGCTGCGTTTAATGGGCACAGTGGTGGCAATTGATGTTTTTTTTTTCAGTTTGTTTGCTCCCCCCCAAAAATTTTGAGCACCAGCCGCCACTGAATTCGACCCGTGTATGACCAGCATTAGTCTTCCACTTAGTTGTGAGGGGCTCCCCGGGGTGACCCTACCCTGGCAGGAGCATTCTTTGAGTTTCAAAAGCTAAAAACTACAAACATGGATGGCTATGTACATAGCTTATCTTACACTATGAAGTCCCTTACACGAAGCTTATCTTACACCAAAGAACAAGTACACTGTAGGTATGAAGCGAAGATTAACCAATCAGATTGCATAAAAGCACAATAAAAGCAACTAAATAGATTCCACTTATAATTATAGAGCATTATTTTCAGTTCATAGATTATGATATCATTTAAGTGTGAAATAGGTGTGATTTCCCGCTTAGAATGCGTTCTTTCTGCTAGCACTGTGAAGACACGTTTGTTTGGAAAGAACTCCTCTGCTGTCTTCAGTTGGCTCACAACTAGCCGGTCTGGCTGCAAATCAAGTGCTGAAAACTAATATGGCAGCACATTTAAGTCGTATTTACCTTTCATCTAAGAAGAGAGAAAAGTGCTTTAAAAGGAGAACCTTCTCTGTTTGTTCAGCTAACTTTTTTAGCCGTACTTTCCAGACAGTTTGGTCAGGGTGCCAGATCTGCTGAAGTGTTGAAAAGTAATGTGACGCCGGTAGAGCATGTGATATTTAGCTAATTCACTCAATTAAACTATCTGAGAAAGGACAAACCAGGGATGCCTTTTATTCAGTCTGGTTGATCCTGAATTATTATGTGCTAAGAGCCACTTAATGTGGAAATAGTCGCTTAGTGTCTGATATATCCTCACCCCAGTACTCTGTGTAACCAAAAAAAAAAAGACGCAGTGTTGTACCTTCTTATCAGGCACCTGTCATTGGATAAATACTTGTACTGCTCTAGTTACAAACTTACATAGAGGTTATTTACTAAAACTGCATGATGCAAAATCTGGTGCAACTTCGCATAGAAATCAGCTTCCTTTTTTTTTTTTTTTTTGGGAAAACTTAACCACTTGCTTACTGGGCACTTTCACCCCCTTTCTGCCCAGGCCAATTTTCAGAGCTCTCGCACTTTACCCATAAGACATTTTTAGCCTTTCTTTTGGTGGTTGGGTTAACCTCTTCTTGCCCACGCTATAGCCGAAATACGTCTACAGCGCGGGCCTAAATTACACGTCCTTGTACGTCCTCTCATGCACATGCCCGCTGCGGGGCACAGGCGGCACGCTCTGTGATCAGCGAGTCCATGAAACTCCGCTTATCACAGATCGGAGTAAGGGGGCTACCCCAGCCCTTTACCACATGATCAGCTGTCAGCCAATGACAGCTGATGACATGATGTAAACAGGAGCCGGTAATCTGCTTTTTTTTTAACTCATGCTGACAGCGTGAGGAGAACAAAATAAGCTGATTACTGGCTTGTGTAAACAGGACATCGGTCCCATACACAGAGAGCCACTGCTACTAACTAGTGCCCACCAGTGCCACCTACCAGTGCCCACAAGTGCCACCTACTAGTACATATCAGTACTGCTAAACAGTGCCCACCAGTGCACCCTACCAGTGCCTACCTGTGCCACCTATCAGTGCCCACCAGTGCTGCCAATCAGTGCCCATCAGTGCCTCATCATCTGTGCCACATATCAGTGCTGCCTATCAGTGTCACCTACCAGTGCCTATCAGTGCTGCTTATCAGTGCCACCTCTCAGTGCTCTTCCGTGCCACCTATCAGTGCCCATTAGTGCCACTTATCAGTGCTGCCTCATCAGTGCCTCCTGATCAGTGCCAACCAGTGCTGTCTCATCAGTGCCTCCTGATCAGTGCCCACCAGTGCTGCCTCATCAGTGCCTCCTGATCAGTGCCCACCAGTGCCGCCTCATCGGTGCCTCCTGATCAGTGTCCATCAGTGCCACCTATCAGTGCCCATCATTGCCGCCCTATCGGTGCAGCCTATCAGTGCACATCAGTTCCTATCAGTGCAGCCTCATCAGCGCACATCAATGAAGGAGAAAAATTACCTGTTTGCAAAATTTTAACAACCTATAAAAAGTTTTTTTTTTTTTTTTTCAAAATTTTCTGTCTTTTTTTTGTATGTTTAGCAAAAAATTTAAGACACAGTGGTGATTAAATACCACCAAAAGAAAGCTTTGTGTGAAAAAAATTATAAAAATGGAATTTGGGTACGGTGTTGCATTAAGTAAACTAGTTTTTTTTTTTTTTTTTTGCTAAATAAACAAAAAAATAACAAAAAATAAATAAAAATTGTGCTTCTGTTATAAAGTTTTGCAAATAAATAATCTTTCTTCATAAATTTAGGTCAAAATGTATTCTGCTACATTTCCTTGGTGAAAATAACCCAAATCAGTGTATATTATTTAGTGTGTAGGAAAGTTATAGAGTCCACAAACTATGCGATATATCTGAAAATTGGTCAATCCTGATGTACTGACGGCAGATCTCATTTCTTTAGGCCCGAAAACACCAGGACAGTACAAATACCTCCCAATGACACCTTTTTAGAAAGTAGACAGTCCAAGGTATTTACTGTAGTAAGAGGTATGTCGAGTTTCTTGAAGTTGTAATTTTTTGTTATAATATTTTGGAAAATTAAGAAATTAAAAAATAAATGTTCATATTCTTTTTTTTTTATGTCACAAGTGCAGTACAGTGTTATCATATAACTGGTGTGGCAATGATCCAATGATCAGGGACACTGACTGGTGACAGTACAGTATGTAAAAAAATAATAAAAATTCTTTCATTTTTTTAACTTTTTTAATTACATTTTTTCTCTTTTTTTTTTTTCCGATTTTTCTTTTAACACACTGTGTCCAAAGAAAAACAGTGTTACCATAGTAGCACTGTACTACTCTGTGGAAGTGTTAAGTTTTTGTTTTTTGTCTTTTTACACATTATGATTGCTTATACCAGTAAATTTTGTTGGTATAAGCAACCATTTTTAATGAATGGAACTGATTCATTCAGTGTCTTTTTTTGTGATTAGATTATGGTTGGTCAGAGCTAATCACATAGTACAGATGGGCTGTGGGGCTGTGATCAGATGGGCTCTGATTGGCCCTAACTGTACTATGTGATCACTGTGACCAAACACAGCTAGCAACACAATTCTATACAATGGATGACATAAAAGGAAGCCATCAATTGTTTACAGTTATCATGTGACCTGCTGTGATTAGTCACAATGAACACATGGTACTAACAGCGGGCCAGTATAGTGATCACTTATCAATTGTGTCCGGTGGACACAGCCAGTGACATAAGGGAGAAACATCACCAGCACACCATGGATGTCACATGCCTGATGAAGGGGTCCTGAGTGGCTCCAAAATGTTGCTATTTACGCTAACAATATGATTGCTGAATAAAGCTTTGGACCCATTCTGGAGATCCATGGTGTGCTGGTGACATTTCTCCCTTCTGACTATTCACGGTTCCAGCCGGTGGTCGCTTCAGCACCCACTTATACATACAGCCATCTCTACAGGAACGTGTACATTGGAAATAGTGCGTTGGAACAGCCAGTGACAGATCGCGAGGGACGCGTTTTGGGAGGACGTGATATGATGTCCACTCAAAGTGACGAAAGTCCCACCCGGCCGTCATTTTGCTATAGGCCAGGTGGGAAGGTGTTAATTGAACAAGCTGAAGTTAGAAGCTGATTGGCTACCATGCACAGCACTGCTCCAGATTCTGAGTGCTCTAGTTTTAGTAAATCTTCTGAATAGTTGGTAAGGTCGAAGGCTGACACCAGTCCATCCAATTCAACCTGTGTATGTGAGTGTGTTTTTATGACAATGAGGAACCAGAGAGCCGAGACAGCAGACGTTCTCGTGCACATCGCTGATTCGGGATCGGGTTCAGGTAAGTATAAGTGGGGGGGGGCTTGGGGAAAATGCAAACTGAAAGTTTTTTACCTTCATGCTTGAACGTAAAAAACCTTCAGACTTTACAACTACTTTAAATAGTTTGCTCATCAGAAAGGAGCGCCAGACTAACAACAGGTGAAATAGTCCAAATAGTCCAAAGTAATTTTCAAGCTGAACTCCAGGAAAACTATAATTTTCCCTTGCAGTGGGGGTGCACTCACTCTTCAAGGGTTAACTGTTCCTTTTTGTCTGAGGACTGGGTACAATAGTTTTACTTAACTGATCTTCTGCCCCCCGAAGGCTCCTCCACACTGTTAGACAGTTGTCTGTAGCCTCTTCTCCCCTGCACTCCAACAGTCTAGGGTCTTCTGACACCATCAAGACCAAAGCAGGGCCCATAGTCCTGCATTGAATGTGAGGACCCCCAGGAAACAGTCTACTGCTGAAGCATAGGGGAGAACCATCTTCCAGGAAAGTGGAGGATGCAGTAAGTAAAACTTATTTTGCAGTCCCATAGACATAAACAAGCAGTTATTGCCCCACTGCAATGGATGACTTTAATTTTTCCTGAGTTGGGCTTAAATTATTAGTAAATACCATATATAAAATATATTAAAAAAAGGGCATAGCATTTTGGTAATGCTGCCCCTGAAATATGCTGGATGATTTTGTATTACCTTTTCACCAACAATTAAAATGAACTAGGACTCTTCCTAGCTCTACTGCCAGCTAGGGATGGGCCCGGTGCTCGATTCGAACCCACGTTCGAATCGAGCACCGGGCGTTCGCTCGCTCGGCGAGCCCAGAACTATTTGGGCCGTTCGCATCACATTCGTGTGATGCGAGCGGTCCCGCAATGCATTGCGGCCGGCGCGGCCGGCGCAGTGCATTGCTGGCTGATGATTGGCCAAGCATGCACTGTGACCCCGCATGCTTGGCCAATCACAGCGCCCGAAACTCGGAGAGCAATAATTGGCTACAGGCAGGACGCCTGTAGCCAATTACAGCTCAGGGGCTTTAGTACACGCCCCACCATTTAAAAGGCCGCCACGCCGTCGGCCCCGGTCACATGAGTTCCGGCTTTAGGAGAGATCAGTCTGCTGATTCTGTCTTTGCTTGATACTGAAAGATTTGCTCTTCTTTGCTAAACCATTGGCTATTTCTTTGCTAAACCATTGCTACCTAAGTCATTGATCGTTCATTGCTGCTGATTGCACAGTTAGTGTGTTATTAGCTGCTGCTGGGGATTAGTTTGGTGCGTGCTTACTGTTAGTACAGTATTGCAGTAGTACCAACCGCAGTGCTGTTAGCACAGCATTGCACCCCAACAGCACCCATAGGACTTCTAGTGTGTTAGTGGCAGCAAACAGAGCTCCTATATTTTCATCTCAGAAGCACCCATAGGACTTCTAGTGTGTTAGTGGCAGCAAACAGAGCTCCTATATTTTCTTCTCAGCAGCACCCATAGGACTTCTAGTGTGTTAGTGGCTTCACACAGAGCTCCTATATTTTCATCTCAGAAGCACCCATAGGACTTCTAGTGTGTTAGTGGCATCACACAGAGCTCCTATATTTTCATCTCAGAAGCACCCATAGGACTTCTAGTGTGTTAGTGGCATCACACAGAGCTCCTATATTTTCTTCTCAGCAGCACCCATAGGACTTCTAGTGTGTTAGTGGCATCACACAGAGCTCCTATATTTTCATCTCAGAAGCACCCATAGGACTTCTAGTGTGTTAGTGGCAGCAAACAGAGCTCCTATATTTTCTTCTCAGCAGCACCCATAGGACTTCTAGTGTGTTAGTGGCTTCACACAGAGCTCCTATATTTTCATCTCAGAAGCACCCATAGGACTTCTAGTGTGTTAGTGGCATCACACAGAGCTCCTATATTTTCATCTCAGAAGCACCCATAGGACTTCTAGTGTGTTAGTGGCATCACACAGAGCTCCTATATTTTCTTCTCAGCAGCACCCATAGGACTTCTAGTGTGTTAGTGGCATCACACAGAGCTCCTATATTTTCTTCTCAGAAGCACCCATAGGACTTCTAGTGTGTTAGTGGCATCACACAGAGCTCCTATATTTTCTTCTCAGCAGCACCCATAGGACCTCTAGTGTGTTAGTGGCATCACACAGAGCTCCTATATTTTCTTCTCAGCAGCACCCATAGGACCTCTAGTGTGTTAGTGGCAGCAAACAGAGCTCCTATATTTTCTTCTCAGCAGCACCCATAGGACTTCTAGTGTGTTAGTGGCAGCAAACAGAGCTCCTATATTTTCTTCTCAGAAGCACCCATAGGACTTCTAGTGTGTTAGTGGCATCACACAGAGCTCCTATATTTTCTTCTCAGCAGCACCCATAGGACTTCTAGCGTGTTAGTGGCATCACACAGAGCTCCTATATTTTCTTCTCAGCAGCACCCATAGGACTTCTAGTGTGTTAGTGGCATCACACAGAGCTCCTATATTTTCATCTCAGAAGCACCCATAGGACTTCTAGTGTGTTAGTGGCATCACACAGAGCTCCTATATTTTCATCTCAGAAGCACCCATAGGACTTCTAGTGTGTTAGTGGCATCACACAGAGCTCCTATATTTTCTTCTCAGCAGCACCCATAGGACTTCTAGTGTGTTAGTGGCATCACACAGAGCTCCTATATTTTCTTCTCAGCAGCACCCATAGGACTTCTAGTGTGTTAGTGGCAGCAAACAGAGCTCCTATATTTTCATCTCAGCAGCACCCATAGGACTTCTAGTGTGTTAGTGGCATCACACAGAGCTCCTATATTTTCTTCTCAGCAGCACCCATAGGACTTCTAGTGTGTTAGTGGCATCACACAGAGCTCCTATATTTTCTTCTCAGCAGCACCCATAGGACTTCTAGTGTGTTAGTGGCATCACACAGAGCTCCTATATTTTCTTCTCAGCAGCACCCATAGGACTTCTAGTGTGTTAGTGGCATCACACAGAGCTCCTATATTTTCTTCCCAGAAACACCCATAGGATTTCTAGTGTGTTAGTGGCATCACACAGAGCTCCTATATTTTCTTCTCAGCAGCACCCATAGGACTTCTAGTGTGTTAGTGGCATCACACAGAGCTCCTATATTTTCATCTCAGAAGCACCCATAGGACTTCTAGTGTGTTAGTGGCATCACACAGCGTTCCTATATTTTCATCTCAGAAGCACCCATAGGACTTCTAGTGTGTTAGTGGCATCAAACAGAGCTCCTATATTTTCTTCTCAGCAGCACCCATAGGACTTCTAGTGTGTTAGTGGCATCACACAGAGCTCCTATATTTTCTTCTCAGCAGCACCCATAGGACTTCTAGTGTGTTAGTGGCATCACACAGAGCTCCTATATTTTCTTCTCAGCAGCACCCATAGGACTTCTAGTGTGTTAGTGGCATCACACAGAGCTCCTATATTTTCTTCTCAGAAGCACCCATAGGACTTCTAGTGTGTTAGTGGCATCACACAGAGCTCCTATATTTTCTTCTCAGCAGCACCCATAGGACTTCTAGTGTGTTAGTGGCATCACACAGAGCTCCTATATTTTCATCTCAGAAGCACCCATAGGACTTCTAGTGTGTTAGTGGCATCACACAGAGCTCCTATATTTTCATCTCAGAAGCACCCATAGGACTTCTAGTGTGTTAGTGGCATCACACAGAGCTCCTATATTTTCTTCTCAGCAGCACCCATAGGACTTCTAGTGTGTTAGTGGCAGCAAACAGAGCTCCTATATTTTCATCTCAGAAGCACCCATAGGACTTCTAGTGTGTTAGTGGCATCACACAGAGCTCCTATATTTTCTTCTCAGCAGCACCCATAGGACTTCTAGTGTGTTAGTGGCAGCAAACAGAGCTCCTATATTTTCATCTCAGAAGCACCCATAGGACTTCTAGTGTGTTAGTGGCATCACACAGAGCTCCTATATTTTCATCTCAGAAGCACCCATAGGACTTCTAGTGTGTTAGTGGCATCACACAGAGCTCCTATATTTTCTTCTCAGCAGCACCCATAGGACTTCTAGTGTGTTAGTGGCATCACACAGAGCTCCTATATTTTCTTCTCAGAAGCACCCATAGGACTTCTAGTGTGTTAGTGGCATCACACAGAGCTCCTATATTTTCATCTCAGAAGCACCCATAGGACTTCTAGTGTGTTAGTGGCATCACACAGAGCTCCTATATTTTCTTCCCAGAAGCACCCATAGGACTTCTAGTGTGTTAGTGGCATCACACAGAGCTCCTATATTTTCTTCTCAGCAGCACCCATAGGACTTCTAGTGTGTTAGTGGCATCACACAGAGCTCCTATATTTTCTTCTCAGCAGCACCCATAGGACTTCTAGTGTGTTAGTGGCATCACACAGAGCTCCTATATTTTCTTCTCAGCAGCACCCATAGGACTTCTAGTGTGTTAGTGGCATCACACAGAGCTCCTATATTTTCTTCCCAGAAGCACCCATAGGACTTCTAGTGTGTTAGTGGCATCACACAGAGCTCCTATATTTTGTTCTCAGCAGCACCCATAGGACTTCTAGTGTGTTAGTGGCATCACACAGAGCTCCTATATTTTCATCTCAGAAGCACCCATAGGACTTCTAGTGTGTTAGTGGCATCACACAGAGTTCCTATATTTTCATCTCAGAAGCACCCATAGGACTTCTAGTGTGTTAGTGGCATCACACAGAGCTCCTATATTTTCTTCTCAGCAGCACCCATAGGACTTCTAGTGTGTTAGTGGCATCACACAGAGCTCCTATATTTTCTTCTCAGAAGCACCCATAGGACTTCTAGTGTGTTAGTGGCATCACACAGAGCTCCTATATTTTCTTCTCAGAAGCACCCATAGGACTTCTAGTGTGTTAGTGGCATCACACAGAGCTCCTATATTTTCTTCTCAGCAGCACCCATAGGACTTCTAGTGTGTTAGTGGCATCACACAGAGCTCCTATATTTTCATCTCAAAAGCACCCATAGGACTTCTAGTGTGTTAGTGGCATCACACAGAGCTCCTATATTTTCATCTCAGAAGCACCCATAGGACTTCTAGTGTGTTAGTGGCATCACACAGAGCTCCTATATTTTCTTCTCAGCAGCACCCATAGGACTTCTAGTGTGTTAGTGGCATCACACATAGCTCCTATATTTTCTTCTCAGCAGCACCCATAGGACTTCTAGTGTGTTAGTGGCATCACACAGAGCTCCTATATTTTCTTCTCAGCAGCACCCATAGGACTTCTAGTGTGTTAGTGGCATCACACAGAGCTCCTATATTTTCTTCTCAGCAGCACCCATAGGACTTCTAGTGTGTTAGTGGCAGCAAACAGAGCTCCTATATTTTCATCTCAGAAGCACCCATAGGACTTCTAGTGTGTTAGTGGCATCACACAGAGCTCCTATATTTTCATCTCAGAAGCACCCATAGGACTTCTAGTGTGTTAGTGGCATCACACAGAGCTCCTATATTTTCTTCTCAGAAGCACCCATAGGACTTCTAGTGTGTTAGTGGCATCACACAGAGCTCCTATATTTTCATCTCAGAAGCACCCATAGGACTTCTAGTGTGTTAGTGGCATCACACAGAGCTCCTATATTTTCTTCTCAGAAGCACCCATAGGACTTCTAGTGTGTTAGTGGCATCACAGAGAGCTCCTATATTTTCTTCTCAGCAGCACCCATAGGACTTCTAGTGTGTTAGTGGCAGCAAACAGAGCTCCTATATTTTCATCTCAGAAGCACCCATAGGACTTCTAGTGTGTTAGTGGCATCACACAGAGCTCCTATATTTTCTTCTCAGAAGCACCCATAGGACTTCTAGTGTGTTAGTGGCATCACACAGAGCTCCTATATTTTCTTCTCAGAAGCACCCATAGGACTTCTAGTGTGTTAGTGGCATCACACAGAGCTCCTATATTTTCTTCTCAGAAGCACCCATAGGACTTCTAGTGTGTTAGTGGCATCACACAGAGCTCCTATATTTTCTTCTCAGCAGCACCCATAGGACTTCTAGTGTGTTAGTGGCATCACACAGAGCTCCTATATTTTCATCTCAAAAGCACCCATAGGACTTCTAGTGTGTTAGTGGCATCACACAGAGCTCCTATATTTTCATCTCAGAAGCACCCATAGGACTTCTAGTGTGTTAGTGGCATCACACAGAGCTCCTATATTTTCTTCTCAGCAGCATCCATAGGACTTCTAGTGTGTTAGTGGCATCACACATAGCTCCTATATTTTCTTCTCAGCAGCACCCATAGGACTTCTAGTGTGTTAGTGGCATCACACAGAGCTCCTATATTTTCTTCTCAGCAGCACCCATAGGACTTCTAGTGTGTTAGTGGCATCACACAGAGCTCCTATATTTTCTTCTCAGCAGCACCCATAGGACTTCTAGTGTGTTAGTGGCAGCAAACAGAGCTCCTATATTTTCATCTCAGAAGCACCCATAGGAATTCTAGTGTGTTAGTGGCATCACACAGAGCTCCTATATTTTCATCTCAGAAGCACCCATAGGACTTCTAGTGTGTTAGTGGCATCACACAGAGCTCCTATATTTTCTTCTCAGAAGCACCCATAGGACTTCTAGTGTGTTAGTGGCATCACACAGAGCTCCTATATTTTCATCTCAGAAGCACCCATAGGACTTCTAGTGTGTTAGTGGCATCACACAGAGCTCCTATATTTTCTTCTCAGAAGCACCCATAGGACTTCTAGTGTGTTAGTGGCATCACAGAGAGCTCCTATATTTTCTTCTCAGCAGCACCCATAGGACTTCTAGTGTGTTAGTGGCAGCAAACAGAGCTCCTATATTTTCATCTCAGAAGCACCCATAGGACTTCTAGTGTGTTAGTGGCATCACACAGAGCTCCTATATTTTCTTCTCAGAAGCACCCATAGGACTTCTAGTGTGTTAGTGGCATCACACAGAGCTCCTATATTTTCATCTCAGAAGCACCCATAGGACTTCTAGTGTGTTAGTGGCATCACACAGAGCTCCTATATTTTCTTCTCAGCAGCACCCATAGGACTTCTAGTGTGTTAGTGGCAGCAAACAGAGCTCCTATATTTTCTTCTCAGCAGCACCCATAGGACTTCTAGTGTGTTAGTGGCATCACACAGAGCTCCTATATTTTCTTCTCAGAAGCACCCATAGGACTTCTAGTGTGTTAGTGGCAGCAAACAGAGCTCCTATATTTTCATCTCAGAAGCACCCATAGGACTTCTAGTGTGTTAGTGGCATCACACAGAGCTCCTATATTTTCTTCTCAGAAGCACCCATAGGACTTCTAGTGTGTTAGTGGCATCACACAGAGCTCCTATATTTTCTTCTCAGCAGCACCCATAGGACTTCTAGTGTGTTAGTGGCATCACACAGAGCTCCTATATTTTCTTCTCAGAAGCACCCATAGGACTTCTAGTGTGTTAGTGGCATCACACAGAGCTCCTATATTTTCTTCTCAGCAGCACCCATAGGACTTCTAGTGTGTTAGTGGCAGCAAACAGAGCTCCTATATTTTCTTCTCAGCAGCACCCATAGGACTTCTAGTGTGTTAGTGGCATCACACAGAGCTCCTATATTTTCATCTCAGAAGCACCAATAGGACTTCTAGTGTGTTAGTGGCATCACACAGAGCTCCTATATTTTCTTCTCAGCAGCACCCATAGGACTTCTAGTGTGTTAGTGGCATCACACAGAGCTCCTATATTTTCTTCTCAGAAGCACCCATAGGACTTCTAGTGTGTTAGTGGCATCACACAGAGCTCCTATATTTTCTTCTCAGCAGCACCCATAGGACTTCTAGTGTGTTAGTAGTGTAGCGGGGTGTTCCCCTATATTGGGAAGAAACTACATTACCCATAACCCCATTCTTGTTGTGACGTTCTACCGGAGAGACTCATGGGAGGGGTTATAAAAGGAAGAGGCGGGGCCGGGCTCGGCCTCTTTGGCGACACGAGACTTCACGGACGGATCCTCCTGTGCGGATGTGTCGGAGGGGCAAGGCCTGAAGCCTGAGGCCTTGCTCTGCACCGAAGAGCCTTCCATCCTCCCCTCTGCGAGCCTGGGTGGCATCTGACTTTGTGAGCTACCGCCTTGTCGGATCGGGGACCCGATCGTTGGAGAGATCGAGAGTGTGTGACACGGCCGGTGGAGGTTTTCCCGGACTGGATCCGTAGTCCGGCGGGTGAGAGGGCATAAGCCCAGCTTAGATACTGTTGCTGTGTATAGGCCTATAGACTGCCGTGGCCTACAAGTTATTTTCATACCCCTTGGATTACAAAGTTATACTCTGTTTAAGTGCGCCACCATTACAGACCTGCCGGTGAAGAAAGAAGGACTAAGCTAAATATTAGAACCAGGCCTGGTGGGGATTCTAGCGTGTTTGATTGCTGCGCCATAGGGCACTTAGTTAACGGTCGCCCGTATGGCGCACTTGTAGCGTGTGTTACTATATAGTGTGTTAGAGTGGCAGGACGCTGCCCTTAGGAGTGATTGTTTAGAACTGTGATTATTGTTACCCCTTTTATTCATATTGAGAATTGATGAGTAAAACACTTTACCTATTACAATTCATTACTGTGTCCTTGCTTAGTTATTCTATTGCATAGGATATATCATTGATTGTTAGTACTAGCTGTGCCAGAAGGGGATAGAGCCTATTGCCGGGGGTTGGCGGAGCTGCACTCAGGGCCCAAAATCTAATTCTGCGGCCTCCTTAGTTGGAGGTATCGCTACACGTGGGGGTTCTCGTCCGGGATCCTGATGCAGCAAGCGAGACTACCGGTGGACCTGGCTTTTGGCACCTCACTGGACCATTCCTCCGTCACCTCTCACAGAGGATATGTGGATAGGCTCAGACACAGCCTGAAAGTAGCCTATGAACAAGCTCAAGCGGCCTCAGATCAAAGGGGAGCTCGGAATAAAAAAAATTACGACCTAAAGGTCCGGGTACAAGACCTACAGCCCGGGGATCGAGTACTGTTGCGCAATCTGGGAGTCCCCGGAAAGCACAAGCTTGCAGACAGATGGAGATCTGAACCTTATGTCATCTGCAGGAAGTTGCCGGGCCTACCTGTCTACAAGGTGAAGCCAGAGGGAAAGGTAGGCCCACTGAAGACATGGCATCGAAACCACCTGCTCCCACTGACGGAGGCAGTTAGAATACCTTCCGTGGGAGACTCCCCTGCACCGGCCTCTATCTTGGATACTCCTAGACCGCACACTCGGTCACAGACCTCCCGAGTTGGAAATAGAGAAGCCTCCCAACTTAGTGGAGATGAAGAAGGAGAGCTTGATTGGCTGTGGTCTTCCCCAACTCCAGGAACTTCTATCATAGATCTTCCAGTCACCCAAGATACCACAGATGAAACGCTGAACCCAGAGGCTACAGAATTCATCCCTTTCAGTCCTTCAACAGATTACTGGGAAGATGCCCATGATAGTTACTCCGAGGAAGAGGAGCCTGAGGCGCCAGAGCCAGAGATTCCAAGAGAGCAAAGAGCTCGAAGAGTCATTCAACCTCCTAAGAAGCTGACCTACCCCCAGATGGGGAACAGTTCGGAAGACTCTGTGGTCACTGCTAGGAGAAATGCTGAGATTCCGGATCCCTCCACTGTCCATTTGGTGGAGGGCAACCCCAGCTCACTCTCTGGCACAGTTAGTCAGGCCACCCAAGATAATGTGACCTGTGGGCAAGGGAATTCAACCCCTCAGTTATGGTGGGAATCCCCTATCCCAACATCGTTTTCAGAATTGTCCAATGTTGTATATAGTTGTTGCTAAAATTTATCTTTGGGGACCAAAGAGATTAAGTGGGGGGAGTGTGTAGCGGGGTGTTCCCCTATATTGGGAAGAAACTACATTACCCATAACCCCATTCTTGTTGTGACGTTCCACCGCAGAGACTCATGGGAGGGGTTATAAAAGGAAGAGGCGGGGCCGGGCTCGGCCTCTTTGGCGACACAAGACTTCACGGACGGATCCTCCTGTGCGGATGTGTCGGAGGGGCAAGGCCTGAAGCCTGAGGCCTTGCTCTGCACCGAAGAGCCTTCCATCCTCCCCTCTGCGAGCCTGGGTGGCATCTGACTTTGTGAGCTACCGCCTTGTCGGATCGGGGACCCGATCGTTGGAGAGATCGAGAGTGTGTGACACGGCCGGTGGAGGTTTTCCCGGACTGGATCCATAGTCCGGCGGGTGAGAGGGCATAAGCCCAGCTTAGATACTGTTGCTGTGTATAGGCCTATAGACTGCCGTGGCCTACAAGTTATTTTCATACCCCTTGGATTACAAAGTTATACTCTGTTTAAGTGCGCCACCATTACAGACCTGCCGGTGAAGAAAGAAGGACTAAGCTAAATATTAGAACCAGGCCTGGTGGGGATTCTAGCGTGTTTGATTGCTGCGCCATAGGGCACTTAGTTAACGGTCGCCCGTATGGCGCACTTGTAGCGTGTGTTACTATATAGTGTGTTAGAGTGGCAGGACGCTGCCCTTAGGAGTGATTGTTTAGAACTGTGATTATTGTTACCCCTTTTATTCATATTGAGAATTGATGAGTAAAACACTTTACCTATTACAATTCATTACTGTGTCCTTGCTTAGTTATTCTATTGCATAGGATATATCATTGATTGTTAGTACTAGCTGTGCCAGAAGGGGATAGAGCCTATTGCCGGGGGTTGGCGGAGCTGCACTCAGGGCCCAAAATCTAATTCTGCGGCCTCCTTAGTTGGAGGTATCGCTACACGTGGGGGTTCTCGTCCGGGATCCTGATGCAGCAAGCGAGACTACCGGTGGACCTGGCTTTTGGCACCTCACTGGACCATTCCTCCGTCACCTCTCACAGAGGATATGTGGATAGGCTCAGACACAGCCTGAAAGTAGCCTATGAACAAGCTCAAGCGGCCTCAGATCAAAGGGGAGCTCGGAATAAAAAAAATTACGACCTAAAGGTCCGGGTACAAGACCTACAGCCCGGGGATCGAGTACTGTTGCGCAATCTGGGAGTCCCCGGAAAGCACAAGCTTGCAGACAGATGGAGATCTGAACCTTATGTCATCTGCAGGAAGTTGCCGGGCCTACCTGTCTACAAGGTGAAGCCAGAGGGAAAGGTAGGCCCACTGAAGACATGGCATCGAAACCACCTGCTCCCACTGACGGAGGCAGTTAGAATACCTTCCGTGGGAGACTCCCCTGCACCGGCCTCTATCTTGGATACTCCTAGACCGCACACTCGGTCACAGACCTCCCGAGCTGGAAATAGAGAAGCCTCCCAACTTAGTGGAGATGAAGAAGGAGAGCTTGATTGGCTGTGGTCTTCCCCAACTCCAGGAACTTCTATCATAGATCTTCCAGTCACCCAAGATACCACAGATGAAACGCTGAACCCAGAGGCTACAGAATTCATCCCTTTCAGTCCTTCAACAGATTACTGGGAAGATGCCCATGATAGTTACTCCGAGGAAGAGGAGCCTGAGGCGCCAGAGCCAGAGATTCCAAGAGAGCAAAGAGCTCGAAGAGTCATTCAACCTCCTAAGAAGCTGACCTACCCCCAGATGGGGAACAGTTCGGAAGACTCTGTGGTCACTGCTAGGAGAAATGCTGAGATTCCGGATCCCTCCACTGTCCATTTGGTGGAGGGCAACCCCAGCTCACTCTCTGGCACAGTTAGTCAGGCCACCCAAGATAATGTGACCTGTGGGCAAGGGAATTCAACCCCTCAGTTATGGTGGGAATCCCCTATCCCAACATCGTTTTCAGAATTGTCCAATGTTGTATATAGTTGTTGCTAAAATTTATCTTTGGGGACCAAAGAGTTTAAGTGGGGGGAGTGTGTAGCGGGATGTTCCCCTATATTGGGAAGAAACTACATTACCCATAACCCCATTCTTGTTGTGACGTTCCACCGCAGAGACTCATGGGAGGGGTTATAAAAGGAAGAGGCGGGGCCGGGCTCGGCCTCTTTGGCGACACGAGACTTCACGGACGGATCCTCCTGTGCGGATGTGTCGGAGGGGCAAGGCCTGAAGCCTGAGGCCTTGCTCTGCACCGAAGAGCCTTCCATCCTCCCCTCTGCGAGCCTGGGTGGCATCTGACTTTGTGAGCTACCGCCTTGTCGGATCGGGGACCCGATCGTTGGAGAGATCGAGAGTGTGTGACATGGCCGGTGGAGGTTTTCCCGGACTGGATCCGTAGTCCGGCGGGTGAGAGGGCATAAGCCCAGCTTAGATACTGTTGCTGTGTATAGGCCTATAGACTGCCGTGGCCTACAAGTTATTTTCATACCCCTTGGATTACAAAGTTATACTCTGTTTAAGTGCGCCACCATTACAGACCTGCTGGTGAAGAAAGAAGGACTAAGCTAAATATTAGAACCAGGCCTGGTGGGGATTCTAGCGTGTTTGATTGCTGCGCCATAGGGCACTTAGTTAACGGTCGCCCGTATGGCGCACTTGTAGCGTGTGTTACTATATAGTGTGTTAGAGTGGCAGGACGCTGCCCTTAGGAGTGATTGTTTAGAACTGTGATTATTGTTACCCCTTTTATTCATATTGAGAATTGATGAGTAAAACACTTTACCTATTACAATTCATTACTGTGTCCTTGCTTAGTTATTCTATTGCATAGGATATATCATTGATTGTTAGTACTAGCTGTGCCAGAAGGGGATAGAGCCTATTGCCGGGGGTTGGCGGAGCTGCACTCAGGGCCCAAAATCTAATTCTGCGGCCTCCTTAGTTGGAGGTATCGCTACAGTAGCATCACACAGAGCTCCTATATTTTCTTCTCAGCAGCACCCATAGGACTTCTAGTGTGTTAGTGGCAGCAAACAGAGCTCCTATATTTTCTTGTCAGCAGCACACATAGTACCTATAGTGTGTTAGTGTCAGCACCCATAGGACCTACAGTGTGTTGTGAGCACACATAGGAGCTCTATTTTTTATACTATATACACTACCGACTACAATGGCTGGAAGACCGTCAAGGAGAGGCAGAGCGTGCCGAGGCAAGAACACAGGGCAGGCAGGCTCTGTTTCTAGAGACAACAGTGCTGACCATGGACGTGGTCGTGCATCGTCATCAGCACGTGGCCATGGGACACGCTTGTCTTTGTTTTCGGCAGCTGGACATGTGGAGCCGCATCATGCCGAAGGCTTGGTAGAATGGATGACCAAGCCCTCCTCATCCTCCTCATCCTCTCTCACCCAGGCTCAGGGTACTGGCAGAGCAGCTGCCAACGCGTACTCAATGGCATCATCAGCCACCCCTTCCCTAGACCCACCATGTCCTCCTGAGGAGTCCCCCGAACTGTTTGAGCACAGTGTTGGGTACATGCTCCAGGAGGATGCCCAACGATTCGAAGGCTCGGATGATGATACCCAGCTTGAGGAAGTCAGTAGTGTGCGCGCAGAGAGAGGGGATGCTGAAGGACAGCAATCTGGCAGTACTGTTCCACCAGCTGCAGCTTACTGCCAGGTTTGCTCTAGTGGTGAAGAGGGAGGGGATGATGAGGTCACTGACTCCACGTGGGTGCCTGAAGGGAGAGAGGAGGAGGAGGAGGAGGAGGAGGATGCGGCGTCACATGTCCAACGAGGCAGGATGCCCCCTGGGGGCCAGCTAGAGGCCAGCACAGCAACTGTACCACACCGCAGAGCTCCGCCTGTGCAGGGCGCTGCCTCTGCACGTTATCACAAAAGTTCTTTGGTGTGGGCCTTTTTTGAGACGAGTGCATCAGATCGCACCACTGCTATTTGCAATATTTGTCTCAAGCATATCTCGCGTGGCCAAAACATCAGCCGCTTGGGCACCACAAGCATGAGCAGACATATGTCGACCTGCCATGCAGCTCGTTGGCAAGCACACATAAAAGACCCACACCAAAGAACAAAGCGGACCTCTCCTTGCTCCTCATCAGCTGGGATCTCCATCCCCACTATATCTTCAGTCCTCTCTGAAAGCTGCTCTGAGAGGACTGAAGGTGTAGAATTAGGTGTGTCACAACCAAGTACTTGCAGTACACCAACGTCCGATTGTAGCAGGCAAATTTCCCTGCCCCAGCTGCTGGACCGTCGAAAGAAGTATACTCCCAGCCATCCACATGCCCAGCGGTTGAATGCTAGCTTGGCTAAATTGCTAGCACTTCAACTGCTGCCTTTTCAGTTGGTAGACTCGGCCCCCTTCCGTGAGTTTGTTCAATGTGCGGTTCCTCAGTGGCAGGTTCCCAAACGCCACTTTTTCTCACGGAAGGCGATTCCGTCTCTCTACCGGCATGTGGAAGGCAATGTCCATGCCTCGCTGAACAGGGCGGTCAGCGGTAAGGTGCATATTACCGCTGACTCATGGTCCAGCAGGCATGGACAGGGACGTTATCTTTCTTTCACGGCCCATTGGGTCACTCTATTGGCAGCTGGGAGGGATGCAGGACAAGGTGCAGTAGTGTTGGAGGTTGTTCCACCACCACGCCTCCAAAATGCTACTACTGGTTGTGACACACCTCTCTCCTCCACCTCCTCCTCTTCTTCTTCCTCCATGTCCTCTTCGAGTGCTCTGTCCTCGGAACCAGTGGTGCTCCGTAGGCGTACAAGGGGCTACGCGAGTACGCAGGCAAAAAGATGTCATGCCGTGCTTGCGCTGGTGTGTTTGGGGGACAGGAGCCACACTGGGCCAGAGGTTCTGGCAGCTCTGCAGGGGCAGGCCGAGAGGTGGTTGACGCCACGCCAGCTTAAGCCAGGAATGGTCGTTTCTGACAATGGCACCAACCTCCTCTCCGCCCTGCGACAGGGGCAGCTCACCCATGTGCCCTGTATGGCTCACGTCCTCAACCTGGTGGTGCAGTGGTTCTTGGGCAGGTTCCCAGGCTTACAGGATGTCCTGAGGCAGGCCAGGAAAGTCTGTGTGCATTTCCGCCGATCTTATAATGCCAGTGCTCGGCTGACTGAGCTGCAAAAGGAGCTGAACCTGCCCAAGAACCGCCTAATATGTGACATGCCCACCAGGTGGAACTCAACGTTGGCCATGCTGCAGCGACTGCACACGCAGCAGAGGGCCATCAATGAGTACCTTTGCGACTACGGCACCAGGACAGGGTCAGGGGAGCTTGGCTTTTTTTCCCCACGCCAGTGGAGCATGATCAGGGATGCATGCACTGTCCTCTCACCATTTGAGGAGGCCACGAGGATGGTGAGCAGTGACAGTGCATGCATCAGTGACACTGTACCTCTTGTCCACCTGTTGGAGCATACGCTGCGTGGGATAATGGACAGGGCACTTGAGGCAGAACAGAGGCAGGAAGAGGAGGACTTCCTTGCCTCTTAAGGCCCCCTTTATCCAGACAGTGTTCCTTCTGTCCCACCCATCACACAGGAAGAGGATGAGGATGAGGAGGAGGAGGAGGAGGAGGATTGTGTGAGCATGGAGGTGGAGCCTGGCACTCAGCATCAGCAGCAGCAGTCTTTTAGGGATGATGTACAGTCCCAACAAACCAGTGGACTTGTACGTGTCTGGGAGGAGGTGGCTGGCGATCATGTCATCCTCAGTGACCCAGAAGACTCCGGACCGAATGCCTCAGCTAACCTACGCTGCATGGCCTCCCTGATCCTGCAAAGCCTGCGGAAGGATCCTCGTGTTCTTCGGTTCAAGGAGAGGGACCATTACTGGCTGGCCACTCTCCTTGATCCACGGTACAAGGGTAAGGTTGCGGACCTTATCTTGCCGTCGCAGAGGGAGCAGAGGATGAGACATCTCAGGGAGGCCTTGCAGAAAGGTCTGTGCAACGCGTTCCCAGAAACTGGGAGGTTACAAACTCCTGGTCCTGGACGACGAGTTGCTGAGGCTTCGGTCAGTAGCAGAAGGAGCGGTGGGGAAGGTGGACGTCTGACCGATGCGTTCAGACAATTTTTTAGTCCGCAGCCCCAAGGTATGATCGGTTCCAGCAACCATCGCCAGCGTCTGATATACATGGTGCAGGAATACCTAGGGGCAAGGTCAGACTTGGACACCTTTCCCACCGAAAATCCTCTGGCTTACTGGGTCCTGAGGATGGATCACTGGCCAGAGCTTGCACAGTATGCAATTGAGCTACTGGCCTGTCCTGCATCCAGCGTTCTTTCCGAACGCACATTCAGTGCTGCTGGAGGATTTGTCACCGATCATAGGGTGCGCCTGTCCACCGACTCGGTTGATCGACTGACCTTCATAAAAATGAATCAGTCTTGGATCACCACCAGCTACCAGACACCTGAAGCGGATATAACGGAATAATTTATAATGTCACATCCCTTCAAGACTGCCTATGCTGATGCTGAGTGACTGTCCTGTTATGTTCACTGACTATCCTCTTCCTCCTCCTCAATGATCCATGCCACCACACCAGTGCCTAAGGCACAATTTTTCAGCCCCTGTATAACAGGGGCGTGTAATTACAATTTTTTAAAAAGATGCTTCGCAACAGGTGTGACTGCTGTGCTCCAAGTACAGTATATGTGAGGGGTTGCAGTGTTGTGGCACCAGCACCAGTGCCTAAGGCACAATTTTTCAGCCCCTGTTGGGGCGTGTAATTACAATTTTTAGGCAATGCTTTGCAACAGGTCTCATTGCTGTGCTCAGAGTACAGTATCTGTGAGGGGTTGCAGTGTTGTGGCACCAGCACCAGTGCCTAAGGCACAATTTTTCAGCCCCTGTATAACAGGGGCGTGTAATTACAATTTTTTAAAAAGATGCTTCGCAACAGGTGTGACTGCTGTGCTCCAAGTACAGTATCTGTGAGGGGTTGCAGTGTTGTGGCACCAGCACCAGTGCCTAAGGCACAATTTTTCAGCCCCTGTTTAACAGGGGCGTGTAATTACAAATCTTGATCTAATAGTTCACAGCAGGGCCCATTCCTGCGCTCACCAAGAGTAACTATGAGGGCCTACAGTCTTGTGGCAACACCGTCCACCACCACCACCAAAGGCCCAATTTTTCTGCCCTGTTCAACAGGTGCATGCAATTACAAATCTTGATCTAATAACTCACAGCAGGGCCCATTCCTGCACCCACCAAGAGTAACTGTGAGGGCTTACAGTCTTGTGGCAACACCGTCCACCACCACCACCACCACCACCACCAAAGGCCCAATTTTTCTGCCCTGTTCAACAGGTGCATGCAATTACAAATCTTGATCTAATAACTCACAGCAGGGCCCATTCCTGCACCCACCAAGAGTAACTGTGAGGGCTTACAGTCTTGTGGCAACACCGTCCACCACCACCACCACCACCACCAAAGGCCCAATTTTTCTGCCCGGTTCAACAGGTGCATGCAAGTACAAATCTTGATCTATTAACTCACAGCAGGGCCCATTCCTGTGCCCAGTGGCTACACCAACATCTAATAGGGCAAATTTCTGCAGAGTATATACGGCAGGCCCCTACTTTCAAACATCCAACTTACAAACGACTCCTACTTGCAAACGGCAAGAGAAAACAGGAAGTGAGAGGAAATCTACCCCTAGGAAGGGAAATTCTATCCTGTTAGATTTAATTTGGGAAAAAGGTATCTCCTCTCTACTGATGCTTTATCACCAATCCTTGTTTCAATTAAAACCCCACTTTTCCAAAAACATTTGTCATTGGGACGGAAAGTGAGGTGACATGTTCTGAACAGATGTGCAAAGACAGCAAATGTTACAGGGGTGATAACCCCTCCCTATGTTCTCCAAAAAGCTTAAAAATAGATTTTTTTGGGATGGAGCTACACTTCATAATGTACCTGTTCAGATTCTACTTAAGAACAAACCTACAGTCCGTGTCTTGTTTGCACCACCTATATACTGCTGTTCAGAGTATATAGGGTTGTAGGTATAGGGTTTTATTTTGGGTGCGGGGTCCCCCTTAATATCCATACAAGACTCAAAGGGGCTGGGGTGGGGGGGGGTGATGGGGTAGCCATGCCATTTTTCTCAAGGATTTTCAGCCATATGGCGGCCAGGACAAGACATGACATTAAAGCCGCAAGTGGTTTTAAATGGCTTCTTTTTTTCCTTTACAAATGTCATTTTGTGCAAGGACAGTTCTAAACACGGAAAACACATGCCACTTCACAGGCATACTTTAGACACCCCCCAGGTACCATATTTAAAGGAAAATTTAACGTTTTTTTTTTCACTTTATGCATCGTTAAAATGACTGCTCCCGAAAAAACGTTAGTTTTTAAAATTTCTTTTTGCATTGATATATGTCCCCTGGGGCAGGACCCGGGTCCCCAAACCTGTTTTATGACATTAACATGCATATTGGCCGTTGTAATTAGCAATTTTGATTTCGAACGTTCGCGTCCATTATAACGAATAGGGTTCGAAAATTCGCGCGAACTTTCGGTCCGTTCGAAGGTTCTGGTGCGAACCGAACCCGGGGGTGTTCGGCTCATCCCTACTGCCAGCCCACCTGGCTGCTCCGAAGATCTCCCAGGGCAAGAGATAGGAAGGGTTAAGCACAACACTGTCCTCCTGAAAGGCTTGCGACATGTGATAGTCTCTCCCCTTGTGAATCCCTGGGTGTGCTAATGTAATTAGACATGTGCACACTGAAATATTTCGTTTCGGAATTTCGTTTTCGTCCGAAAAATACATTTATTTAGTTACTCCCGAAATTCGTTTTTATTTATTTCGTTTTTTGTTAGAAATTGCATTCGTCCGAAAATCTGAATTAATTAAGGTCGAATCTGTCATTGAAGGCTTATGGTGTCTGTTGAATGTTCAAAGAAGATTTGACGGAGCAGCGAAACTGTACGACGCTGCAATCATACATTTCCGGTCGAATGTTCCGCCCACAAGCTATAGTAGAATTCTAATGTTGTATGACCAGTAATAATTATATTTATTCATTACTATTACTAGTCAACCAACATTAGAATTCTTCTATAGCCTATGGGTGGATGCATTTGACCGGAAATGTACGATTGCAGCGTCGTACAGTTTTGCTGCACCGTCGAATCTTCTAACTTTCGATGCTTTGTGGAATCTTCGTCATTCTAGCTATTTTACTGCTCCTCCTCTTTGGTTACAATCAGCCAATAACATTCATCATCATCATTATTTTTATTTTACTTCCCCCACCCAAATCCAGCAGTGATCTTTTCTTTCTATGTCGAATCTTTTCTCTCTAGAATGTCGAATCTTCTCTCTCCTATGTCGAATCTTTTCTCTCTATGTCGAATCTTTTCTCTCTATGTAGAATAATCTTGGACTAATAGAGTTAAGGTTAGGCACATTCGACCACAGGTTCGATAGACACAGATTGTTATTGTCAGCGTCACGTCGAATCTCCTATCTATATCGAACTGTTGTAGCAACGAAAACGAAAATAAAGCATTTGTTTATGTCGGATCTTTCGGTTTTCGGATTCTGTGCTTTCGTTTTCGTTTGTTAAAACGATAACGAAAATAGCTGAAATTCGGACGAAAATGCATTCGGACGAAAACGAATGCACATGTCTAAATGTAATCACTCCTTTTTGTTCCCTGCTGCTTTCTTTCCAA
This sequence comes from Rana muscosa, assembly GCA_029206835.1. Taxonomy (NCBI): domain Eukaryota; kingdom Metazoa; phylum Chordata; class Amphibia; order Anura; family Ranidae; genus Rana; species Rana muscosa. The sequence continues at coordinate 448,010,842 of CM055118.1, forward strand.
ACCATAATGCTGTCAGGATCTTCCAAAGCCAGCCCAAGCTCAGCCTGGAGGCAGACCCCCCCTTCCCCCAGACACAGGGGTCCCCTCCTAGGCCACCGACAGTCTTCAGCACTCCATCTTCCACCTGACGCCCTGCTGGCATAGATCCTCCATACTTAAGGGCTGACCTAGCCTCCCTGCCAGAGCATTTTGCCTGGGGATAGACTAAGTTCCCTCAAGCATGCATATCAGTCCTCCTCACCTCCACCCACAAACTTCTAGAAGTTTCTCCAAACTTCCAGATCCAGGGGGGGAGGTACCAGAGGCCTGCATCTGTGAGTCATCCAACCTGAACTGTAGTAAACCCTGACCCATTTTCAGACTCACAAACTAACCATGAGTCATACATAAATTTGCCTGTACTAATCTAGTAGCACACTAGAGGGTGCTACACACACTAATTTTTGCAAGCGTGCACACTAATGCACGTGTACTTACTCATGCAGTTCCCTTATGCACAGGAGATGTGGGGAGTAGTATAAGCATATGCCCACACTGGTTTCCTTCTGCTGCTGAGAATCCAAACTTTCTTATAGGAAACTTCCTTTTAACCACTTAAGCCCCGGACCAATATGCAGCTAAAGGACCAGGCCCCTTTTTGCGATTCGGCACTGCGTCGCTTTAACTGACAATTGCGCGGTCGTGCGACGTGGCTCCCAAACAAAATCGGTGTCCTTTTTTTTCCCCACAAATAGAGTTTTCTTTTGGTGGTATTTGATCACCTCTGCGGTTTTTATTTTTTGCGCTATAAACAGTATTTTTTACTTTTTGCTATAATAAATATCCCCCAAAAATATATAAAAAAACATTTTTTTCCTCAGTTTAGGCCGATACGTATACTTCTACATATTTTTGGTAAAAAAAATTGCAATCAGCATTTATTGACTGGTTTGCGCAAAAGTTATAGTGTTTACAAAATAGGGGGTCGTTTTATGGCATTTTTATAAAAAAAAATTTTTACTAGCAATGGCAGCGATCAGTGATTTTTTTCGTGACTGCGACATTATGGCGGACACATCGGACACTTTTGACACATTTTTGGGACCATTATCATTTTCACAGCGATCAGTGCTATAAAAATGCACTGGTTACTGTGAAAATGACACTGGCAGTGAAGGGGTTAACCTCTAGGTGGCGCTGTAGGAGTTAAGTGTACCCTAGGAAGTGATTCTTACTGTAGGGGGACGTGGCTACACGTTACATGTCACTGATCGTCTGTTCCGATAACAGGGAACAGACGATCACTGACATGCCACGGAGAAGAACGGGGAAAGGTTTATTTACACTCACCTCTCCCCGTTCTTCAGCTCTGCGACCCGATCGCGGGACACCGGCGGCGATCGGGTCCGCGGGTTCCCACGGGCGCGGTCACAGAGCTCAGGACCGGGTCGCGAGCGCGTCGCCGGTGGCGCGCGCGCGACCCATGGCTGGGCTCTTAAAGGGCAACGTACCTGTACGTTGATGTGCCCAGCCGTGCCATTCTGCCGACGTATATCGGTGTGAGGCAGTCCTTAAGTGGTTAATATCCAAGTTCACCTTTCTGATAAGTGTAATATTTCAATATTAAGAAGAAAAACAGTCACCTGGCAGTGCAAACTGTACTTATTACACAAGTTGTCCCTTTATACAGGCTACTGAGACACCCATTGCACTAGCTGCAAATGTTCAAACACCTCTTCTTTTCTCAGGCAATACAGAATGCAGCTGTATCTGAGAGTCATTAGGAGAACATTCCATATACCCAGCTTTATCTCCTACACACAGCTGTATCAACAATTTCTAAATGACAGAACAACACAAGCAAAATAGCAAAGTGCATACTCCAAGTCTTACTAATGATAGTAATAAGATATGATTGATGACCCTATGCAACAGTTACTGTTTAAATATCAAGAAATTGGCAGCATTTATATACCACTTTACTAAACAAAAAATGTGCAAATTATATTGTTATATTACTGTAGCGGGGTCTCCTTTAAGGCCCCGGGACTACGTTACCCAGAACCCCGTTCGGCACCCAGGGTGCATTTAGCCACCGCAGAGACTGATGGGAGGGGGCTATATAAGAGGAGGGCGAGGCTGAGCTCGGCCTCTTTGGGACACCGCGCTGCAATCAACAGGTCTTCCTGTGCGGATCTGCTGCAGTGCAGGGCCCAAAGCCAGGGCCTTGCACAACTTTCAGAGAGCCTTCCACCTCACTGCGGAACCTGGGTGACACCTGACTTCGCTGACTACTTACATCAGTTGGATCGGAGACCTGATCGTTGCAGACGCTGTGTGTGTAGACACAGCAGGTGGAAGTCCCGGACTTGGATCGCATCCGGAGTGGTGAGCGAGCACCTGCTCAAATCCTATAGGCTTTACTGTTGTTAGGCCTAGAGACTGCCTTGGCCCACTGGCCTTTATTTACTGTTCCACTGGAGACTAGTGGCGGAACTGAGTTGAGTTAGTCTCCGGTGAAGTGTTCTTTATTGTCTACCCTTTGGATTACAAATATTGTTCCTGTTGTGCACCACCAGTCAAGTTGCATGCGAAGAAATCGTTCTGCTAGAGACTGAGTTAAATCTGAGTCAGGCCTGACCAGGAGTTAGAACTTTTTGTTGCTGCGCCATAAGGGCGCATAGATAGAGATAGCTGCACTAGAAGGGAAATAGCCTGCATTATCAGGGTGTACTATATTTTCTCCTGCAGGGCTCTGCAGATATATATGTGTTATGTATTAACCTTGTGCCTTTTACCCAAAGTAAAGAAAACCCGTTATACTTCATCACTTGCTATCAGTGTGTTATCATTATGCAAAAGAGGTTACTCTTACAATACAGATAGATTGTGATACAAGACAATCCCTAGACTAACTGTGCCAGAGTGGATCGAGTGGATTGCCGGGGGTTGGCGGTGCTGTATTCAGGGCCCGCAAACAAATCCAGCGGCTCTCTTAACTGGGGGTAGCGCTACATTACTATTATTATTCAGGATTTATATAGTGCCTACAGTTTGCGCAGCGCTTTACAACCTCAGGGAAGACAGTACAGTTACAATCCAATTCAATACTGGAGGAATCAGAGGGCCCTGCTACTGTAGTTAGAGCTTACAATCTAAAAGGGAAAGTCAAGTGATACAAAAAGTAATAACTGCAGGAGATGAGTTGATAAAAACAAAACGAAAGTGTGGTGTTTAGGTGGAGGCAGGATAGACTTCTCTAAAAAGAAGGGTTTTCAGAGATCACCAAAAAGTGGACAGAGTAGGAGATATGATTGGGGTAGGGGGTTCCAGAAGATGGGGGAGCTCGGCAATGGCATAACCATCCACCCATGACCGCATGCTAGGGTGCTAGGTGTTATCCTGGACTTTGAACTCTCCTTTCGGCCCCAAATCCAATCACTTTCCAAAGCTTGCCGCCTCAACCTCCGCAACATCTCCAAAATACATCCCTTCCTAACCAATGAAACCACAAAGCTCCCGATTCACTCTCTGGTTATCTCTCACCTCGACTACTGCAACTCCCTCCTCATTGGCTTACCTTTAAATATGTTATCCCCCTTCAGTCCATCATAAATGCTGCTGCCAGACACATCCACCTTACAAGCCACTCAGCGTCTGCTACCCCTCTCTGCCAATCCCTCCATTGGCTTCTACTCACCCAACAAATTGAATTAAAAAATACTAACAATAACTTACAAAGTCATCCACAACTCTGCCCCCAGCTCCATCACTAACCTAGTTTAAAAATACCAAACCAAATCGTCCTCTTCGTTCCTCCGAAGACCTTCTGCTCTCCAGCTCCCTTGTCACCTCCTCTTATACTCGCCTACAGGACTTCTCCCGAGCCTCTCCCATCCTTTGGAATTCCCTACCCCAATCTGTCCAACTATCTCCAACTCTATCCACTTTTAGGTGATCCTCGAAAACCCTCCTCTTCAGAGAAGCCTATCCTTCCTCCACCTAACAACTGTACTTTTATTTTCTCCATCAGCTCATCCCCCACAATTATTACCTTTTGTATCACGTGACCCTCCATCCTACACTGTAAGCTCTAACGAGCAGGGCCCTCTGATCCCTCCTTTATTGAATTGTATTGCAACTGTACTGTCTGCCCTAATGGTGTAAAGTGCTGTGCAAACTGTTGGCTCCATACAAATTATGTACAGTTGAACCTCGGATTACGAGCATAATCCGTTCCAGGAGAATGCTCGTAATCCAAAGAACTTGCATATCAAAGCGAGTTTCCCCATTGAAGTCAATGGAAACAAAAATAATTTGTTCCGCATTGACTTCAATGGGATGCAATACCGCATGCGGCCGGAGGTGGGGGGCGCCGGAGAGCCTTGGAAATGGCCAGAAAGGCCCGAGGACACGTCGACTGACCTTGGCAAACGTCGGAAAGGCTCGGAAACTGAGTATTTCCGTGTCTTTCCGAGCATTGCCGAACGGCGAAGATAGGCTGCGATCTTCGCTGTTCGGCTCTGCTAGGCTCAGGCTAAATGCGGTACTGCAGGCCCTATTAGGTTGAATTCTGCTCATCTTGCGAGACAACACTCGCGAACCGAGTCAGAATTTAACCACTTGCCGCCCCCCCTATTGCAAAATGACGGCGGCAAAGTGGTTTCAATATCCTGACTGAACGTCATATGACGTCTTCAGGATATTGAGCCGCTGTGCGCCCCCGGGGGTACGCATCGCGGCGATCATTGTTGTGGGATGTCAGTCTGACACCCCGCAACCCGATCTAGGTAAAGAGTCTCCGACAGAGACTCTTTACCACGTGATCAGCCGTGTCCAATCACGGCTGATCACGATGTAAACAGGAAAAGCCGGTGATCAGATTTTCCTCACTCGCGTCTGTCAGACGCGAGTAGAGGAGAGCCGATCGGCTGCTCCTCTGACAGGGGGGGTTTGTGCTGATCGATTATCAGGACCGAGGATGCCCACACTGGACCACCAGGGATGCCACCAGACCACCAGGGATGCCCACCATAAGGTATTGCCACCCTAGACCACCAGGGGTGCCAATTAGAAATGCCTAATGGATGCCAATCAGTGCCCACAATGGATGCCAATCAGTGCCCACAATGGGCACCACTGATTGGCAGGCATTATTGTTTGGCACTGATTGGCATCCATTAGTACAACACATTATAGTACAGTGCCACCTATCAGTGCCCATCCATGCCACCTATCAGTGCCCATCCATGCCCATCCGTGCCACCTATCAGTGCCCATCCATGCCGCCTATCAGTGCCAATCCATGTCGCCCATCCATGCCGCCTATCTGTGCCCATCCATGCCGCCTATCTGTGCCCATCCGTGCCGCCTATCGGTGCCCATCCATGCCGCCTATCGGTGCCCATCAGTGCCACCTCATTGGTGCCCATCAGTGCCACCTCATCGGTGCCCATCAGTGCCGCCTTATCAGTGCCCGTCAGTGCAGCCCCATCAGTGCCCATCAGTGCAGGAGAAAACGTACTTATTTACAAAGTTTTTCAACTGAAACAAAAAAAGATTTTTTTTTCAAAATTTTAGGTCTTTTAAAAAAAAAATTTGCAGAAAATAAAAATCCCAGAGGTGATCAAATACCACCAAAAGAAAGCTCTATTTGTGGGAACAAAATGGTAAAATTTTAGTTTGGGTACAGTGTAGCATGACTGCGCAATTGTCATTCAAAGTACAACAGCGCAGAAAGCTGAAAATTGGTCTGGGCAGGAAGGTGTATAAGTGCCCTGTATGGAAGTGGTTAAAAGTTGCTCGCAAATCAAAACACTCATTTACCGCGTTACTCCTAAAACGAGGTTCCACTGTATAATAATATAAACAATAATAATATGGCAATTGACAGCTGACAAATCAGATTTTTTTTTTTAAATGGCCTACTATGGTTGAAAAAAAAATAAAGGAACACTAGAAGGAAAATGTCTGAGATAAAATGCAGAGGAATGTGTAATCCAAACACATGCGTCTCATCTCACTACTTCCCACACTGGAACGTCATCACATGTGAACTGCATCAGGCCGAGATGTAAAGATGCATTTGTTGTGCTTGGCAGCAACTCACATAAGGCCTAATCCATTTTATGTTCACAGCCCGGGCTTGTATCTTTATGTGTCACCTCTCCATGTGAATTGTTGAGTGTGCTATCGTCATCTTCATGATACAAGAACCAGAAGAGGATTGTATCCCAATTTTTCAGTGACAGGGCTTGCTTCATGACACAGTGCAAAGAAGTTTCACCGTGAGTCCATGGGAGCCGATGCCAAATCTCACGGAACTTGCGTCTTCCAAGGTACTTTATTCTAGAGTCTTAAGGATTAAAGGCAGAAGGTTTTAGCTGGACAAGTTGTAACAGTTAAGCCAACTACATTTTCACATATTCTGCAAGAGGATTAACTCATTCCGACTTCCAGCTTTTTGTTGTTTTTTAAAGTTTCTGCAGCTGCAAGTGAAAAATTCTTGTTTCAGAAGAAGCGTAGTCTGTATTTTACAGAAATAACAAGGAGGAGGAGGTTTGGGACTTTGAATGAGGCACATAAGTGGAATAGTGGATCAGTTTGAAAAAAAGCAAATTTAATAAAATGAACACAAGTTATACAAATATCTTGACCAGCAGGCTCCATATAAAGATATAAGTTAACATAAAATATTAAAAATAGCTAAGTCACATCATATATGATAACGTAATGCATCTAGGATGTCCTGTAGGTTTGAAAAGCCCGTGGGCTCAGCGCGTTTCGGTGACTATATCGCCTCAATAGGAGCAATGCATATAATCTGAAAAAACATTGTACATACAGTGGGTACAGAAAGTATTCAGACCCCCTTAAAGTTTTCACTCTTTGTTATATTGCAGCCATTTGCTAAAATCACTTAAGTTCATTTTTTTCCTCATTAATGTACACACAGCACCCCGTATTGATAGAAAAACACAGAATTGTTGACATTTTTGCAGATTTATTAAAAAAGAAAAACTGAAATATCACATGGTCCTAAGTATTCAGACCCCTTGCTGTGACACTCATATATTTACCTCAGGTGCTGTCCATTTCTTCTGATCATCCTTGAGATGGTTCTACACCTTCATTTGAGTCCAGCTGTGTTTGATTATACTGATTGGACTTGATTAGGAAAGCCACACACCTGTCTATATAAGACCTTACAGCTCACAGTGCATGTCAGAGCAAATGAGAATCATGAGGTCAAAGGAACTGCCTGAAGAGCTCAGAGACAGAATTGTGGCAAGGCACATATCTGGCCAAGGTAACAATTTTTTTTTTGCTGCACTTAAGGTTCCTAAGAGCACCACGGCCTCCATAATTCTTAAATGGGAGAAGTTTGGGACGACCAGAACCCTTCCTAGAGCTGGCCGTCCGGCCAAACTGAGCTATCGGGGGAGAAGAGCCATGGTGAGAGAGGTAAAGAAGAACCCAAAAATCACTGTGGCTGAGCTCCAGAGATGCAGTCGGGAGATGGGAGAAAGTTGTAGAAAGTCAACTATCACTGCAGCCCTCCACCAGTCGGGGCTTTATGGCAGAGTGGCCAGACGGAAGCTCTCCTCAGTGCAAGACACATGAAAGCCTGCATGGAGTTTGCTAAAAAAACACCTGAAGGACTCCAAGATGGTGAGAAATAAGATTCTCTGGTCTGATGAGACCAAGATTGAACTTTTTGGCCTTAATTCTAAGTGGTATGTGTGGAGAAAACCAGGCACTGCTCATCACCTGTCCAATACAGTCCCAACAGTGAAGCATGGTGGTGGCAGCATCATGCTGTGGGGGTGTTTTTCAGCTGCAAGGACAGGACGACTGGTTGCAATCGAGGGAAAGATGAATGCTGCCAAGTACAGGGATATCCTGGATGAAAACCTTCTCCAGAATGCTCAGGACCTCAGACTGGGCCGAAGGTTTACCTTCCAACAAGACACTGACCCTAAGCACACAGCTAAAATAATGAAGGAGTGGCTTCACAACAACTCCGTGACTGTTCTTGAATGGCCCAGCCAGAGCCCTGACTTAAACCCAATTGAGCATCTCTGGAGAGACCTAAAAATGTCTGTCCACCAACATTTACCATCCAACCTGACAGAACTGGAAAGGATCTGCAAGGAGGAATGGCAGAGGATCCCCAAATCCAGGTGTGAAAAACTTATTGCATCTTTCCCAAAAAGACTGTATTAGATCAAAAGGGTGCAAATACTAAATACTGAGCAAAGGGTCTGAATACTTAGGACCATGTGATATTTCACTTTTCTTTTTTAATAAATCTGCAAAAATGTCAACAATTATGTGTTTTTCTGTCAATATGGGGTGCTGTGTGTACATTAATGAGGAAAAAAATGAACTTAAATTATGTTAGCAAATGGCTGCAATATAAAAAAGAGTGAAAAATTTAAGGGGGTCTGAATACTTTCCGTACCCACTGTATGTATGAGGGCCAGTAAAATGTATTTAAGACTCTCCACCAAATGGGGTAAAATAAAAAATGAGGGGAAAAAGGATAGTCCTGCCTCCTACTTACACATTAAAAGTACTCAATGTGCTGGTGGTGCCGTACCGGCGGAAATCGCCTAGGTGATTTGGGATTCCTCATATCTCCCCGCAAGGTTTAAACGTCCTCACTGTTCGCTGGGTGCTGTTGCCGGGTTCATCACAACACCTCACCATTTTGAGTATGGTTTTGGCACATATCAGGTAATCTCTTTGGACCTTAGTTGGAGATAGTGGCCCCTTCTTTATAATTCTTTTAACCACTCACCTCTCTACACATACACTATATCTATGTGCTCTTCACATAACACATACCTTCATCCCATATCTTAATATCCTCCCTTCCCCCTCCTATACATTCCCAGATCTGCTTTAATACATTGTTATCCCACTGTTAGTTACTTGATAATTTTAATGCTCATCACTCTGAGTCTATACACCTGCATACCTTTTACATTCCCTACACTATCTCTCCCTTATATTTCTGTAGACACTTCCAAGGTCACCTCCCGGCATCATCTACAGTGCCAGTGTGGAAGTTACCATCCCGTTGGAGGTTCAAGGTTGGAGTCCGGTTTCCTTGGGGCTCCTCGTCCCCTCAGCTCCCGGGGTGGGATGCAGGGCGATTTCCGCCGGTACGGCGCCACCAGCACATTGAGTGCTTTAATGTGTAAGTAGGAGGCAAGACTATCTCCTTCCTCCGTACCCCCATTTGTCCTTTTTCCCCTCATATTTTATTTTACCCCATTTGGAGAGTCTTAAATAAATTTTACTGGCCCTCATACATTTGTACAAAGTTTTTTCAGATTATATGCATTGCTCCTGATGAGGCGATATAGTCGCCGAAACGCAGCGAGCCAACGGCCCATTCAAACCTACAGGACATCCTAGATGCATTACGTTATCATATATGATGTGACTTAGCTATTTTTATTATTTGATGTTAACTTATATCTTTATATGGAGCCTGCTGGCCAAGATATTTGTATAACTTGTGTTCATTTTATTAAATTTGCTTTTTTCAAACTGATCCACTGTTCCACTTATGTGCTTCATTCAAAGTCCTGAACCTCCTCCTTCTTGATATTAAATTGATTAGGGATGGAGACACTTATCTAGGGTGTCTCATTTCAAATCCCGCACCTTCTCCCCCTCTTAATATTTGTATTTTACAGAACTTTATGAGGCCTGTTTGGAAGAATCCCCTCTAATGACAAATGCCGGTAATTGAGAATTATTATTATTATTATACACAAATTATATAGCGCCAACAGTTTATGCAGCGCTTTACAATGTAGAGGGGGGACAGCACAATTACAGTACAGTTCAATACAGAAGGTACAGGAGGGCCCTGCTCGTAGAGCTTACATTCTAAAGGGAGGGGGGTGGTACAAAAGGCAATAGCTGCGGAGAATGATTTGATGGGGGTGGCTCGGGGACAGTTGTCCACTTATCTGCCTCCGGAAGATTTACCCCCGTTCATGGCCAGGCCATTTTTTTGCGATATGGCCCTGCATAACTTTAACTGACAATTGAGCACTTGTGCGACTCTGTACCCATATAAAATGTACCGTATTTATCGGCGTATAACACGCACTCTAATTTTAAGAGGGAAGTTTCAGGAAAACAAACGTACATTTTAATAAAAAACTTTGAAGCAAAATAAGGGTAGCTCAGAACTTTCTTTTTTAATCAAATGCAGCCTCACCAGTGTCCATCAATGCAGCCTCACCAGTGGCCATCAATGTAGCCTGATCAGTTTCCATGAATGCAGCCTCACCAGTGCCTCTCAATTCAGCCTGATCAGTGCCCATCAATGCAGCCTCACCAGTGCCCATCAATGCAGCCTGATCAGTGCCCATCAATGCAGACTGATCAGTGCCCATCAGTGCAGGCTCACTAGTGTCCATCAATGCAGCCTCACCAGTGCCCATCAATGTAGCCTGATCAGTGCCCATCAATGCAGCCTCACCATTGCCCATCAATGCAGCCTGATCAGGCCCATCAATGCAGCCTGATCAGGCCCATCAATGCAGCCTGATCAGTGCCCATCAATGCAGCCTCACCAGTGTCCATCAATGCAGCCTGATCAGTGCCCATCAATGCAGCCTCACCAGTGCCCATCAATGCAGCCTGATCAGTGCCCATCAATGCAGCCTCACTAGTGCCCATCAATGCAGCCTCACCAGTGCCCATCAATGCAGCCTCACCAGTGCCCATCAATGCAGCCTCACCAGTGCCCATGAATGCAGCCTGATCGGTGTTCATCAATGCAACCTGATCAGTGCCCATCAGCGCAGCCTTACCAGTGTCCATCAGCACAGGGAGATGAGAGCCACCGGATTAGACAAAGTGGGGATCTCCCGCTTACCCGGCGGTCGCTATCATCTCCTGGACCGTCTCTTATGATAGACGTCACGTGTGTCCAGGCATTTGACCAGTGTGCTGTCTATCATAGGAGTTGGTCCAGGAGGCGGAACATCATATGACAGCGACCGCCGGGTAAGTGGGAGATCCCCGCTCTGTGTAATCTGGCGGCGCTCACCCCCTTGCCCTCGGCCCGGCCCTGGGCACCCCCACCCTGTGTACCCGCCCAGGATCTCCCCTGCCTGGCTCCCTCCCAAACTTGGCTCTTTTTTTTTAAATGTAGGCGTATAACACGCACGCATTATTTGGACTCTATTTTCAGGAGGAAAAAGTGTGTGTTATACGCAGATACAGTAAATACGGTATGTCCTTTTTTTCCCACAAATAGAGCTTTCTTTTGGTGATATTTGATCACCTCTGCGGTTTTTATTTTTTGAGCTATAAACAAAAAAAAGACAGACAATTTTGAAAATATTTTTTTTTTACTTTCTGCTATAAAACATATCCAATAAAAAAAATTAAAAAATCTAATTCCTTCATAAATTAAGGCCAATATGTATTCTGCTACATATTTTTGGGATAAAAAATTCAAATAAGCATTTATTGATTGGTTTGCACAAAAGTTATAGCGTCTACAAACTATGTAATATTTTTATTTATTTATTTTTTTACTAGTAATGGCAGTGATCAGCAACTTATACAGGGACTGAGATATTGTGGCGGCCAGTCGGACACTAACTGACACTTTTGACACTTTTTGGGGACCACTGAGACTAATACATTAATCAGTGCTGAAAAAATATGCACTGTCACTGTACTAATGGCTGGAAAGGGGTTAACATCAGGGGCAATCAAAGGGTTAACTGTGTGCCTAGCCATGTTTGTGCACTGTGTGGGAGGTGCTTAGGGGAAGGCATGGATTGGTGCCCCTGCTCTGCAGAGACACTGGATCTATGCCTTCTGTACTGACAGAAGGGCAATCTGCCTTGTTTACCTAGGCAGACCGCCATTCTCCCTCAGTACCGAAGGATCGGCGGGTGCCGGCGGACATCGAGTCTGCGGTACCCACTGATCAGTTCCCCCTGTGTATAATCACAGCATGAGTGGCCCGCCGGTGGCGCTCATGCGCACCCCCTACTCGGAAGCACAGGATCACGTATTAGGTACGTGATCCTGCGCAGCAGTGCCACTTTTCTGCCATAGATGTAAGTTATCTAGGAAATGTGTGTGTGCCGCTCAGGCTCGGTGGTAAAGGGGTATGTAATCAATGCTTCTGTAGCCACTGCTAGAGTGCTGGCAGGGGATGTAACCTGTCCTGGTTTCTATAAGGCTTCAGAGAACAATGGGGTGGCCCCTTATTTGCCTGGTTTTCTAAATGCTTGCGGCGCAAAGCAATGCGCCGCAACACTCCCTTATTGGTCATTCTCCCTGTTGTGTGGTTTTCCTATTGGCAAACTAATGTCTGCAGCCACTGCTAGAGTGCTGAAAGGGGATGGAACCCGTCCTGGTTTCTATAAAGCTTCAGAGAACAATGGGGTGACCCCTTAAAGTTGCAGATCTAGGTGTCCTGAAGTGGTGAGTAGAGTGGCAACCTCAGCCTGGACTCCAACCAGGCTATGCCCCCAATGTGTTTCACTCTGCCCCTCGGAGCTTAGTCATGGGGATATACTGTATGTAAGTTATACTGTGGGCAAGTGGTTATAAAGAAACCCCCCCCCAAAAAAAAGAGGAGGCCAGAATTGTTCCTATGTTATATTATGTTATAAACAACATTAGCATAGTCCCTCCAACACCCACTACTGTTGGTGATAAGCCCACCAACATGATGAGCACTGCCACCTCCTACTGTTTGCTGGTTTTGATAACATCAATGTCAGATAAGATGATGAATCATCTTTGACTATTTGCTGAATCTCCTATATTAGAATCAACTGGATTGAATGCATTCCCTTTTATTTAGAAATAATCCCCAGAATTTACACAACAGCCTAAAGACACCACTGCAAAGCCTTTGTTTAGGCCCTCGCAGAGAATGTGTAAGATACTACTTTATGAACTTCGCTCTCTCTGTTTTTTTTTTATTATTAATGGAAGTTCATATCCAACAAGCACATGAACATTTGTATAAATAATTCAAAATGTAATATGTGTTGGGAATTAGTAGAATAGCAATCACCCTTCTGTTTTCTCCTCTACGGCCCTATTTATGCTCTTCTCTCCTTTATACCCCAGCAATTAGGTGATGCTGAAGAAATAAGAAATGGGGTTTCTCTGGCTATTCTCTTGTGTTATCTGGTTATTGTTTTTTTCTTAGAGAAAGAAAAGCCAAACGACTGTTCAGAATTGCTATGTTTGGCATAAGATGAAGAAGAACGGGAAGAAGGGGAGAAAATGCATAGCCCCAACCAGATTTTCTTTGCTAGGAATAATTGCTTCTGGCTCATAACGCCGAAGTGAGTCCGTGTGCGATTTCATGTATAGGTGCTGTAACTAGGCTGTGTAAGCAGCAGCCCATTTTCATCAATGTTGTAGAGATACAAGCTGAACCTTTGTCAAATGTCAAGAGATTCTTACTTTTTTTTTTTCTGTTTTTAACACATGTAAGTGTGCAAGACTTAAAAGAGAAGTATGGGTTTCCTTTTTTTTTTTTTGCTTACATCTATTCTATGTGAGCTGCTGATATCTATAAACCCTCCCAGCCCTCTCAGAAGTGCCTCCATTCTGTTAAAATCAAGATAAATACCTGTGGGAGGTTCTACAGTCTTTCATACAGCATCATCCAGACAATGGTGTGAATATAGAGTCTGGATAATTCCTTTCCTGTAATTTTGCTTGATTGATATCGGCTCTCCTCCCTCTGCTTGTTTCTGAGACTTCACAGAGGTAGCTGCTCCCCCCTCCCTTTCCCTCCTCTCCCTCCCTATTTATCAGCACAGCCACGTCTCTTAGGGGAGTGGGGACAGAGGCAGGGGGTGTGTTGGTGGAGATGTTCACACCCCCTGGGAACTTTTCAAACTAAAAGTGGACCGTTTTTGCAAAGAAGGAAAGTTCATGTGCACATGCTGTAAAAACTAAAAGAGGTAGGGAAAAAAGATTAGCTGATATGTGACTAATGTGATATGTACTAGTTATTTAACCCATCCCATACTTCTCCTTTAACCACTTGCCGACCGGCTAACGCCGATATACATCGGCAGAATAGCACAGCTGCGCAAAGCAACGTACCTGTACGTTGCTTTGAATTTACCACCATGCGCCCGCTGCGTGCTCCGTGACTGTGCCCGCGGGACTCGGGGACTCGATGTCCGCTGGTGTCCCGCGATTATGTCACGGAGCTGCAGAATGAGGAGATGCAAACCAGGCATTTCCCTGTTCTGCCTAGTGACAGGACAGGGATCTACTGCTCCCTGTCATCAGGAGAAGTGATTGCTGTTGTGTCACTTGTAGCCCAGCCCCCCCACAGTTAGAATCACTCCCTAGGACACACTTAACCCCTTCATCGCCCCATAGTGTTTACCCCTTGTAGTCTTGTAGTCCCATGCTGCACACCTTGCATCCCATATGAGTGTCTACACTCTGTCTAAATATTGATATTTAATTCATCTATGTTCTACTTGTTGCAGTTCTGTCCCAGTCAGTGTTTATGTCTTGTGTATCTTTACCTTTACTGCAGCTAGTTTTTTTACTTTATTTTACTGTATTTTATTCCATTGCATACTGCCATCTAATGATATGGCAGTCGTTATCAGTCCCGCCCACCCCCTGCCCATTTGTCCCACCCCTGACTCTCCTAAAAAACCCTTCCCCTTGCATTATGCCATAGGTTTGAAGAAGGAGTGACTGGGCATGCTCCGGAACATGTACCGCCCACTCTGACATCACTTCCAGTTGCCTGGATTCCATGCTGGTCCTGACAGCACGGCTCTCCATCTTGGATCAGAGAGACAGTATTTACCACCGCTGATCAGCTGAAACTTCCACCCGCAGCTGTCTTTACTCCCAGGAGGCACGTTATGGATTCATTGACATGCCTGTTTTTCACTTCCATCTTCTAAGTGTTTTTAACCCTTCCTTGTCATTAAAGTGTTTTATTACTGCACTTAGAAGTGCCTTCTTCTCTGCTAAACATTCCCATAGACACACTCCTAAACCTTGTGGACAGCCTTCCCAGAAGAGTTGAAGCTGTTATAGCTGCAAAAGATGGGCCAACTCAATATTGAACCCTACGGACTAAGACTGGGATGCCATTAAAGTTCATGTGCGTGTAAAGGCAGGCGTCCCAATAGTTTTGGTGATATAGTGTACGTACTCCATGCAGATACTGGCCCTGGTGGAACCAAATACTAAACACTAATGCCGCGTACACACGACTGTTTTTCATGACGAGAAACATGCCATTTTTTAAATTGGTCGTGAAAAACGATCTTGTGCAGGCTCCAGAGCATTTTTCTCAACAAGAAAAATGGGCATTAAAAATTTAGAACCTGCTCTATTTTTTCTTGTCGTTTTTCACGTTGACGTTTTTCTCGTCGTGAAAAATGGTCGTGTGTACGCTTTAACAACGGGAAAAAAACGCGCATGCTCAGAAGCAAGTTATGAGACAGGAGCACTTATTCTGGTAAAACTAGCGTTCGTAATGGAGATAGCACATTCGTCACACTGTAACGGACTGAAAAGCACAGAGACTGAAAAGCGCGAATCGGCTAACACCAAACTTTTACTAACATGCGGTAACACGAAATCAGCAAAAGCAGTCCAAAGAGTGGCGCCATCCGAATGGAACTTCCCCTTTATAGTGCCGTCGTACGTTTTGTACGTCACCGCGCTTTGCTCGAGCATTTTTTTTCACAATAGTGTGTATTCAAGGCAGGCTTGAGAAGAATCACGTAGAGAAAAACGTCGTTTTTTTCCATGACATTAAAAACGGTCGTGTGTACGCGGCATAAGTCTCTATGATGCCCAAATCCAACACTATTGAATCAATAAAGGATTCCTACCTAGCATATGGCTACTGTTGTGAAATGTAAAAATGCTGACTTGAATTGAATGCTTTAGCTATCATATATGATCAAATGATGCTTTATAGGAAAACTGGAGGCCGTCATTGTGCTGTCATCTGAGTGCCATTAAAAAAACTCTTTATTTTTTCTGTTTGTCCGCTTGGAATCTATTCAAATCCTTTAAACCCTATCCTAATTTCTTGCGGCCATTAAAAGATACATTTTTAAACACAACCTCTATCAGAATATGGTATTACATGACACCATAACCTTTTTTCCTTCCAGAAAACCACCCTTTATGAATAAAACATGGCTGACCTTTAAAAACTTTGCAGTTGTACCAGGTGATTGCATATTAACAAGCTTTTTGAAGAAATAGGACAGGAGCCGTACATTTCAGTTAAATTTAGATAATGGTACTATTGGAGTCATTTATTATTCTGCACAATAAAGAGAGTGTTACAGTTGCTATGACATGTGTCCATTTAAATTCGGTTGTATATCATTTTGTTTAAAAAAAAAAAAAAAATCGCTTTTCCCTAAGTAGACTATAACTTCATCCATCTTTCAAAAATGACACCGGAAGACATTGTAACTGCTTCTGAAACAACATCATTTGAACTAGTTTATAAGGGTGGGCTTGACAAGTAATATGGGATCTGTTGGGCCAACCAATTGGTTAGAACAGGTGTCTCCACACATTCTAACCAGGGGGGCCCATTTACTATCCTTTAGACTTTAGGGGGGCTGAACTTAGGCCATTGGGAGTAAAAAAGGTCCCGATATCAGTGGGAAAAGCAATGCCCCATTGTTGGTGTCAGTGGGAGGAATAGTGCCCCATCGTTGGTGTCAGTGGGAGGAATAGTGCCTCATCTTTGGTGTCAGTGGGAGGAATTGTACCCCATAGTTGGTGTCAGTGGGAGGAATAGTGCCTCATCTTTGGTGTCAGTGGGAGGAATTGTACCCCATCGTTGGTGTCAGTGGGAGGAATAGCGCCTCATCTTTGGTGTCAGTGGGAGGAATTGTACCCCATCGTTGGTGTCAGTGGGAGGAATAGCGCCTCATCTTTGGTGTCAGTGGGAGGAATTGTACCCCATCGTTGGTGACAGTGGGAGGAATTGTGCCCCACTATTGGTGTCATTGGGCCCAGTTTTTGGTGTCATTGGGAGGAATTGTGCCTCATTGTTGGTGTCAGTGGGAGGAATTGTGCCCCATTGTTGGTGTCATTGGCAGGAATCGTGCCCCAATCTTTGGTGTCAGTGGGAGGAATAGTGCCCCATCTTTGGTGTCAGTGGAAGCAATTGTGCCCCTTCTTTAGTGTCAGTGGGAGAAATTGTGCCCCATCATTTGTTTCAGTGGGAAGAATTGTGCCCCATCATTGGTGTTATTGGGCCCAGTTGTTGGTGTCATTGGGAGGAATTGTGCCTCATTGTCCCAACCACGACACTACCTGCCTGGAGTTTGCATGTTCTCCCTGTGCCTGTTTGGGTTTCCTCCGGGTACTCCGGTTTCCTCCCACACTCCAAAGACATGCTGGTAGGTTAATTGGCTCCTGTGTGAAAATTGGCCCTAGTATATGAATATGAGTTAGGGACTTTAGATTGTAAGCTCCTTGAGGGTAGGGACCGATGTGAATGTACAATGTATATGTAAAGCGCTGCGTAAATTGACGGTGCTATATATAAGTACCTAAATAATAATAATTGTTGTCAGTGAGAGGAATTGTGCCCCACTATTGGTGGTATTGGGCCCAGTTGTTGGTGTCATTGGGAGGAATTGTGCCCCATTGTTGGTGTCATTGGGAGGAATTGTGCCCCATTGTTGGTGTCATTGGGAGGAATCGTGCCCCATCTTTGGTGTCAGTGGGAGGAATAGTGCCCCATCTTTGGTGTCAGTGGAAGTAATTGTGCCCCATCTTTGGTGTCAGTGGGAGAAATTGTGCCCCATCATTGGTGTCAGTGGGAAGAATTGTGCCCCATCGTTGGTGTTATTAGGCCCAGTTGTTGGTGTCATTGGGAGGAATTGTGCCTCATTGTTGATGTCAGAGGGAGGAATTGTGCCCCATCGTTGTTGTCATTGGGAGGAATTGTGCCTCATTGTTGATGTCAGAGGGAGGAATTGTGCCACATCGTTGGTGTCATTGGGAGGAATTGTGCCTCGTTGTTGGTGTCATTGGGAGGAATTGTGCCTCATCGTTGGTGTCATTGGGAGGAATTGTGCCTCATCGTTGGTGTCATTGGGAGGAATTGTGCCTCATCGTTGGTGTCATTGGGAAGAATTGTGCCTCGTTGTTGGTGTCATTGGGAGGAATTGTGCCCCATCGTTGGTGTCATTGGGCTCAATTGTTGGTGTCATTGGGAGGAATCAACCCTATTACAGAGTTTGCACATATACAAAGGGGACTTTAACTATTTTTATTTTTTTTTATTATTTCACATTGAATTGAGTGTTCATTTTGCACATTATCACAGTTAGCGTGGGAAATTATATACCGTATTTATCGGTGTATAACACGCACCCTAACTTTAAGAGGGAAGTTTCAGGAAAAAAACATTCCACAGCCCCCTGCCTATAACACGCAGGTACCGTTTACACTCTATTTTCTGGGTAAAAAAGTGAGTGTTATACGCCAATAAATACAGTATTTTCTTTGCTACACAGTTTATCTGACTTCTTTTTGCCAGCGGCTTGACTGTGCACCTACCAGTACGTTTTCTATTTTGTTTGATTGTGTTTACACAGATCACTTTTAGAGCCGGTTCACACCAAGGCGACTCGTCAGGCGACTCGGTCGCCTGACGAGTAGCGTCCCATGCTTTTCAATGGAACCGTTCTCAGGTCGCTCCGACTTAGAAAAAGGTTCCTGTACTACTTTTGGGGGCGACCCAAGGCGACCTGCATTGACTTCTATACAGAAGTCTTATGCAAATCGCCTCGGCGGGCGTCTCAAGTCGTCTTGAGATTGCGCCGCCGAGGTCGCCCCCACAAGTCGTGCCGCGTCGCGTCGCCCTGGTGTGAACCGGCTCTAAGAGCCATAGTTGTTGTTTTTAATTTTTTTTGTTTTTTTTTTCGTTTAACTGCTCTTTGTCCAATCTTGAGAGGTTTATGCACAGAGATTTGGGGGCTTTTTATATTGTTTTGAGTCATCATTATAGTTATTATTATTATTTTAATACAGGATTTATATAGCGCCAACAGCTTGTGCATCACTTTACAACATGAGGGCAGACAGTATAATTATAATACAAATTAATACAGAAGGAGTCATTGATGATCACCACGAGGCACTGCACACCTGTAGAGTGCTGAACTTTTATATAGTGATTTTTGTATAGTTGGGTGTGGTTTTGTTTGAGACACACTGAAGTGCAAACTATCTCTAGCCCATAGGTGTGTGCAGCCTATTGCATTAGGGTGTACACCCCAAACACCCATGCTTTTCTCTGTAGCCTCAGCTACTCTGGACAGTGAATAAATGAGGAGTGCTCTGTGCTGAGCGGCCTCCTGTTCATTCACAAACTGAAACATAGTAAACACAGTTTACTATGCTTCAGATTTGAATGAACACAGTGAGTGAGTGTGTTCACTGTGTTCATTTAGAAAAGGAAGGGCCCGGTAAATTACA
Organism: Rana muscosa; assembly: GCA_029206835.1. Taxonomy (NCBI): domain Eukaryota; kingdom Metazoa; phylum Chordata; class Amphibia; order Anura; family Ranidae; genus Rana; species Rana muscosa. The sequence goes on from CM055118.1 coordinate 448,030,348, forward strand.
TATTTACCAGCCCCTTCCCCCACTCTCTATTCTGAAACATCCCCCGCAGGAGCAGGGGGGCAGAAGAGAAGGAGGGAAGCCAGCAGAACTGCGGGGGGAGGGGGGTGGACTATTGGGGGACTCTGCACTGTACACAGTGATTAGGATGTGCCCAGGCACACCTGACACACCTGTGCTCTAGCCTTTTTTTCTCATTATTTTCTCCATTATTTTAATGTCATTGAAAAAAACTGCATTTTTCTCAACGTGATTTTTCGTGTTTCCTCTCAAGCTTGCCTTGCCTACACACTATCGTGGAAAAAAATGTTCGAGTAAAGCGCGGTGACGTACAACACGTATGACGGCACTATGAAGGGGAAGTTCCATTCGGATGGCGCCACCCTTCATGTTAGTAAAGTTTATTGAGCGACGATTCGCACTTTTCAGCCTCGTGCTTTTCAGTCCGTTACAGCGTGACGAATGTGCTATCTCCCTTATGAACGCTAGTTTTACCAGAACGAGCGCTCCCGTCTCATACTTGATTCTGAGCATGCGCATATTTTTTCACCTCGTTAAAGCCTACACACGGCCGTTTTTCATGACGAGAAAAACGACGATGTAAAAAAACGACGTGAAAAATTAGAGCATGTTCCAATTTTTCTCGTCGGGATTCTCTGCGTTTTTCTTGTCTGGAAAAATGCTGGAAAGCCCACACACGATCATTTTTAATGACCATTTTAAAAAATTTAATTTTTCTCGTCATTAAAAACGGTCGAGTGTACGCGGCATTAGGGATATCTTGCTGTGTAGTATGTAGTGAAAAACATTTTTGATGCCTTCTTTTTTCATTTTGAAACAACACACATAGATATTGCTCTTTGGAAAAAAAAAAAAGAAATGGCGTGATGTTCAGTGGAAATGAGTGTTGATCTGAAAGACTCATCAGTAACGTGTTGGTGTATTTAAAAGAAATGCATATCCTCTAGAAGATGTGCTGTTTTTACAACATTATTTTTATTACTTACAATTTTACTTGCTTGAATTGTCACATTTTTACATTTATGTTTCACATACAAACGTGAATCTCTACCATCTAATCGCTATTTTTGTATTTACGTATTCTTGCTGAACAACTGCTGTTAGAGCATCTATCACAAGATTACAAGGTGCACACAACCTGAGCAAGAAACTCTGTGACATTTCTTCTTTTAAGGAATCTTTATTGGACAGAGTTGTCTGTTGTCATCTCCAAAATGCATGGCCTTTTCTTTATAATGCATGATTTGTGTTCTTCATTATTGTGACGGTGCAACTCCCCGGTATTAAAATAAGCTCGGGCTGTTGGCATTTTTCTAGGAGTTTTTCATTTATATTAGACCCAAAATCTGCATTAAAATGAGCGATCGTCCAGCCGGAGGGATCACTGCTGTCGTTTCGCTGGGTCTGGTAAGAGGGCCTGTTGGCCATTATCCATTACTTATTCTAGGGACTGTGCTACGCCTGCAGTCTCTGACCATGACAATGTGATAATGACATTGTCGAAAAGGGGCGGCGCATTGGTGACCCTAAAATGATGCCCCCCCCCCCGAAAAAAGTTCTGCGGACGCCCATGCTCACACATCTAGCATAATCCAGTGTTGCCCTGCTACAATCTGCTTATCCATCCCCACATGCCAGGTCCCGTGCCACCATGTTCTTCAGGGCTTTTTTTCTCGGAGAATAGGTGCAGGAACTCCCCCCTTCTGAGTTGCCCTCTGTTTCTGTTCCCTACCCACCTCTGAGCATTGTCCCTTGGTTCCACCTCCTACCCACCTCCCAGTACCTACCCTTTTAGAGAATACAGAACCAACATCACCAACAATAAAGCTACCCAGTAACAATAGACCTTCTAGCCTCCTTCCACTACATCTGGAAGCTTCTCCAAGGTTCCAGAACAGGGGGAGGCACCAGAGATGCTGCTTGCTGAGTCATCCAGCCTCCCTGAGTCACTCAACTCTGACCCAGATTCAACCCAGGCCTGGCTCTCAGCCAAGCCAATTTACCTACACAATCAGCTAGCTATGCACACTAGCACACTAGCTAGAGGGTGCTACACATGCATCACAGGCTCTATACATAAAAGGAAGCATTCCACAAATTTGGAGAACTGGTCTATAGTGACTAGTGATGAGCCGAACACCCCCGGGTTCGGTTTGCACCAGAACCCGCGAACGGACCGAAAGTTCGCACGAACTTTAGAACCCTATTAAATACAATGGATGCGAACGTTCGAAATCTAAAGTGCTAATTATAACGACTATTATGCATGTTATTGTCCTAAAAAGGGTTTGGGAACCCGGGTTCTGCACCAGGGGACATGTATCAATGCAAAAAGAAGTTTTAAAAATGGCCGTTTTTCTGGAGCAGTCATTTTAACCACTTCAACACCGGGCTTTTTATACCACCTCAATCCCGGGCCTATTCTGGCACTTCTCTCCTACATGTACAAATCATCATTCTTTTGCTATAAAATTACTCAGAACCCCCAAACATTATATATGTTTTTTTAGCAGACACCCTAGGGAATAAAATGACGGTCATTGCAACTTTTTATCTTGCACGGTAATTGCGCAATCATTTTTCAATTGCCTTTTTTGGGGAAAAAAATGGTTTTATGAATTAAAAAATAACAAAACAGTAAAGTTAGCCCAATTTTTTTGTAAAATATGAAAGATTATGTTACGCCGAGTAAATAGATACCTAACATGTCACGCTTTAAAATTGCGCACACTCATGGAATGGCGGCAAACTTTGGTTCTTAAAAATCTCCATGCGACGCTTTGAAATCTTTTACAGGTTACCAGGTTAGAGTTACAGAGAGGTCTAGTGCTAGAATTGTTGCACACGCTCTTACACACGTGGCAATACCTCACATGTGTGGTTTGAACGGCGTTTACATATATGGGAGGGACTTGCGTGTGCGTTCGCTTCTGAGCGCGAGCTACTGGGTACAGGGGCGTTTTATTTTGTTTTTTTATTATTTATTTTTTTATTTTACTTATTTTTTTTTTATTTTAACACTTTTTTTTTTTTGATCACTTTTATTCCTATTACAACGAATGTAAACATCCCTTGTAATAGGAATGTGTGTGACAGGTCCTCTTTATGGAGAAATGTGGGGTCAATAAGACCCCACATCTCTCCTCCAGGCTGGAAAGCATGAGATCGGGAAAAAGAATTCACCGATCTCATGCTTTCAGCCGCAATCGCGGCTTTGTTTACTTTTGGGAACCCGGGCGTGACGTCATCACATCGCGCCTGGGCCTCCAACGGACATAGAGATGACTGGTGACCATCAGGTCACCAGTCATCTCTATGCTTGTCATGTGACAAGACAGCGGCTCCGGACGATTCTTTCGATGGGCCCCCGATAGCACGGGAGAGCCCGGAGAAGCACCGGATGGCGGCGGGAGGGGGGGTGTCCCCTCCCGCCGCCTATAAGAACGATCAAGCAGTGGAACCGCCGCTATGATTGTTCTTATCGTGGGCAGAATCGCCAGCAGAACAGAAGGATATCTGAATGATGCCTCTAGCTGCAGGCATCATTCAGATATCCCCCCACAAAGCCCAGGACGTCATATGACGTCCACCCAGGATGGGAGATCCCATCTGTGGATGTCATTTGACTATGGGTGGGTAAGGAAGTGGTTAATGATGCATAAAGTAAAAAAAAAAGTCAAATATTCCTTTAAATATCGTACCTGGGGGGTGTCTAAAGTATGCCTGTGAAGTGCCACGTGTTTCCCATGTTTAGAACTGTCCCTGCACAAAATTAAATTTCTAAAGGAAAAAAAGCCATTTAAAACTGCTTGCGGCTTTAATGTAATGTCTGGTCCCGGTAATATGGATGAAAATCTTTAAGAAAAATGGCATAGCTACCCCATCACACCCCCCCCTCCTACCCCAGCCCATTACCAGCCCCTTTGGGTCTTGTATGGATATTAAGGGGAACCCCGCACACAAAATAAAAAAGGCCCTATATACTCTGAACAGCCGTATACAGGCGGTGCATACAAGACAGGGACTGTAGGTTTGTTCTTATGTAGAATCTGTTTGTAATTTTGAACAGGTACATTGTTTAAGTGTAGCTCCAGCCAAAAAATCTATTTTTAAGCTTTTTTGAAAACATAGGGAATGGTTATCACCCCTGTAACATTTGTTTTGCTGTCTGTGCCCCTGTTCAGAACATTTCACCTCACTTTCCGTCCTAATGACAAATGTTTTTTGAAAATTTGGGGTTTTTATTGAAACAAGAATTGGTGATAAAGAATCAGTGGAGAGGAGACACTTTTTTCCCCATATTAACTCTTACAGGAGAGAATTTGCCTTCCTAGGGGTAGATTTCCTCTCACTTCCTGTTGTATCCTTCCGTTTGCAAGGAGGAGTCATTTGTAAGTTGGATGTTTGAAAGTAGGGGCCTGTCGTATATACTCAGCTGAAATTTGCCCCTTACATGTTGGTGTTGCCACAACACTGTGAGCCCTCACAGTTACTCTTGGTGGGCGCATGAATGGGCCCTGCTGTGAATAATTAGATCAAGAATTGTAATTGCATGCCCCTGTTGAACAGGGGCTGAAAAATTGGGCCTTTGGTGGTGGTGGTGGTGTTGACACAACACTGTAAGGCCTCACAGTTAGTCTTGGTGGGCGCAGGAATGGGCCCTGCTGTGAATTATTAGATCAAGAATTGTAATTACATGCCCCTGTTAAACAGGGGCAGAAAAATTGAGCCTTAGGCACTGGTGCCACAACACTGCAACCCCTCACAGATACTGTACTTGGAGCACAGCAATGAGCCCTGTTGCAAAGTATTGCATCAAAAATTGTAATTACACGCCCCTGTTAAACAGGGGCTGAAAAATTGGGCCTTAGCCACTGGTGCTGGTGCCACGACACTGCAACCACTCCCAGATACTCTAGTTGGAGTGCAGGAATGAGCCCTGCTGCAAAGCATTGCATAAAAAATATTGTAATAACACACCCCTGTTAAACAGGGGCTGAAAAATTGGGCCTTAGCCACTGGTGGCGGCACCCAGAAACAAAAATATTCTTCCAAGCTATCATCGTCAATCAGATCATTGAGGAGGAGGAGGATAGTCAGTCAACATAACAGGACAGTCTCTCAGCATCAGCATCAGTCTTGAAGGGATGTGACATTTGAAAATAAATTAGTCTGTTATATCAGCTTCAGGTGTTTGGTAGCTGGTGGTGATCCAAGACTGGTTCATCTTTATGAAGGTCAGTCGATCAACAGAGTCGGTGGACAGGCGCACCCTGTGATCCGTGACAAATCCTCCAGCAGCACTGAATGTGCGTTCTGAAAGAACGCTGGATGCAGGACAGGCCAGTAGCTCAATTGCATACTGTGCAAGCTCTGGCCAGTGATCCATCCTCAAGACCCAGTAAGACAGAGGATTTTCGGTGGGGAAGGTGTCCAAGTCTGACCTTGCCCCTAGGTATTCCTGCACCATGTATATCAGACGCTGGCGATGGTTGCTGGAACCGATCATACCTTGGGGCTGCGGACTAAAGAATTGTCTGAACGCTTCGGTCAGACGGCCACCTTCCCCACCGCTCCTTCTTTGACTGACCGAAGCCTCAGCAACTCGTTGTCCAGGACCAGGAGTTTGTAACCTCCCAGTCTCTGGGAACGCGTTGCACAGACCTTTCTGCAAGGCCTCCCGGAGTTGTCCCATCCTCTGCTCCCTCTGCGATGGTAAGATAAGGTCCGCAACCTTACCCTTGTACCGTGGATCAAGGAGAGTGGCCAGCCAGTAATGGTCCCTCTCCTTGATCCGAAGAATACGAGGATCCTTCCGCAGACTTTGCAGGATCAGGGAGGCCATGCAGCGTAGGTTAGCTGAGGCATTCAGTCCGGAGTCCTCTGGGTCACTAAGGACGACATGATCCGCAGCCACCTCCTCCCAGCCACGTACAAGTCCACTGGTTTCTTGGGACTGTAAATCATCCCTAAAAGACTGCTGCTGATGATGCTGAGTGCCAGGCTCCACCTCCATGCTGACACAATCCTCCTCCTCCTCCTCCTCTTCTTCCTGTGCGATGGGTGGGACAGAAGGAACACTGTCTGGGTAAAGGGGGCCTGGAGAGGCAAGGAAGTCCTCCTCTTCCTGCCTCTGTTCTGCCTCAAGTGCCCTGTCCATTATTCCACGCAGCGTATCTTCCAACAGGTGGACAAGAGGTACAGTGTCACTGATGCATGCACTGTCACTGCTCACCATCCTCGTGGCCTCCTCAAATGGTGCCAGGACAGTGCATGCATCCCTGATCATGCCCCACTGGCGTGGTGAAAAAAACCCGAGCTCCCCTGATCCTGTCCTGGTGCCGTAGTCGCACAGGTACTCATTGATGGCCCTCTGCTGCGTGTGCAGCCGCTGCAGCATGGCCAACGTTGAGTTCCACCTGGTGGGCATGTCATATATAAGGCGGTTCTTGGGCAGGTTCAACTCCTTTTGCAGCTCAGCCAGGCGAGCACTGGCATTATAAGATCTGCAGAAATGCACACAGACTTTCCTGGCCTGCCTCAGGACATCCTGTAAGCCCGGGTACCTGCCCAAGAACCACTGCACCACCAGGTTAAGGACGTGAGCCACACAGGGCACATGGGTCAGTTGTCCCTGTCGGAGAGCAGAGAGGGGGTTGGTGCCATTGTCGCAAACTACCATTCCTGGCTTAAGCTGGCGTGGCGTCAACCACCTCTCGGCCTGCCCCTGCAGAGCAGACAGAACCTCTGCCCCAGTGTGGCTCCTGTCCCCCAAACACACCAGCGCAAGCACGGCATGGCATCTTTTTGCCTGCGTACTTGCGTAGCCCCTTGAACGCCTACGGAGCACCGCTGGTTCCGAGGACAAAGCACAGGAAGAGGCCACAGAGGAAGAAGAAGAGGAGGGGGTGGAGGACAGAGGTGTGTCACAACCAGTAGTAGCATTTTGGAGGCGTGGCGGTGGAACAACCTCCAACACTACTGCACCTTGTCCTGCATCCTTCCCAGCTACCAAAAGAGTGACCCAATGGGCCGTGAAAGAAAGGTAACGTCCCTGTCCATGCCTGCTGGACCATGAGTCAGCGGTAATATGCACCTTGCCGCTGACCGCCCTGTCCAGCGAGGCCAAGACATTGCCTTCCACATGCCGGTAGAGAGCCGGAATCGCCTTCCGTGAGAAAAAGTGGCGTTTGGGAACCTGCCACTGAGGAACCGCACATTGCACAAACTCACGGAAGGGGGCCGAGTCTACCAACTGAAAAGGCAGCAGTTGAAGCGCTAGCAATTTAGCCAAGCTAGCATTCAACCGCTGGGCATGTGGATGGCTGGGAGTGAACTTCTTTTGACGGTCCAGCAGCTGGGGCAGGGAAATTTGCCTGCTAGAATCAGACGTCAGTGTACTGCTAGCAGAGTGCCCGCAAGTACTTGGCTGTTACACACCTAATTCTACACCTTCATTCCTCTCAGAGCAGGTTTCAGAGAGGACTGAAGGTATAGTGGGGTTGGAGATCCCAGCTGATGCGGTGCAAGAAGAGGTCAGCTTTGTTCTTTGGTGTGGGTCTTTAAGGTAGGCTTGCCAACGAGCTGCATGGCAGGTCAACATATGTCTGGTCAAGCATGTGGTGCCCAAGCGGGTGATGTTTTGGCCACGCGATATACGCTTGAGACATATGTTGCAAACAGCAGCTGTGCGATCTGATGCACTCGACTCAAAAAAGGCCCACACCAAAGAACTTTTTGAATAACGGGCAGAGGCAGTGCTGCCCTTACGCTGGCCCCCCGAGGGCATCCTGCCTCGTTGGAGATGTGCCTCCTCCTCATCCTCCTCCTCCTCCTCTCTCCTATTAGGCACCCACGTGGAGTCAGTGACCTCATCATCCCCTCCCTCCTCATCACTGGAGCCAATCTGGCAGTATGCTGCAGCTGCTGGAACATGACTGCCAGATTGGTGTCCTTCTTGAGCATCCCCTCTCTCTGCTCTCACGCTACTGCCTTCCTCTAGCTGGGTATCATCATCAGATCCTTCGAAACGCTGGGCATCCTCCTGGAGCATGTACCCAACACTGTGCTCAAACAGTTCGGGGGACTCCTCAGGAGGACATGGTTGGTCTAGGGAAGGAGTGACTGATGATGATTGATACCAGGGAAGAGGACGCTTTGGCAGCTGCTTTGCCAGTACCCTGAGCCTGGGTGAGAGAGGATGAGGAGGATGAGGAGGGCTTGGTCATCCACTCTACCAAGTCTTCGGCATGATGCGGCTCAACACGTCCAGCTGCCGAAAAGAAGGACAAGCGTGTCCCATGGCCACGTGCTGATGGCGATGCACCGCGTCCATGACCAGCACTGTTGTCTCTAGACACAGAGCCTGCTTGCCCTCTTTTTTTGGCTCCTGACTGTCTGCTTCTCCTTGTTTGCCTTCCAGACATTCTAATGGCCTGCAGGGAAATGGGAAAAGCAGCAATACAGGCTAAGTTAAGGTGTAATATGGTCAGGAGGCACACTCCGCCCGCTGTAAGTGCCGCACAATCCTGTTGGTGTAACACACCAGGAAAAAGCAGTAATACAGGCTAAATTAAGGTGTAATATGGTCAGGAGGCACACTCCGCCCGCTGTAAGTGCCGCAAAATCCTGTTGGTGTAACACACCAGGAAAAAGCAGCAATACAGGCTAAGTTAAGGTGTAATATGGTCAGGAGGCACACTCCACCCGCTGTAAGTGCCGCAAAATCCTGTTGGTATAACACACCAGGAAAAAGCAGCAATACAGGCTAAGTTAAGGTGTAATATGGTCAGGAGGTACACTCCGCCCGCTGTAAGTGCCGCAAAATCCTGTTGGTGTAACACACCAGGAAAAAGCAGCAATACAGGCTAAGTTAAGGTGTAATATGGTCAGGAGGCACACTCCGCCCGCTGTAAGTGCCGCAAAATCCTGTTGGTGTAACACACCAGGAAAAAGCAGCAATACAGGCTAAGTTAAGGTGTAATATGGTCAGGAGGTACACTCCGCCCGCTGTAAGTGCCGCAAAATCCTGTTGGTGTAACACACCAGGAAAAAGCAGCAATACAGGCTAAGTTAAGGTGTAATATGGTCAGGAGGCACACTCCGCCCGTTGTAAGTGCCCCAAAATCCTGTTTGTGTAACACACCAGGAAAAAGCAGCAATACAGGCTAAGTTAAGGTGTAATATGGTCAGGAGGTACACTCCGCCCGCTGTAAGTGCCGCAAAATCCTGTTGGTGTAACACATTAGGAAAAAGCAGCAATACAGGCTAAGTTAAGGTGTAATATGGTCAGGAGGCACACTCCGCCCGCTGTAAGTGCCGCAAAATCCTGTTTGTGTAACACACCAGGAAAAAGCAGCAATACAGGCTAAGTTAAGGTGTAATATGGTCAGGAGGTACACTCCGCCCGCTGTAAGTGCCGCAAAATCCTGTTGGTGTAACACACCAGGAAAAAGCAGCAATACAGGCTAAGTTAAGGTGTAATATGGTCAGGAGGTACACTCCGCCCGCTGTAAGTGCCGCAAAATCCTGTTGGTGTAACACACCAGGAAAAAGCAGCAATACAGGCTAAGTTAAGGTGTAATATGGTCAGGAGGTACACTCTGCCCGCTGTAAGTGCCGCAAAATCCTGTTGGTGTAACACACCAGGAAAAAGCAGCAATACGGGCTAACTTCAGGTGTATAATGTGCAGGAGGCTTAGCAACAATGACACTGACACTGTCCCCTGCCTATCCTTCTCTCTCCCTGCACACAAGGTTTATCAAAGTATATGACACTGACACTCTCCCTGCCTATCCTTCTCTCTCCCTGCACACAAGGTTTAGCAAAGAATATGACACTGACACTGTCCCCTGCCTATCCTTCTCTCTCCCTGCACACAAGGTTTATCAAGTATATGACACTGACACTCTCCCTGCCTATCCTTCTCTCTCCCTACACACAAGGTTTAGCAAAGAATATGACACTGACACTCTCCCTGCCTATCCTTCTCTGTCCCTACACACAAGGTTTAGCAAAGAATAGATTTGACAAGATTTGACACTGTCCCTGCCTATCCTTCACTTTCCCTGCTCCGGAACACACTACACAAGGCCGCCGCGCTGGCGGCCTTTTATAGTGTGGGGCGTGTACTAAACCCCCTCAACTATAATTGGCCACAGGCATCCTGCCTGTGGCCAATCATTGCTCTCCTCACTGCCGGCGCTGTGATTGGCCAAGCATGCAGGGTCACAGTGCATGCTTGGCCAATCACAGCGCCGGGATTACACTGCGATGGCGCAGTGTATTGTGGGCCGTTTGCGTCACTCGAATTTGGCGCGAACGGCCCAAATCGTTCGTTGTTCGCCGAAAGCGTGAACAGCCGATGTTCGAGTCGAACCTATGTTCGACTCGAACACCGAGCTCATCCCTAATAGTGACTAGTGACACTCCTTGCTTCATTTCCTCAATAAAATTGAAATGTAATTTGTTGTTATGTGTAAACTCTTCGCTATTGCTTTTTCTAGTTTTTACAAGTAACTTAGAAAAAGACTAGAAACAACAAAAAGAAACATGATGTCAACCAAAAAACATGGTAATGGGAGCTTCCTGTTATGGGGCTGCTTTACTGCCTGAAACCATGGGCAGCTTCCTATCAATGATTTTATAATTGCATGAGGAAATTTTACATATTATCAGTGAAGTGGTTTGTCAACTGAAGCACCATAGAAGGAGTGACAGAGCAAGATCTTGACCCAAAAGGCCAAACCTTAACTCAACATATATGCTATGCCATGCTATCAAGAGAGTATTCTGTAAATAAATCCACGAATAGGGATGAGCCGAACACCCCCCGGTTCGGTTCGCACCAGAACCTTCGAACGGACCGAACGTTCACACGAACTTTAGAACCCTATTAAATACAATGGACGTGAACGTTCGAAATCTAAAGTGCTAATTATAATGCCTAATATGCATGTTATTGTCCTAAAAAGGGTTTGGGGACCCGGGTCCTGCCCGAGGGGACATGTATCAATGTAAAAATAATCTTTTAAAACGGTTGTTTTTTCGGGAGCAGTGATTTTAATGATGCATAAAGTGAAAAAAAAAGTGAAATATTCCTTTAAATATGGTACCTGGGGGGTGTCTAAAGTATGCCTGTGAAGTGGCATGTGTTTCCCGTGTTTAGAACTGTCCCTGCACAAAATGAAATTTCTAAAGGAAAAAAAGCCATTTAAAACTGCTTGCGGCTTTAATGTAATGTCTGGTCCCGGCAATATGGATGAAAATCATTGAGAAAAATGGCATGGCTACCCCATCACCCCCCCCCCCCCACCCTACCCCAGCCCATTACCAGAACATTTGAGTCTTGTATGGATATTAAGGGGAACCCCGCACCCAAAATAAAAAAAGGCCCTATGTACTCTGAACAGCCGTATATAGGCGGTGCATACAAGACAGGGACTGTAGGTTTGTTCTTAAGTAGAATCTGTTTGTAATTTGGGACAGGTACATTGTTTAAGTGTAGCTCCAGCCAAAAAATCAATTTTTAAGCTTTTTGGAGAACATAGGGAAGGGTTATCACCCCTGTAACATTTGTTTTGCTGTCTGTGCACCTGTTCAGAACATTTCACCTCACTTTCCAACCCAATGACAAATGTTTTTGGAAAATGTGTGGTTTTTATTGAAACAAGGATTGGTGATAAAGCATCAGTAGAGAGGAGACACCTTTTTCCCATATTAACTCTTACAGGAGAGAATTTGCCTTCCTAGGGGTAGATTTCCTCTCACTTCCTGTTGTCTCCTTCCGTTTGCAACTAGGAGTCGTTTGTAAGTTGGATGTTTGAAAGTAAGGGCCTGCCCTATATACTCTGCTGAAATTTGCCCCTTAGGTGTTGGTGTTGCCATAACACTGTAAGCCCTCACAGTTACTCTTGGTGGGCGCAGGAACGCCCTGCTGTCAACTATTATATCAGGAATTGTATTTACATGCCATTGTTGAACAGCGGTAGGAAAAATTGGGCCTTTGGCGGTGCTGGTGCTACACCACTGTGAGCCCTCACAGTTACTCTTGGTGGGCGCAGGAATGGGCCCTGCTGTGAATTATTAGATCATGAATTGTAATTGCATGCCCCTGTTGAACAGGGGCTGAAAAATTGGGCCTTAGGCACTGGTGCAGGCACCACAACACTGCAACCCCTCACAGATACTGTACTTAGAGCGCAGCAATGAGCCCTGTTGCAAAGTAATGTATCAAAAATGTAGGCTTTATGTGAATGCTATGCAAAGCACACAGTAGTACACTAAGTGAAACACTGACTGTCTGCAGCTAGCACAATCACCGGCCTGCCTGTCACAGTATAGAGAATAACTGTATCCAGGTGAGCTTTAGGTGAATGCTATGCAAAGCACACAGTACTATACTAAGGCCCCTTTCACACGATCCGTGTCCGTGTGCGGGCTCCGCTTTGCTCAGTGGGGATCGCTCCGTCGATCCCCGCTGAGCAGGCAGATGACAGGTCTGTCTCCGCACACTGTGCAGGGACCGACCTGTCAGAGCGCCGCTCTCCCCTATGGGGGATCGGATGACGACAGACCGTAGAGTCCGATCCGCAGACATATGGAAAAGTAGGGTTTTCCTCTGTCACACTTTGGCGGATCGGAGCGGGTCGGATGTCAGCGGAAATGTCACCGCTGACATCCGTGGCTCCATAGTCACAGTATAGAGACTAACAGGAACGGATCTAGCTAAACTCAATACAGTGTATAAATATATATACAACATCTAGGATGCATATATATCCTCTACACACTGTAACAGCAGCTAACTGACTCGCCTGCCTGCTCTATCTAACTCAATATAAATGACACTGTCTATCTCTCTGAAACTGCCTCTTTCACAAACGCCAACACACTACACAAGGCCGACTTCCAGGCGGCCTTATATAGTGTGGGGCGTGTACTAAACCCCCTGAGCCATTGGCTTTGGCCAATTACGGCTCTCCGTTTTTTCCGTGCTGTGATTGGCCAAGCATGCGGGTCATAGTGCATGCTTGGCCAATCATCAGCCAGCAATACACTGCGATGCCGCAGTGAATTATGGGCCGCATCGCGCAACACGAATTTAGCGCGAACGGACCATAACGTTCGTTCTTCGTCGAACGATCGAACGGCTGATGTTCGAGTCGAACGTGTGTTCGACGCGAACACGAAGCTCATCCCTATCCACGAATCATCAATAAACTGAAATAATTTATGAAGGAATGATGAATGGTTTGCAGTTCTTCCTAACCATTTCCAACATCTTATCTGCAGAACTAGAAAATGTTTGGTGGAGTAGTAGGTCCTATAGTTTCAAATACAAATGCTCATATATTTTTGTAGCCTGGACTATGAGTATTTAGGCAATATGGTTGGTAAAGGCACAACAACTACAACGGTTTTTATATTTCAATCTTTTTATTGAGTTTTTTCCAAAAACAGTACAGAATACAAAGTCAGGATAATAAAGATAATTCTCCCTCAAGGGAGGAAACTTTATAGTTTACTTATATTATATATATATATATATATATATATATATATCTATATATATATATACATATATATATATATATATATATATATATATATATATATATATATATATATATGTAGAACAATGGTCACACTAGAAATACATTTAACAAGTCAAGTAGGGTTGAATACATAGCAAACAATTGACCAAGCCCTTGGAGGGGTATATAACTACGAGGAAAGGAGGAGCATAAAAAAGTTAGACTGGGATAGACCTATTGCGATCCTCGTTCTTCGAGGAATTTGCTAAAAATGCCCCTTGTCCTTTTGTTGGTCATGTTGGGGCTATGATTTAGACATGAGGCTTCATAACTATTCATATTATATTGAATGTAACTGTTCAAGAAGAGTAGGAAAAAAGAGGGTAGAAGGAAAAGGAGTATGGGTATACCTGAACCTGAATGGAAGGTGTTACTTAGACTTTGTCAATACGTAGAGATCTAATCTAATGCAGAGATCCTGCATCTTGTGAGATTTATGCCTTGTACACACGATCGGATTTCCGATGGACTTGTTTCATCGGGAATTCCGATCGTGTGTGGGCCCCATCTGACTTTTTTCCATCGGAGTAAAATAATAGAACATGTTTTAAATTTTTCCGATGGGAAATTCCGATCGTCTGTGTGGAATTCCATTGGAGAAAAATCCACGCATGCTCAGAATCAAGTCGACGCATGCTCGGAAGCATTGAACTTCATTTTTCTCGGCTCGTCGTACTGTTTTAAGTCACCGCGTTTTGGATGGTCGGAATTTAGTCTGACAGTGTGTATGCAAGACTGATGGAAGTCAGTTTCATCGGAATTCCGACGGAAAATTCCATCGGATTTTATCCCATCAGAAATCCGATCGTGTGTACGGGGCATTAGCTTGATTGTTTTGAAGAGAACATGTGAGTTTGTCATTAATCTTAATCCAATTCAGTTTTTGTCTAACGTAGTTAAAGGCCATTGTGGGTTGGTTCCAACTTCTCGCCAGAGCATTTCTTGCTGTTGCTTGTATTTTATCTATTTACTTATATTTGAATCTGTTAGGGCTCTTTCACACGGGGCGGATCAGTCATGATCCGCCCCGTGAAGCTCCGCTTGCTCAGCAGGGATCGCTCCGTTGATCCCCGCTGAGCCGGCGGATGACTGGGCGGTCCCCGCACACTGGGCAGGGACCGCCCTGTCAGAGCGCCGCTCTCCCCTATGGGGAATCGGATGACGACGGACCGTAGAGTCCGTTGTCATCCGATCCGCTCCGCCGACGGAAGGAAAAATAGGGTTTTCCTCCGTCACACTTTGGCGGAGCGGATGTCAGCGGACATGTCACCGCTGACATCCGTGCCTCCATAGGGCTACATGGAGCGTCCGTGCAGGTCTGCCTAAAAAACTGATAGGCGGACCTGAACGGACCCTCCGTGTGAAAGGGGCCTTAGGGTTGTGTTTATAGATGTAGCGGGGTCCTCAAATTGATGGGATACACCTGGGCAATAGTGTAACCCAGGTGTATAATTATGTTAGGATTCAGACCCCTTTTTGTTTCGTGGAGGATTGGAGGATGTAATATTCTCCTTTGCCTGTGGGTGGCGGGGTACCCACGGGCTTCAGGTAGAATCATCCCCTGCAGTGCTCCCTGTTTGGTCTCTTCCCGGAGATGGTATGGCTGGGGCGGGGAACCCGCCGGGCCGTTGAAGGGAGGAGATAAAAGGGGGAGACGCCCTGACCACGAGGTCGTCGTCGTCTTGCGGAGAAGGAGGTCCTCGGAGGAGGAGGGTTGCGGTCTGCACCCAGGGCCCTTAGGCCTGGGTGCGGGAGATCCAGGAGTCTGGTCCAGGTGCCCATGGCCTGGTCCGGAGTCATGTTGGCGTCCATCCCAGGCACCTTTAGCCTGGGGTGAGGTACTATCGAGGAGGCCTGGGGCCCAGTACCTTCGACTGGGTCCCGCTAGGGTGGACTGTCCGAGGGTCCCTGAGCGGAGGGACTCGTACCTGAGGTGAGGAGGCCGGGGAGGTTACCCACTGGAGACCCGGAGCAGCACCAACCCGGTGACAGTGGGCCTCTGGGAACTCTCTTGGGAGGACACATCCCCCTGATAGGGGCCACAGCGTATCGAAGAGGGCTCCATTGCTGTTCATAGGGGTTGCTGGAAGAGACCCCATCCTTCCTGTTCTGTAACAGCCGGATTGGCTTAGGCGCCGCTGGTCATAGTACAGTGGTATAGAACTCAAACTTTAGGAAGTGCCTCGATCTGCTCGCCCCACCGTTGGCAAGGTTATAGGTCCCAACCAGTTTGCTGCAAAAGAACTGTTTATTGTGCTTTGCGTATTGGAGTGTCAAATAAACAAGTGTTGGACCTTTCTCCGGTGTGTGAACTCCAGTTACTGGAAGCAAAGGGGAGGCTGGTGAGCTTGCAATTACAGACTCAGTGCATTCACAGAACACACCGGCCCGAGGAAACATCAGGAAGTGGCCTTCACCTCCCTACTACAATGGGGAGGACATGGGCCGTGGCGCATCTCACTCTCACAACCCAGGAACCCCTAGACATGAATTGGTGTGTAACCGATAAAGATGGAGAGAGGGTGAGGCCGCTACACGTGGGGGCTCGTGAGTCCGGGATAGAGTGTGTTCTAAAGATGGACTTGAGAATGTCTACATTTGAACTTTGCTGCCCAGAGGAGTTCCGAGCAGATCGGCCAAATTACTGGCCAAAGTGCGTCCCTGCTCGGAGTTGTGGAAATGACCCTAACACGGGAAAGGCCCATGCGGAGGAGCGGAAAAAGGGAGAGGTCCAGCCGTGTGACGTACTACACGTGGGGACTGTTAACGCACTGCGCCACGAGGCACCCCATGGCGACATCGTTCATGGGCGGAGTCAAGAGGAAGCCCGCGAAAATGTACAGCTCATGGGAGGAGTCTGGCCAAGTGTGGGGATACACGTGGAGACTCCGGCGCGGGGTCAGTGCATGATGGAGCAGCAAACAGTCGGGATGACCTCAAGTGCCCCGTGGATTATGGTTCCTCACCCCACGAGAATGACTTCCTTTGCTGCCCCCATCACAGACACGGGGATAAGACTTAGGCCCCGAGGGCGGTTGGCTCTGTACACCTGCAGAGACACGGAGGCCCTCGGTGTGATCTGTCCCGGCTGCTCGGGACTGGTGGTCACCCTGAAGCCATTCGGGCGATGTGAGGAGTGCAGAGAATTCCTTTTTGAGGTCGAGTCGTCCACAGTAAGGCCCCGGGCCCTTCGCCTCAACCACCTCACGGGTACCGCTACTCCGGAAGGGGAGATCAAGGCCTTTGTCGAGGTTCCTGTGCGCGCTGACCAGGGCGATGGACTGCCCAACAGAGAAAAATCCGAGGATGCTGCCTCGGTCGCCACAAGTTCCCTGCTTCCACCACCGAAGAGGAAAGTTGGCCTAGTACAGGCATCCTGTGGACGTGGTCGAGCTTCACCCCGCTGCTTGCCTGGCCTGGATGGCGCCGGTCGAGATGGAAGTCCCGGACATCCCAGTCTTCTACAAGGGTCAGGTGAGCCAGGGGCTGGGACTGTGGTGGTGGTTGGAGGTGTCGGGGGCCCATTGGAGGTGGAACCCCCCAGAGAAGATGATTCTGTGTCCACCGGTAGATATCTGCCTGCGGAGATGTATGACACCTCCGACCTAGAGTCGCTGTCTGATTGCGGAGATGATGGCGAGATAGACGAACTGTTCAGCCGCAAGGGCTGGGATAGAGTGCCACTTCTTGCTTCCCGTGCGGTACGGGATTCACCTATGTACACAGGAGACAGCACGCCTCGGGTGGAAGACCCGCAGCTTACGAGGGAACCTACCCCTCCACCTGTGTCCTCACCTACTGTTACCCCACCTACTTTGGTTGTGGGGATACCCCGCGCTTCTGTGAGAGCGCCGAAAGTCAGTTCCAGGGAGCTGGTAAAGGCACCTCGGCATCCAGAAGCTATTGTGCTGCCTGGAACTGGAGAGAAAGCCACTATGCCACCTTTGGCCCGCTTGCAGAGACTGTTTTGCCACAAAATAGCTCGGGAATATGGGTGGGAGTACCCGTATCTACCCCGGGAATTGCTGTATGAGGTGGAAGTCTGGAGAACAAGATGGTATGACGAGTTTGTGTGGGACAAGTTGAAGGTGCCCCATGCTCGCAGGTACCTGGAATGTGTGCCGGCAGTGTCTAAGAGGTTTGAGGACTGCAAAGCTGAATGGAAATTGGGGCGCCATATCCATGCTGACAAGATAGTCATTTGCAGAAGAGAAGGAGAAGATGTCGAATATTCGATAGAGGCATTTGACAAACACCTGAAACCCCTGTACCTGCCGGATCCAAAGTTTTACTTATAGGAGAAAAGAACTCCTGTTTATTTCTTTTGTGCACTTGAACTTTCTGGAAGAGCCATTCCCAGACACGCAGGACTGTGCCCTGTTTTTGTTTTTGTTTGGGCTTTTCTTTTTCTCGTTGGAGACTTGGGGACTGTTGTGTTTTCGTGTTTCCCCTTTTCTTCATGTGCCAAAGGCAAGGACATTGGGAATAGTGGCAGAGTAGGGAAAAGCTGGAAGAACGAAGATTCGTTGAGTGTCATGACCGCGGCGTTGTCACCAGGTGGCAGTGTTGCGCAACAAATGTTTGAAAATATTTCACCCACACATCACCTTGCTTGTTGGAGTGAGTGGGTCTCTCGGCTGACAGGCCCACTCATCCCAAATGACACGAAATTATGTTAGGATGTTGTTTTTCTTTCCCCTGCAGGAGAATCGTCAGTCAAGATCATTGAGAGTGGGTGGCTCTTAGACAGTGTGGGAGAGGGGTTGTGATTAGGCAGATGTTTAAAATGTTTTATGACATAAGTTGTTTTATATGTTCCCCATTCCCTGAGCAGGTCTTGGCACTTGGGAAAAATTTAGAGGAATTGCTTCAGGGGTTTCACTCCATGCCACCACTTTATGGGAGGCATGGGTGTGCACCTGACGCTGGGGACCAGCGTCAAATTACAGGGGGGAGTGTGTAGCGGGGTCCTCAAATTGATGGGATACACCTGGGCAATAGTGTAACCCAGGTGTATAATTATGTTAGGATTCAGACCCCTTTTTGTTTCGTGGAGGATTGGAGGATGTAATAATCTCCTTTGTCTGTGGGTGGCGGGGTACCCACGGGCTTCAGGTAGAATCATCCCCTGCAGTGCTCCCTGTTTGGTCTCTTCCCGGAGATGGTATGGCTGGGGCGGGGAACCCGCCGGGCCGTTGAAGGGAGGAGATAAAAGGGGGAGACGCCCTGACCACGAGGTCGTCGTCGTCTTGCGGAGAAGGAGGTCCTCGGAGGAGGAGGGTTGCGGTCTGCACCCAGGGCCCTTAGGCCTGGGTGCGGGAGATCCAGGAGTCTGGTCCAGGTGCCCATGGCCTGGTCCGGAGTCATGTTGGCGTCCATCCCAGGCACCTTTAGCCTGGGGTGAGGTACTATCGAGGAGGCCTGGGGCCCAGTACCTTCGACTGGGTCCCGCTAGGGTGGACTGTCCGAGGGTCCCTGAGCGGAGGGACTCGTACCTGAGGTGAGGAGGCCGGGGAGGTTACCCACTGGAGACCCGGAGCAGCACCAACCCGGTGACAGTGGGCCTCTGGGAACTCTCTTGGGAGGACACATCCCCCTGATAGGGGCCACAGCGTATCGAAGAGGGCTCCATTGCTGTTCATAGGGGTTGCTGGAAGAGACCCCATCCTTCCTGTTCTGTAACAGCCGGATTGGCTTAGGCGCCGCTGGTCATAGTACAGTGGTATAGAACTCAAACTTTAGGAAGTGCCTCGATCTGCTCGCCCCACCGTTGGCAAGGTTATAGGTCCCAACCAGTTTGCTGCAAAAGAACTGTTTATTGTGCTTTGCGTATTGGAGTGTCAAATAAACAAGTGTTGGACCTTTCTCCGGTGTGTGAACTCCAGTTACTGGAAGCAAAGGGGAGGCTGGTGAGCTTGCAATTACAGACTCAGTGCATTCACAGAACACACCGGCCCGAGGAAACATCAGGAAGTGGCCTTCACCTCCCTACTACAATGGGGAGGACATGGGCCGTGGCGCATCTCACTCTCACAACCCAGGAACCCCTAGACATGAATTGGTGTGTAACCGATAAAGATGGAGAGAGGGTGAGGCCGCTACATAGATATTTTAGATAAGTCATTGGCGATTTCTTGCCAATCAGGGAGTTCAAGCAAGATGCCTATACAGTATCTGTCTCCCACTGTTGCATATATGGTATACAATTGTTTTTATATTATTATTTTCTGTAGATTGTGTTTGTCTATAATGTAATATTCTCCCACATTTTAGGAGATATTCATGCAGAAATCCAGGTATTATCACAAACGTTTTCTTTAAATTGTACAGTATATAGTGCAAATTATCTTCAGTATTGCTACAGCTACCTGTGTCCTGATTTTTTTTAACTTTTTGCTGAAATAAGAGCAGGAAGTCAATATTTCATATTCAAGAGGGTGTTCAAGAAATAAATCCAAGCATCAATAAACTAAAGCAATTTACGAAGAAAGGATGAATGGATTGCAGTTCCTCCTTCTCCTCCTTCTTATTCTCCTTCTCCTCTTTCTTCTTCTCTTTCTCTTTCTCCTTCTCCTCTTTCTCCTTCTCCTCTTTCTCCTTCTCCTTCTCCTCTTTCTCCTTCTCCTCTTTCTACTTCTCTTTCTCCTCTTTCTCCTTCTCCTTCTTCTCTTTCTCCTTCTCCTTCTCCTTCTCCTTCTGCTTCTCCTTTTCCTTCTCCTTCTCCTTCTCCTTCTCTTTCTCTTTCTCCTTCTCCACCTTCTCCTTCTCCTTCTCCTCTTTCTCCTTCTCTTTCTATTTCTCCTTCTTCTCTTTCTCCTTCTCCTTCTTCTCCTTCTCCTTTTTCTCCTTCTTCTTCTCCTTCTCCTTCTCCTTCTTCTCCTTCTTCTCCTTCTTCTTCTCCTTCTTCTCCTTCTTCTCCTTCTCCTTCTCCTTCTTCTTCTCCTCCTTCTCCTTCTTCATGAAGGAGGGGTGCAGACTGTCTGACATTCACAGAAGGCTACAGAATGTTTATGGAGATGACACCATTGGCAAGAGTCCCTAAAGACAAGACATTGCTCTTGTTAATGGTGTCATCTTTGCAAACATTCTGTGGATGTCGGACAACTTGCAACCCTCCTTCATCAAGAACTCAATGACTGCACATTTCGTCTGCTTGGAATCAATTATTTACCTGCAATTAAAAAGAAGAAGAGTTAGTATAGAGCAGTGGTTCTCAACTCCTGTCCTCAGGACCCACTAACAGGCCAGACTTTAAGTATTACCTTGGAGAGATGCAGACTAGAATACTGCAATCACTGAGCCACAAATTATATCACCTGTGATGTATTTCAGTTATCTTGCAAACCTGGCCTGTTAGTGGGTCCTGAGGACAGGAGTTGGTACCCACTTCTATAGAGGAATATTTTGCCTATCATTGGGACTGAGTTGAAGATTCAGACACATTTTAGGAGACATTCATGCAGAAATCCAAGTATTATCACAAACTTTTTTCTGAAATTGTGTGTAGAGCAAATTGTCTTCAGTATTACTACAACTCCCTGTGTCTGTGGACTGATATTTTTAACTTTTGCTGAAATAAGAGCAAAAAGTCAAACATATTCCAAAATTATAGCAATAAACTTTGTATGCTTTATTGGACAATATCGGTTACAATTGCCTCAAGGTGGCTTTGATGTTTCTTTAACCTTCTGTGATGCCAGTTACCTCCTCAGAGAATAAGATATATATCCTAGCACTGGGAAGACAAAATCACTTACATTTGTCATTTAAGCATTCGGGGGCTCCCGGGATTGTAGTGTACATGAGACGTGTGGGGGAGGCGGGGGGCGAACGGGATAGAACATTCAGCTTCTTGCCTTTTGTTTTCATTCAAGTACCCAGAGTAAACCTTCTCTGTTGAATAAAGAGTGCTGAGTGTATTATAAGAGGCTATTGGCTAACCTGATAGGTGTCTCCAATGTGTCATTAAAGTGTTTGAGAATATCTGCCTCCCTGCTACTTGTACTGAGTGAGACAACAATGCAATCAATTTCAGCAGAGAGCACTAATTTATCACTATGCCATCTTTTATTGCACAATACAGAATCTCTCCCTGCCACTGTGTGCTCTGTCTATTTATTCATATCGCTCAATTTCCTACCTGGATTTATCATTCCAGTTCAGGCTTTATCCTTTGTAAGTTAATTATTTTTTAGTACTATTTGTAGAGAGAAATTTGATTGACACGCGATTTGCAAGAACTGGAATTGAAATGTTCTGTGACCAGTTCCAAAGATTTGTGATCTACTCACTCATCTTATTTTAGAGTATGAATGTATATATATATATATATATATATATATATATATATATATATATAATATTTGACAAAACAGTATATACAGTATAATATATATATATATAAATTTAATATTCTATATTATATTTAATATTTTATATACATTTAATGTCTTATATTATATATATATATATATATATATATATATATATATATATATATATATATATATATATCAGTATCTTACAAAAGTGAGTACATCCCTCACATTTTTGTAAATATTTTATTATATCTTTTCATGTGACAACACTGAAGAAATGACACTTTGCTACAATGTAAAGTAGTGAGTGTACAGTGAAAATTTGCTGTCCCCTCAAAATAACTCAACACACAGCCATTAATGTCTAAACCGCTGGCAACAAAGGTGAGTACACCCCTAAGTGAAAATGTCCAAATTGGGCCCAATTAGCCATTTTCCCTCCCTGGTGTTATGTGACTCGTTAGTGTTACAAGGTCTCAGGTGTGAATGGGGAGCAGGTGTGTTAAATTTGGTGTTATCGCTCTCACTTTCTCATACTGGTCACTGGAAGTTCAACATGGCACCTCATGGCAAAGAACTCTCTGAGGATCTAAATAAAATAATTGTTGCTCTACATAAAGATGGCATAGGAAGGCTTAAGAAGAATGCCAAGACCCTGAAACTGAGCTGCAGCATGGTGGCCAAGACCATTCAGAGGTTTAACAGGACAGGTTCCACTCAGAACAGGCCTTGCCGTGGTCGACCAAAGAAGTTGAGTGCACGTGCTCAGCGTCATATCCAGAGGTTGTCTTTGGGAAATAAATGCATGAGTGCTGCCAGCATTGCTGCAGAGGTTGAAGGGGTGGGGGGTCAGCCTGTCAGTGCTCAGACCATACGCCGCACACTGCAAAAAAAATGGTCTGCATGGCTGTCGTCCCAGAAGGAAGCATCTTCTAAAGATGATGCACAAAAAAGCCTGCAAACAGTTTGCTGAAGACGAGCTGACTAAGGACATGGATTACTGGAACCATGTCCTGTGGTCTGATGAGACCAAGATAAACTTATATGGTTCAGATGGTGTCAAGCGTGTGTGGGGGCAACCAGGTGAGGAGTAAAAAGACAAGTGTGTCTTGCCTACAGTCAAGCATGGTGGTGGGAGTGTCATGGTCTGGGGCTGCATGAGTGCTGCCGGTACTGGGGAGCTACAGATCATTGAGGGAACCATGAATTCCAACATGTACTGTGACATACTGAAGAAGAGCATGATCCCCTCCCTTCAGAGACTGGGCCGCAGGACAGTATTCCAACATGATAACGGCCCCAAACACACCTCCAAGACTAATGCAAACATTGGTATTTATTTAAAAAAATGTATTTTATTTTATTTATTTCAAGCACTTATGTAGAGCCATTAATTTACGCATCTCTTCCAGTCTCAATTCAAAAATCAGCCAACTGGGCAAACAGTATCATTGTGGTTTGTTCTTTGCTTATTATTTGCTTTAATACTTCTGTGATGTTATTGTATTGTTGTATTTATCTAATTATATTGTAAAACATGTTCTTCCAGATAATTGGCCCATTGATTTGAATTCTCATCACATTTAAAAAAAAAAAAAAATAATTATGACTGAAATTCACAAATCATCAAGTACAGAGCTCTGCTGAAATCAATATGTGCAAAACAAAACAAAAACAAATTGTAGAGAACTTTATAAGTCCATCAATTCCTAAATATTCTTTGTGAAAAAGAGAAGAGATTATCCTCTTACATGCGTGCTAAACAAGGAAATAACCTCATTGTATAAACTCCCATCATCATTGGAGAGATTGCACGTTTACCTACTAAATATAACCCTCTATCTCTAGACAGGTCATAAAGACTCAGGACAAACATCCAATCACAGATTGTCTGACGGTGGCTCCAAACCCTCACTTCCAGTCATCTCATAATGGTTAGGGACATAGAAAACAAAATTGTTCAATAGCATAAAACTCTATTACCGGTAATCTTTTATTAAAATATTTAAAATCGCACTTACATCCAGTAGAAATTAATAGCGCTATACAGTAATCCCCTCGCCGGCAGAATACCAAAGACACGCACTTCTGTGATTGCAAAGGCGCAATGACATCAGCACGTAGCTCCGCCCTACGTGCTTTGTCAAACGCAACATCACCCAGGGCACGGGCCCATGCTGCGCCATCACTATTTATGTCCAAAGAGCTTAGCAAAGCCTTGATTCAGAAATGCCTAAAGCAAAATTAAACCCAAAAACAAAGCTTCAAAGCTTTAATATATTGCAGCTTACCAATTCTTATATGTGGTGGCTGCAGTGGCAAAACTACCAGGGTTGGAAAGGTCGCATTAGCGACTGGGCCCTGGCGACCTGCCACCGGGGGGGGGGCAAAGATGGCAAAGAGGGGGCCAGCTACAGCAAATGTGAAAAGGTCCTGCTGCAGGACTGTAATAAAGGGCCCTGCAAAAGGAGTAAAGGGCCCTGGCATCAGTGGGAAAGGCCCCAGGCACGGAGGGAAGGGCCCGGCCAGGGATAGGGGTGGCCCATCATTGTTTCTTGCATCAGGGCCCTACAATTTCTAGTTGTGCCTCTGGGTGGCTGTATTAATTTTCTTTTTAGGGCTTTTTTGCTTTATTTTAACCTGGTTGTTGACTACAAATTTATTATTTTTTTATAGGAAGAACTAATATAAAATCTTTATTGAAGAATGTATGGCCACTATAAAAGGTACACAGACAGCAATAAGAAAGAGACCAAGGTTCTAATCCTTCCCCACTCAACACTTTAAAGCAGTATTAAGCCCAAAAACAAAAATATAACATATTGCAGTTTACCAATCCTTAAATGTGGTGGCTGAATTATTTTTATTTTTCTTGTTTCTCTAGTGTGAAAGGCCAAGGGCTTTCACACTGGAGCGGTGCGCTAGCAGGACCGCTCCAAAAATCCTGCTAGCCGCATCTTTGGAGTGGTGAAGGCGCGGTGTGTTTACCGCTCCTCCACCGCTCCTGCCCATTGAAAGCAATGGGACACCGCGGCTATACTGCCGGCAATGCGCCTCTGCAGAGGCGCATTGCCAGCGGTATTAACCCTTTTTCGGCCGCTAGCGGGGGTAAAACCGCACCACTAGTGGCCGAATAACGCTGCACAATAATAACGCTGAATAACTCAGAATAACACCGCACCTCCCGCCCCAGTGTGAAAGGGGCCTAAGTGGTAAATTATTTGTCGTATCCCTCTAACTGCCATTTTTCTGAATAGCTTGGTCTGGTAAAGGAGGTTAACAAAAATCCTAATGGCACCTTTTCATGCATAGGACGTGGCAGGTTAAGCGACTCAACTATGCAGGAAAACACAGGAACTGGGGTGCAGCAAAATGGCAGCAGGTGCTCTGGACTGGTGAGTCAAAATGTTAAATATTTGGCTGTAGCAGGAGGCAGTTTGTTGGTGAAGGGCTTAAAAATTGTGCAATAATGCATGTCTGCTGGCAACAGTGAAGCATGGTGGAGGTTCCTTACAAGTGTAGCACACGGACCCTTTTCCTCTGCCTACCTTCACTTTGCAGACATAAAGGCACACCGTGCCACATGCCTGTATCCTCCTGGTATAAGAGGATGAGCGGTGTTCTTACAATTTTGGGTCCTGCAGCGAGTTACCTCCCCTCTGTTGGTTCTCGTCACTAGAATGTAGGGAAAAGTCTATTCTTCCCCGAAAGAAGGCCAATGTCCAGACAATGTTTAAACTCCAAACAGACGAGTTTATTTTATCTTGCTTGAAACAGATTTGGGAATAGGATAAAGACAGTAACAAAAGCAGGTAGGGAGAAAGGTTCAGGCACACGGCACCCAGTTACCCTATTCTTCACTCAAGCCTGAGTGTGAATTGCTCACCCGGATAGATCCCTCTCACTGTTCTAGCAGCCGGAGTTGAGCACAAACAGTTTCTTTAATTTAGTCCCCTTCACGGACAAGTCTAATAGATCCTCTGCCACAGAATCCTTTAGTTACTGAGTTAGAACTTTTAAACTCCAATAGATTAGTAGAGACCATAGGTGCCAATGGGACACACTACAGGAGCTATACTGCAACTCACAAATCCTTCCCTCTGATAGGTAACCAGGCCTCTCCTTCAACGTGAATTTCTCCACCGATCCATTCTCCCCCTGTTTCCTCTCCTTCAGATTGGGCCACCCTCCAGTGTGTTGGTTGTAGACCCAGTTGAAGGTACTGGGCCTACCTGGAACTCTGTAGACCAGTTCACGCACCCCAGGCCAGCAGGCCAATGGGTGCGACTTCGCCACCAGGGGTCCTCCCTGGAATCCCCCTGGCACACCACCCCAATGGGGCACACTCCCCCTAGAACATGGCGTCTGCCCTTTTTGTACCCTCTCCCGGCATGCACAGCAGGCTTAACCCGCCCATCGCACGGTAGCCGAGAGAGGACACTCAATCACACCACAACGCCACCCGTGGTTCAACCCGAGACCTGGGCAACAGCGCCACCACAGGCCCAGGGGAACTTTACACCAGGCAACAACATGGCAGAGCAGAGTCCATATTAAACAGAATTGTAGACTCTGAGCCATACTATTGATCATGCTTCCCCTAAATTTACAGCATAGCAACCCCATTTTTGGGGGTCCCACTACACACGTTTGGGGCTGCATTTCTGCAAATGGAGTTGGAAATTTGATCAGGATCAATGGTGTCTTCAAAACTGAGAAATACAGGTAGATACTTATTCATCATGCCATACCATCAGGGAGGCGTGTGATTGGCCTCAAATTTATTGTGCAGCAGGACCACGACCCCAAACATACTGCCAATGTCATTAAAGTGGAGTTCCAGACTTTTTTTAGGTTTATTAAAAGTCAGCAGCTACAAAAAGTGTAGCTGCTGACTTTTAATAAACAGACATTTACCTGCTCCACGGTCCAGCGATGCGGCTGCCCGGAGCGTCGCTCCTCTCCCCCCCTCTTCGCCAGCGCCTCCATTCACGCTGTGGGGCATCCGGCCATGACAGCTTTCAACTTCACTGGCCGGGCACACACTGTACATGCACGAGTGCTTCCTGAGTGGACAGACAATCTCCTGGAACCTGTCACGTGTCCCAGGAGATCGCCTAGAGGGAGGGGCCGCCTAAGGTAAGAGGAGGAGTCGCCGAGGCGGTCCCTGGGTGGAAGGAGGAAGTGGGACAGGAAGTCCCACTCCTACCGAAGCCACCACTCCCCCCCCCCAAAAAAAATGACATGCCAAATGTGGCATGTAAGGGAATGAGGAGTGCTTAAAGTGGAAGTTCAATTTTTGGGTGGAACTAAACTTTAAGAACTATCTTCAGCTCAGCGTAAAGAAAAGCAAGGAGTGGTGGAAGTGATGGTTTGTCCCCCACAGAGCCCTAATCTCAACATCGTGGAGTCTGTCAGGGATTACATGAAGAGACAGAAGGATTTGAGGCAGACTACATCCACAGAAGATCTGTGCTTAGTTCTCCAAGAACTTTGGAACAACCTACCTGCCGAGTTCCTTCAAAATTTGTGTGCAAGTGTACCTAGATGGACTTATGCTGTTTTGAAGGCAAAGGGTGGTCACACCAAATATTGATTTGATTTGGATCTCTCTTCTGTTAATTTACTTTCCATTTTGTTCATTGATATAAATAAACTATTAACTATTAACTATTAACTGTAGCGGGTATCAATAGTCAGGGGAAGTGTCTGGGCGGTAGCATGGCCAGATGCACTAATTACTATGGTTTATGGTCGTTTTGGTTCTTGGAAGATATCAATGGTGTCCAGTTCCCTGCGGCCCCTGGGTGGCGCTGTCGCCTTGGGCTGGGGTTGAACCACCATTGGAAGGCTGTACCCTTTTTGTCCTCTCGGGGCAGTAGTACAGCGGGATGGGGAACCCGCTGTGCTTGCTGGGAGAGGGTTTAAAGGGGGCGGACATCTTGCGCCCGAGGTTGGAGCACCAGGTACCTTCAGCCTGGGGGCTGCTGTCCGTTCGTCCGTGTCCAGGTGCCCTTGGCCTGGGCACGTGGAGTTGAGTTCCATCCCAGGCACCTTAAGCCTGGGGTGAGATACTTTACAAGAAGGCCTGGGGCCCAGTACCTCCCACTGGGTCCCGCGAGGGATGAAGTATTCCTAGGGTGCCCCCGGAATTGGGTGTCCGAATCCAGGGCGTAAGGGACCAGAGATGTGACCCTCCCGATGAGCTGGTACAGCATAATGCCGGTGACGGTGTGGGCCTCTGGAGACCGTCCGGATGGATGTCTTTCCCTGACAGGGGCCATTTATCCTAACGGAGGTATTCTATGTTCTTATGGTCAGTGGCGGGGATCCAACTGAACCAGGTCGGTGGCAGAGACCTATCATCAAGGTCTGTGGCAGAGACCTCTACTTTCACCAAGGTTTGTGGCAGAAACCAAATTCACAGTCGGTGACAGCGTTTAAAAGTTCTAACTCAGTAACTAAAGGATTCTGTGGCAGAGGATCTATTAGACTTGTCCGTGAAGGGGACTAAATTAAAGAAACTGTTTGTGCTCAACTCCGGCTGCTAGAACAGTGAGAGGGATCTATCCGGGTGAGCAATTCACACTCAGGCTTGAGTGAAGAATAGGGTAACTGGGTGCCGCCTGCCTGAACCTTTCTCCCTACCTGCTTTTGTTACTGTCTTTATCCTATTCCCAAATCTGTTTCAAGCAAGATAAAATAAACTCGTCTGTTTGGAGTTTAAACATTGTCTGGACATTGGCCTTCTTTCGGGGAAGAATAGACTTTTCCCTACATTCTAGTGACGAGAACCAACAGAGGGGAGGTAACTCGCTGCAGGACCCAAAATTGTAAGAACACCGCTCATCCTCTTATACCAGGAGGATACAGGCATGTGGCACGGTGTGCCTTTATCTCTGCAAAGTGAAGGTAGGCAGAGGAAAAGGGTCCGTGTGCTACACTTGTAAGGAACCTCCACCATGCTTCACTGTTGACTGTTCAGGTTGATGTGGAAAAAACCCTGCGAGGGCAACTGATGTTTATGTGAACTTTCCGTTTTGTTCATTAAAAGTGGGTTTCCATGCCCTAAAGTACAGTTTAGACTGACACAACTCATTGGGAAAAAGCACCTACCATGAGTATAATCACTGCAATACAAAAATATATATAAATATTATTAGAGATTATTGGCATTCATCTTTTTCTCAACTAAGAAGGTGAAATATTAATGAGTTATTAGTAGAAACTTTTTTTTGCATGATCTAGCCAACAGAAAGATCTTACTTTTATTATATTTCTGTATTTTTTGTTAATATCAAATACCCATGTTTAATATCTGTAGCGCCCACCCCATTTAGAGGTGCTATATATCCAAATTTAGGGGCTGGTCTGAGATAGTAGTTAGGCTCAGACCGTTCTCAGTTTATAGATTGTGCTGTTTAATTCCAGGATGGTATACTGGTAAGCAGTTCCCTGTGGCCTATAGGTGGCACTGCCATAATGGGTCAGGGTTGAACCACTGGTATTAGTGCTGTGCCTTAGGGTGTCCTCTCTTGGCAGCGGTACAGTGGGTGTGGTCGACCTGCTGTACATGCCGGGAGAGGATACATAAGGGGCAGACGCCGCCTGGGAGGGGTTTTCATGCTATGAGAGGAGTTGGAGTCCAGGTGCGTGGCGCATGGCCCTCCAGGCCTAGGGGCCATGTGTGCATCAGTCCCAGGCACCTTTAGTCCTGGGACTGCATCTTCAACACTGGGCCCAGCACCTTTAGCTGGAGCCCGCTACGAGGAGGAGAAGTCCCAGGGTGTCCCTCGCGAGGGAGCCCACTTCTAAGAAGAGGAGGCCGGGGGAGGAACTTTCTGACAGACCGGTGAGAGTTCACGGTGAAGGAAGGGGCCCGGTAACTCTCTGGAGAGATTCTTCTATCCACCAAGGGCCTAGTAATGTGCTGCTGCTGGCACCTGTCCTTAAGTACCAGAAGCTAAGAGGTTCGGGGTCTTATAGATTCTGTGGCAGAGAGTCTCCCGATCGCATCTAGGAAAAGAACCTGATCAAACGTCCGAGCATCACTTCGGCTGCTAGGATCCACTTTGTAGTTGACTATCCGGGTGAGCTGAACCTACTCAGGGATAGAGTAGAGATTGTGATATCCATTGTGCCTGGACTGACCTCCCAAACCTTGCTGTCCTGTCTCTCTTCCACCCTTTACCTGTCTGCTGAACATTGAGAAAATAAACTTAACGTTGGAGTTTAGAGTGGTGTGGACATTGGAATTACTGGGGGGGAAACAGAGACTTGTCCCTATATCCTAGGAGACGAGAACCAACTGATGGAAGAACCTAGCTGTGGGACCCAAATACATAACGCTTAACCTTCTCAACCAGGAGGGTACGGGCATACAGTACGATGTGCCTTTTTTCCTGCAAGTGAGCCAAAGTAAGGGAAAAGGGTCAGTGTGCTACATATCTTTTTAGCAGTAATAGATAGCTATCATAGCATGCTAAACCATACAAAACTGATATTCATGCTCATTTGTTTTGAAAGAACCATCACACAAGATCTTTCATCCCATCTGGCGATGTGGCTGATGCTGTAAGTTTCTTTCAAGATTCTTTTCACTTCTACCTAGCAATAAACAGACCAGTTTTCAGATTCTTCACTGTGCTTTAACTCTTTATTTCTAATGTAAGTGCAGGTGTGGAACATCATCTTAATAAGCAGATGAATACGATTTACATTGAATGTCACATTAATCATAATATTCATGAGTTCATTATAATATTCCTCGAGATGCAAGCTCTGGATACTTTATTTCCAGGCAAATTACATGTGGCATTGCTATACCTCCTTGCTCCTGCTGCATCTTATAGGCGGAGATTCTTTTCTCTGTGATATATATTCGTTTTTAGAGTTGAACTGTTGAGAGTGACAGACACAATGGTAAAAACTAATGAAGGTAACCTAGAAGATGGATAATACACAGCCATACAGACAAATCTAGAGGAAAAATGAAATCAAGCATTGAAGGAAAGGTTGAAGCAAGGAAATACATGCAAAGCTTGGAACTGATATTAGGGAAATTATAGTTAAAGAGGAAGTAAACCCTGATGGGTTTTACTTCCTCTTTATTCCCCTGCAAAGTAAAAGCATAATGGGCAAGTATCTATTGCATACTAGCCCATTATGTGCCACGTACCTTCAAATGAAGCCCGCAATGTCCGCGATGTCCCCGCTGGTTGCCGTGTCCATCTTCACCCCTCTCCCTTCCGAGGCCGCGGACTCCAGCACTGTGACTGGCCGGAGACGCATGCCGACGGTTACGGCACGAGCCCTATAAAAACGGCACAGTAATGGCATTTCTTTAGCGCGCATGCGCCGATAACTTTGGCACAAATGTATATGGTAAATATCTCCTAAACCTTGCAGGTTTAGGAGATATTTCCAGTACCTACAGGTAAGCCTTATTTTAGGCTTACCTGCAGGTAAAAGTGGTCTGTAAGGGTTTACAACCTCTTTAAAGCGGAAGGTCCCGCTGCGATTTGTTTTTTTTTGTTTTTTTGTCCATTGAATTAATTACCCCATTACAAGTCATTACTCACTCTTTCGTTTTTCTAAATCCGTTAACGTTCTCAAGGATCATTTATAAAAATTGCTGCAGGACGTTTCCATTTTGCTTGTGGGCACTTGAAGCCCACAAGCACCTATTTTCTGTATGCGATGAATGCTTATTTCCCAGCATTCACCGCTCGATCCCGCGCATGCTCAGTGGTGACGGCGCTGCGCCGTCAACACTGAGGGTTGCCTTCACAACGGGCGGCGTCGTTAAAAGTTCCTACGCCCGCTGTGGTGGTGTCATTCCGCACTGAATCTTGGGAAGGATGACGCTTAGTTCCCATGATACAGTGCAGCGCCTGGGGAATACAAGATATACGTCAACTCCTGTGGGAGCGATAGACTGGATGTTCTACTAAATACATAAATAATACGGTATTTACATAGCAAATAAATTATTTGAATGTCAATGGCATATCTATGCAATTTACCTAATGCGATCAGATATAGTTCAAAATTTGGGTGGAACTCCGCTTTAAAGAGGATCTTCACCCAAGAAAGAAAGAGTAAAAGTCAACAGCTACAAATACTGTAGATGCTGACTTTAAGGCCACTTTCACACTGGGGCGGGGAGGTGCGCTGGCGGTATAGCGCCGCTATTTTTAGCGGCGCTATACCGTCATATTTGCTGAGATTTGCGGCCAGGTGAATTTAACCCCCGCTAGCGGCCGAAAAAGGGTTAAAACCGCGGTGTCCCATTGATTTCAATGGGAAGGAACGGTAAAGGAGCGGTATACACACCACTCCTTCACCGCTCCAAAGATGCTGCTTGCAGGAGATTTTTTTTCCTCCCGCCAGTGCATCGCCTCAGTGTGAAAGCCCTCGGGCTTTCACATTGAGAATGCTGGGGCAGGATTATTTCAGGCGTTATTTATGCACTATTTTTAGCGCTAAAACACCTGAAATACGCCTCAGTGTGAAAGGGGTCTTAATGAAAGGACACTTTCCTGTCCAAGGATCCAGCGCTGTCCTCATCTGGGCCGGTTCTTTGCCAGTCTTCAGGTTCCTGGAGCCAGCATGCTTAGTGTGAGAAGACATTTGTTACTCCTAGTGGCTACATACAGTAGGTGGCTTCCCACTTTGCATGCACCAGCAACGCTGCACTTTGTGAATGGTCCCGCAGCCTTTGATGTATCCCATAAGGCTGCAGGCAAAGAGAGGTGGGGGCCAAACTTCCGCTCTGCTGGTCTGGGCGATCCGGGCAGAAGTAGAACTGGGTACCTGTCAAAACTAGGTACCAGCTCCATGCTCCGCCACAAAAAAATAAAGTGCCGAAAGTTGAAGAGTAGAGGGGGGAGGAGGTGGAAGGGTGGAACTTCCCCTTTTGGGTGAAGTTCAGCTTTAAAGTTTTATGCCTACATTTGCCTGGATGTGCCACAAATGTAAAATTTCTCAAGTAACAAGTTTTTTTAAAGGAATCCTGGAATCCTAATTGTTTAAAAAGGCATATGATCTTCCTTTGCAACTTAAAACAAATTAATACAGCATCTAAAATTGCTACATAGGCTGTTTTGTAATGTAATGTTGTTCCACATTTTCTTTCCAATTCAATCTGCAGTCACTATAATCTTCCAAAACAGTCATGCTTGAGATGATTGTAGCTGTATTATTTCACTTGCAACAAAAACAATTGAGTACTGTCCCTGATACTTTTTTTTTTTTAATTATTTGCACTAACATTCAAATTTTCAGGACAAGCTTTCAGGGTGTACCCCCTTTGTGGACCTTGGACAACTGCTTAGACCTTATAAGTAGAGGGTACACCTCAAAAGTCCTGAAAATTTGAATGTTAGGGCAAATTGATAAAATATCATGAACAGTTCTCTAAAACTGTCAAAGAGTTCAATGCAATATGGCAACATGGAGGTGTTCGGAATGCCCGCAGAAATGTTATTTCCTGCTTGTTTGATTGGCTGACTGATTTTCTCAGAAGTCTGTACTAATATACAAATGTATTTTTAGGCATTCACTGTAATCAAAATGTTTTTTGGTAAGATACTCTAAGGTACATGGGTCGAATTTCGAAATAATTTTCTTTCAAAAATCTTATCTAAGAATTTTTGTTCGTATTTCGCACCATTAGTGGGCTGCAGCAACAGCCGATTTTCGTGCTGCCATCAATTTTGAGTAATCGGACATGTTGGAAATTTGTTGAAAAGCTAACGATTTTCTAATCAATGATGGGAGAATTGTGCGAGAAATATAATCGAAAAAGGAGTGCAAGAAAAGAAAATTCCAGGAAAGAAAAGATTCCCAGCCACGAAAATTCTATTCTGTAGCAACATGAGGCAAAATTGAAGGCTTGGCTGGTCGAATTTTGAAATCAATGGTGGCACCATCGAATCACAAAACGCACAAATTTTCTGATTTTCAAAAGAAAATTCTTTCGAAATTCGACCATGTATGGCCAGCCTAAGGCGGGGGTCAGCAACCAGTAGATCGCGGACAGGTGACTGGTAGTTTGCGGTCTGGGCTTACTGATCCGCTATCCCAGAGCATCAAACAGAGTGCAATGCAGAGGGACTACATGTAAAGTTGGGGCTTTAGTAGGGAGCAAGAGCCGCATAAGCCAATGCCTCCTCTGTAGTGCCAGCTCCTGTCCCATGTGGAGTGATACCAACTGCACTCCTCCTCTTATCCGGTCTTAGTCTCCAGATCGGTGCCAGCAGCAGGAAAGAAGATTTTCAGGTCAGTGTGAAGCAATACACTGGGCATAATAGTATAGGGTTGCTTTCACATTGATGCACTGCGGTTTACCCACAACGCGGTTGCAGTGCAGTGTACCTGCAGCCTTCCTGCGGGTGGGCTGCGCTTAGCCATAGACTTCTATTATATCCTGCGGGTTTGGTGCACTTTCTGAATGCAGGAGTTTTGGTGCGCTTTCAGAAAGTGTACCACACCTACAGGATATAATAGAAGTCTATGGTAAAACCCAGGTAAATCAGGAAAGTTGCAGATGCACTGCATTGCACCCACGGTGTTGGTAAACTGCAGCACATCAGTGTTAAAGCAGCCTTATAGGGTGCTCAGAATAGTAAAGGTTCAATTACATTTGTAGTTTGGGGGTTGGTAAAACCCCATGGTTAAGACATGTTTTTAGCACCCTTGCCTTAACTGCACCCCCTTTATCTGCAGTGGGCATGTCACAGCCACAGCAGGGGTTATACATCCTGTCATGGTTGGTGGGTGTAGCACCTGCCAAGCACGACTCATTCAAGAGAAGGGGGCCGCTCTGCAACCTTGTGCGGTACAGCGAACAAGGGCAGTGTTGTGTTCTTTTCTCACCACCTGATTTAACCCCTTCGACCCTGCAGAAGCATGCAGTTTTGGGGGGCACTTGCAGAGTGGCCGAATTGATCGCAGATGGCAGACCACCACAAGCAACAGGGGGCCTAATTCCTGCTGCAGCATGTGTACACCTTTGGCTGCTGCCTCAGTAGCTAAAGGGTGTATGGATTGGGAGTGGTAAAACCATGATTCAATCACAGGGTTTTACCACCCCACAACTTTATGTGTGAATGAGCCCTAAGTGCAGCACGCACTGCTGCTCCTTTGAACAATGATCCAAGTGTGTTTGACGGGTGGTGAGGAGGCGATATGTTACCTGTACCTGTACGTCCCCTTAAAGTGCCTGTCCATGTGGTCGCGAGCACGCCGCCGGCGCGCTCGCGACCCTGCCGCCATCCCCGTGAATCGGACCACGGGTCCCACAGACTTGATCGCCATGGGGATCCCCGCGATCGTTTCACGGAGGTATAGAGCAGGGAGATGCTTGTGTAAACAAGCATCTTCCCGCTCTGACTAGTGACAATGACACGGATCTCGGCTCCGTGTACTCGGAGCGGAGATTGGTGTCATGTGACACACAGCCCTTCCCCCCTTCAGTTAGAAACACAATGCAGGGAACATTTAACCCCTACAGCGCCATCTAGTGGTTAACCCCTTCACTGCCAGTGTCATTTTCACAGCAACCAGTGCATTTCTATAGCACTGATCGCTGTGAAAATGACAATGGTCCCAAAAATGTGTCAAAAGTTTCCGATGTGTCCGCCATAATGTCGCAGTCATGAAAAAAATCACTGATCGCCGCCATTACTAGTAAAAAAAAAAATATTAATAAAAATGCCATAAAGCTATCCCCTATTTTGTAAACGCTATAACTTTTGCGCAAACCAATCAATAAACGGCGATTGGGATTTTTTTACCAAAAATATGTAGAAGAATACGTATCGGCCTAAACTGAGGAAAACATTTTTTTTTATATATTTATTGGGGATATATATTATAGCAAAAAGTAAAAAATACTGCATTTTTTTCAAAATTGTCGCAAAAAATAAAAACCGCAGAGGTGATCAAATACCACCAAAAGAAAGCTCCATTTGTGGGAAAAAAAGAACGTAAATTTTGTTTGGGAGCCACGTCGCATGATCGCGCAATTGACAGTTAAAGCGACGCAGTGCCGAATCGCAAAAAGGGGCCTGGTCTTTAACCTGCCAAAATGGTCTGGGACTTAAGTGGTTAAAAAGCATTACATTTTTGAACTTCTGTAAAATATGAGAAAAAAAGCCAGTGGTGGCTTCTAGAACACTGGGGAAACCTTGACATTTCTAATAGGCAGATGGAAGCAGAGCTGGATATAAAATATATAATTGACTCTGGGATCCCTCGACAGTCTATTTCGATCCTTGCTCTCTAAAAAGAAATATCAAGCCCCCCTCCTCATCCAGTCTGGGCACTGGTCCTCCAAAGGAGACCTAAGGCAAACAGACAGTCCTCATTGTCTTGACCACTGGAAAGCCCTGCTACTTCAGCATTTCCTAAATACTCTGCTTTCCCCAATTTCTTTCTCGTTGCATCTATCTTCCTCTTAAAGGAGAAGTACAGCCAAAGCTCATTTGGCTGTACTTCTCCTGTTGATCACAGGAGTGCAGTTCGTTCTGCACTCCTGTGACCCATTTTCAGCAGACAAATGGCTGAAGTCCGCTCTGCTGATGTCACAAGTAGGATCCAGGCTTGGGTGTCATCATGACAATAGAGCCGTGATCCACCCATATCCCTGGATCGGCACCCGGCTCAGCCTCTCAGCGAGCTGCTGAGAGCCTGAAACGGCCGTACCCGCCCCCTCCACAGCCCAGCGCTTCAATGAGCGTGGGGGGGGAGGGCAGAGGAGCGAGCCGTTTATTGACAGTCAGCAGCTCTCCGCTTATGGAGCTGTGAGAACTGAGCGATCGGCGGTGTTTGATCGATCGGTTCTCACTGTTAGAGGTGCCGGGGGACAGATGTAGCATTGGACCGATGCTGCATCCACCTAGGTAAGTATGATACAAAAAAAAAAAAACATACTTCTCTTTTAACAACTCTGTTCTGACTCAAGCCATTCCAGATATTTCCTATGTATCCTTTACCTGGACCTACAAGTGTCTTTTAACTAAGCATAAAGCTAGAGGATTCAGCACTTTTAAAATCCTTAATTTCCACCAAACTCCAAGAAACAAAATTCAAGATCCTGACCAGATGGTATAGAACACCAACTGACCTCCACAAACACTTCTCAGATTACTGCTGGTGATGTAACACAGATCTGGGGACCTCTTTTCATATGTTGCAGTCTTGCTCCAAATTTCAGCCCTTCTGGAAAAGTGTCAAGAGCATATCACAAAAAGTGGAGACTACACGCTTCCTGGGGACTCTTCCTTTCTTCTACATTTTCAAATCCCTATTTAAACTTACCACAGATCTGTTCTCCAACTCCTCATATCCTTCAAAGTCTGTATCCCATTGAAATAGAATGAAATAGAGGGACCCCGCAGAAGAACCCTAAGCTACATGCAGGGTGCCAGACGCATGGATTTCAATGTTTTTTTTTTTAAGCACATGATTAGATCCTGAGGCTGAGGCTTTAATTGGCTTCAAAAAAGGGTGGGCTCGGGGCGCAGAGCACTGCGCCCTGAGCCCACCCAGTTGTGGGATAATAGTAATAATAAGTAATAATAATATTCGCTATTGGAAATATTAAGCTCAGCGCTAATCCATATTGCGTGTATATATTAGAAAATTGTGCAAGTATGCAAACAGTGAGTATAACACATTGACTGTGCAGAATAAAATAAAGTGCTAGGTGCAAACAGAAATAAATGATTATAATTCATAAATTGAAATCACTAAAAAGTTCATATATGTGAAATAGCATTGTGAATAATTACCCATGAGGGAAAAAAACAAAAAACAGTCCAAACAGGTGAAATGAAAGCACAAGTGTTTAGGTAGAAATCAATGTTGAAATTGAAGATATATTCAACCTCTGAAGGATAGGCCACCATTCAGAAATCACCATAGATTGTGAATCCACGACCGATGAAAAAATTGGATACTCTTACAGGATTCATTGGACCCAATGCCAGCAGCATGGAGTCAAACAGGCATGGAACTGGGAACGTGGTTGTAACGGGAGGGCCCGTGGAACCCAGAATCTCTTGGAAAGTATGAGATACCCTTGCTTCAGCTCCCCATGCACCTCTTATGTCTAAATCACCCTATGTCCATTAGGGGCATAGGGTGACTGAGAAAATATATCTTGGACTACTTAAAATGGGACAGTGATATTTATCCACAATATCTCCCAGGATATATGTAAAAGACTATTTACTGTTTGTTTAATTCTGAACTCAACAGGTTAATTGAAAGATGCTATCCCCTGTACACTATGATGCCCAGGAAGTATAACTCCTTATTTGGGCATTCCAGGAAGTTCAATTAAACAGGCCGACCGTCTATTGCTTAACGATGCTAATGTCATCAACTCCAACCACCTGTCTGCCTGTTGTAATGTAATTTGAGTCCAGGCTAACTTCTAAGGATCTTTTCATGGGGGCTTGGGCTAATTGACCCTGTATTGTATGAAGGAGTACTGTGATGATGTGTATTGGAGTTTAGGAGACAGCCAGGCTAGGAAACTCGGAGGCAGCCTGGCTGCTAAAAGGGATTAGTTAATTAGCTCATGTTAATTAGGTTTCTGGTCACTGGTGTATTTTCAGAGTAATATGAGCAGAATTTAAGAACCTCATCTTTTGACTGTGTATAAAACTTGTAGCTTTTCAATAAAGATTGTCAGTCCTGTTTGAACCTCAAGACAGAGCTTCGTCTCGGTATTGAGGGAGAATTATTCTTATGGGTCTTGTTCGCCTGACAGGAGTGTGGGCAGCTGCCTTGGTGTTCGGAAAGGGAATGTCCTAAACGGCTTTAACCCCTCTCATACTCAGGGTGTTGTTACAGTGGTCTCTCACAGGAAACAACATGTGAGGTCAGCTTCCGCTCAACTTTGTCACCGGATCTAATCATGGACTCCACTATTCATAAAAGAAAAAGGCTGCCACATAGTATAAAATCATCAACTCTGGGTTTTATTGTAAAAGGTAGAACACTTACATCAATGATGCTATAAACAGGCGAGATAAGGTATGTGATCACAAATACATCCAAGAAGCGCAGTAACGTGGAGCTAGTTCAGTCCACCCGACTGGTTTCCTTCAATAGAACATCATCTGGGGCAATATTTGCTATTGTCTTCCTGATTCTCCTACTGGCCAATCAGGAAGCGAGTCTTGAGACCCGATTGGCCGAGAGGAGCAGCAATCGTATTGGCTGCCAAGGTTAGGAGGAGGTAGCTGCTGTGAAGCCGGAGATGCAGGGTGAAGCCGCAGAGGAGGAAGCTGCCGCTGAGGAGAAGGAGACGCAGGAAGGAGCTGAAGCTGCCCGCGACATAAATGGGGTAAGTGCGGGGCTGTTGGGGGACGGGCGAGTGATGGGGGAGGGGTTTGACTGAGTGACCGACCGACCGGGGGCCCCAAAATATACAGCACCAGCTATATTAAAAAAGAACTGAAATAAAACTCACAAATGTGTCAAAATGGGCACGAATATTCATCTCCTTGCCAATTGGTCCAGTCGCAGTGGGCGTGATGACGTCAGTGTGCTATGCTCTGCCCTGATAGTCTGCAAATCCAACTTGCAAAGTTGGGGTTTATGCAGAACCCTCATTAAAAAGCAAGTACTGTGTACTGGAGTAAAGCTACAGTATGCAGTGTTTTCACAAAGTGTTAAGTAACAAATGTAAATGCTTTATGTTTTTATGTATACTAGTCAATAAGATACAATCTCCGTTAAAGTATAGCACTCCGCTTCTGTTGCAAATTTTTCAGTAAACCTCTGTAGCTTGCCTCTGCAATCTGCACTGAGCAACATCAATAAAGCAAAGATTATTGTGCTTTGTCAGGTTTTGTTTTGTGACATTATGGGACATTTTCTACTGTTTTGGATGAGTGCATAAACTCTTATTGCTTGACAATTAACAAAGCTAGTAATAGAGATGCAATGTAATTTACCTTAATACAAGAGATCTCCGTTAA
The DNA here is from genome assembly GCA_029206835.1 of Rana muscosa. Taxonomy (NCBI): domain Eukaryota; kingdom Metazoa; phylum Chordata; class Amphibia; order Anura; family Ranidae; genus Rana; species Rana muscosa. The sequence continues at coordinate 448,070,279 of CM055118.1, forward strand.
AAAAATTAAACTATTGAACTCTTCTATTGTAATAAAATGGGAATTCGCCTAATTTACTTTTTATAACAAATTCTAATGGGACTGAATTCTGCTATGTGTGAATAGTTCTACATGGGAAGCAAAATTAACTAAATCTACAACATTATGCGTTGGAACAACAAAGACAATTGGGGTCTTAAAATGCAAACCAAGATCAAGGCTGCATTGTAAACTGTTATTTTCTCATGAGATGTGGACACATCTTTTACCGCTGTCATAATCAGCTTAGCGCAAAAACCTAGAACTAAAACAGCTGGTCACACAAATGCATCAAAAAATAAAAGACAATAAAATGAATGGCTGGCAAGACAGATAGACGAACAGGTGAAAAATGTATACAGGCTGGTCCTCATACTTAAAAAAAAGTAATAAACATGTGTTTGTGATTAACCTCTGTGCTACCAATACCTTATCCACTTATCAGTTAGTGCCCTCTGATGAAGTCACGTGGTGCGTGACGTAACGTGTAAGTCAGAGCCTGAGGGATCACGAGATAACGGGATCACGTTTTGGGGGGGGCGGCAAACAAGACACCCGTCGCCACCCCCCGTCAGTCCGTTCAGATAGACGGTCGCTCGGTCAAAACCCCCACCCCCCCTCCCCATCGCTCGCTTGTCCGGATCCCCACCAGCCCCGCACTTACCCCATCTAGCAGCTTTGCTCCTTCCTGCGTCTCCTCCATGGCGGCAGCTTCCTCCTCTGCGGCTACACCCTGCGTCTCCGGCTTCACGGCGGCTTCCTCCTTGGCGGCTTCCCTCCTCCTTCCCTCGGCGGCCAATACGATTGTTTCTCCTCTCCGCCATTCGGGTCTTAAGACCCGCTACCTGATTGACCGGGAGGAGAATCAGGAAGACAGTAGCGAATATTAATTCGCTATTGTCACACATCTGGGTGGGCTCAGGTAATCTGCGCCCTGAGCCCACCCTCTTTTGAAGCCTCAGGCTCTAATCATGTGCTTAAAAAAACAAAAAAACATTGAAATCTATGCGCCCGGTGCCCTGCATGTAGCTTAGGGGCCGAACGCATGGATTCGGAGGGCGGCGCCCCCTAATGGATGGGCCACCACTGATGCTAAGAGAATTTTTCTGTATGTAAGCATAATTTTAATTGCAAATAAAGTATTATTATTCAGTTTTACATTATTGGGGTCATCCTCTTTATTCCTACATAGCACAGGAGTAACATACATGGCGTGGGTAAGATGCTCTTAAAGGGGCCAGCACCCTTATTCTCCAGGAGGTATATCCATCAGGATACAAGTACTCTAGTGAGCGGGAGGCTACATTACAAGAACTGCTCTCAGAAAATCAGCTGAAAACATCATGTTGGATATGAGTGTATCATATCACTTTAGGTGAAGAAGAAGTGCACGGGAAGTGATCTTAGAAGCACTGGAGATTTCTTCATTATGAATTTTACATCACCTTTATTTGATGAACTGTCACTTTATGTTTAATTATATCAACTAACACGATAAATTATTTAGTAGACATGGGGGGGGGGGGGCGGATGCACTCGGAAACCCTCGGAAAGGCTCGGAAAACACTCGGGAACTGAGTATTTCCGAGTGTTTCTGAGTATTTCTGAGTATTTCCGAAAGGCTCAGAGTGTCACGGGCGCCCCCACACCTCAGGCCAAATGCGGTACTGCATACCGCAGAGGCTTGAATCCTGATCGTTTACAACTCTCGCAAACCGAGACAGGATTTTGAAGAAAAAAAAATGCTCGTATTGAGAAACGCTCGTTAACCGCGTTACTCGCAATCCAAGGTTCCACTGTACATGTTAACTTTATTCATTTAACTTTTTCTTTTTTATCTCATTTGCATTTTATTTAACTTTATTAATTTAACTTTAATCATTTAACTTCGTTCATTTAACTTTATTCTTTTATATATAATGCCAAAATATTCTCGAAGCAGTACATAGAATCCGTCTCTGCTCCAGTAAGGGGTAGAAAGCTTTTCATATCCAACTATAAATCACAAACTACATGGAAAAAAAGCCGGCTCAAGTATTTCCAATTACATTATATTCTGGATGACATTCATGCAATTCTGTGTGATTCTCATGCAAAAAAAAGTGCTAATGTGAACCAGAGCAACCATTGATGTTATAAGGACCTTTGAAGACAGAGAGCTTTATTTATTTATTTATTTTTATGTTTTTTACTTTTTTTGTCTTTAAAATGTATAATAAAAAGGGTTAAATGTGTGTTGTGGCTGCATTGCATTAAATAATTTAAAGCTCTGAAATGTGGTAAATCTGATTAAGATGATCATTTATCAGATTATGTACTTGTATTAGGAAATAGTCCGAGAACTTGGCTTTGGTGGTCACTTGGCATTAGTAGTCAGCCAACTTGATTAACAACTTGTTATTGGTGATCTATGGTCACAACATACACTTTTGTTTTATAACATGAATCTATTAGATTGCAAGCTCTTAGGAGCAAGGTCCTCCTAACCTCTTGTTTTGAATTGTATTGTAATCCTGAATAATGATAATAATACTAATACCTACAATAATATCCAATCCAAGATATGTGTGTGAGCCACTCAGGCTGTACGGGAATGAAGTCCTGTGCCGCCCACTGTGGGTGCTGGCCCGGGGAAGGAGCTCCTCTATGCTTCAGGCAAATAATAATCAATATAAAACAATATAAGCAATAATATCAGCATTGAATAACAATACAAACAATAGTTATATTTGACAATCCTATATAAGCTTACTTATACTTGTCTGTTGGTCGTCCGTTTCCACAACTTCCTGGATTCCCTGCATGCTTTGCAGCTTCTCCTCTATTTCTAAGGACTACATATCCCATGGTACCTGCATGTAGTGATTCCTGTACTGACTCAGCCCCCTGAAACTCCTCCTCTCAGCCCCTCTGTAGATCAGAAGGCAGGTTCTGTAAATTGTGTGACACAGCAGTGCCTCCTACAGGGCATAGTGATTACGTGTCACAGAATTCAAGGAAGGAAATGTGTGGGGATCTTCACAGAGTAAGTTTACTTACCACCTTACCTACAAAGATTGTTCATATTAACCACTTCAACCCCGGAAGGATTTACCCACTTCCTGGCCAGGTCATTATTGACGATACGGCACTGCGTCGCTTTAACTGACAATTGCGCGGTCGTGTGATGCTGTACTCAACCAAAATTGATGTCCTTTTCCCCCCACAAATGGAGCTTTTTTTTGGTGGTATTTGATCACCTCTGCGATTTTTTATTTTTTTTGCACTATAAACAAAAAAAGAGCGACAATTAAAAAAATAAAATAAAAAATTATTTATCAGTTTAGGCTGATATGTATTTCTGGCTAAAAAAAATCCCAATAAGCGTATATTGATTGGTTTGCACAAAAGTTATAGCGTCTACAAAAAAGGGGTTAGATTTATGGCATTTTTATTATTTATTTATTTTTTACTAGTAATGGCGGCGATCAGTGATTTTTAGCGGGACTGCGACATTGCGGCAGACACATCTGACACCTAACTGACATATTTGACACTTTTTTGGGAACCAGTGACATTATTACAGTAATCAGTGCTAAATACATGCACTGTTATTGTACTAATGACCCTGGTAGGGAAGGGGTTAACATCAGGGCGATCAAGGGGTTAAATGTGTTCCCTGCAGGTGCTTTCTAACTGTATGGGGGACTGTGTGACTGGGGAAACACACAGATCTGTCTTCCTACTTAGCAGAAAGACAGGATCTGTGTGATCTCCCCTGTCAGAACGGAGATCTGCCGTGTTCAAACAGGCAGATCCCCGTTCTGTCACTGTGGGGAACGATCGCAGGTGGCTGGCGGACACCGAGTCCGCCGGACCCGCTGATTGGCTCCCCCGCTGGCCAATGGGGGCACGCGCGCCCACAAAAGCGAGTTCCCGAGCCGACGTATACCAACGGTGGTTTGCGGGATCATGCCACCTTGCCGCAGTATAATGATGGCGGCTGGTCGGCAAGCGGTTAAAGCGGAACTAAACCCATCAAATGAACAGTTTTAAAAACAACAGTTGCATTTCTGCACATGCGTCACATTGGTTGTGCTCTCAACCAAACTCTCAAGCCATCAAATGGCTGGAGTCATAGCTGATCACATGTGCATCCTCATGGCAGTTGAAGATATAACAGGGGCTAGAATGGCAGCTTCCTTGGCTGAAAACGATAGGAGAGTTTAGTTTCAATTTAATAAGAGTAGGCTAGAAATGATTGAAATACAATGTGGAAATTAATATATGATTTTACATTTTGACCATAGATATGCTTTAACTTTTAAAACGACTTTTCACTTTTTTTTAGTGACCGAGGTAAAAATACCATTTACAAAGAACACTCAATTATGGATTGGAAAAATTTTAAAAAAATAGGAAAATGTAAAAAACATACTTGCACATGATTAAAGTTAGCACAACTTTGCCACATTTACTAAGCTAAGTGAATTTTCTCTTTGAAAGGGAATTTTCATTTAGCTTAGTAACTGAAATAATGTTGAGTTGACTTAAATGATTAAATCTTGTGCAAGCAAAAAATCTTTTTTTTTTTTTTTCTTGCACTCAATTGGGTGTTGTTTTCAAAGTGAATTATCCCTTTTTTTAGGTCTGGTTCACACCTATGCTTTTTGTAGTGCGTTTTCAGTTACGCAGAAACAGGCTACAGTCCATTTAACATGGTTTCCTGTGGGTCACATTCACATCTGTGCATTTTATAGAAAGGGCCAGGGACTTTTTTCTGGTTTTTGGTTCCATAGACTTCAATGGATCAAAAACGTGTATTGAAAAACACGAAATGCACCCAGACTATGCAAACAGCAACCTGCATAGGTGTGAACCAGGCCTTAACCCAAAGTAGAAGAAAAGGCTAAGGCCCCTTTCACACTGCCGTGACTTGAAAGTTGCGTGATTTTGCTGCAATTTTACCGCAATTTCGTGGCTGTGATTTTGACTCGATTTTGCTGCGATTTCAGGGAATGCCTGTGTGAACTTGAGGTCTTTGCAGTCCCAAGTCGCAGGACAAGTCGCAAAAGTGTGAAAGGGGCCTAACTTTTCTTAGACCCCTTTCACACTGAGACACTTTTCAGGTGCTTTAGCGATAAAAATAGCGCCTGCAAAGCGCCTGAAAACTGCCTAACTTTTCTTAGACCCCTTTCACACTGAGACACTATTCAGGTGCTTTAGCGCTAAAAATAGCGCCTGTAAAGCGCCTGAAAACTGCTTCCCATGCCTCCCCAGTGTGAAAGCCTGAGGACTTTTACACTGGGGCGGTGCGCTTGCAGGATGGGAAAAAAAGTCCTGCAAACAGCATCCTTGGGGCGGTATAGGAGCGCTGTATACAGCCCTCCTACACCGCCCCTGCCCATTGAAATGAATAGGCAGCGCTTCCGAAGCACCTGAAAAGCGCTTTGGAAGCACCGATGCATGGGTGCTTTTAACCCCTTGTTAACCCCTTCTTGGGGATTAAAAGCACCCCACTAGCGGCCGAAAAGCGCTGCTTAAACAGCGGTAAAGCGCCGCTAAAACTAGTGGCGCTTTACCGCTAACGGACCCGCCGCCACAGTGTGAAATAGGTCTTCATATTCTTGATATTCTTAAAATGTTCCCTCCCCCTTCTCCTACAGTGCCTGTATTAAAAAGATCTGTGGACTTATCTATTTTTAATCCAGTTCGGTCCAGTCACTTGCTCCAGCAGCTCCCCTGTGTCAGTGAGCAGCTGCTGCAGGGGAGAGGAGGGAGCACCAACAATACCTGGGCCATGGGAGACAATGGGTAACGTCATGGCTCTGGGAATTCGCAGCCATTGTCAAGCACTCCCATATACAGGGGAGCCAGAGCTGCTGAATCACGTGACTGCATCAGACTAGATAAAAAAAAAAAAGGTAAGACTAAACTGCATATATAAAAGAATGTGCAGCGCTCAAAGATGAATATACTAAATCATTGAAGTAAAATGTGAATGACCACAAAAAATAAAGTTATGTGCTTCTTCACAATCTAAATGATGTAAATAACCATATGCAATATATGGAAGTGTAGCGGGGTCCCTTTTAAGACTCCCAGGACTACCTTACCCAGAACCCCTTTCGGCAATGTTTCCACCCCAGAGACTCATGGGAGGGGTTATAAAAGGAGGAGGCGAGGCTGGGCTCGGCCTCTTTGGGGACACGAGACTTCAAGGGAGAGAGACCTTCCTGTGCGGATCCACTGTGGTGCAAGGCCTGAAGCCTGGGGCCTTGCGCTGCTACCCAAAGAGCCTTCCACCCCATTGCGAGCCTGGGTGGCATCTGACTCGGTTTTCTTCAACCGCTGCTGAGCCGGAGACCAGACTGCTGCAGAGCTGTGTGAGGAGACACAGCAGGTGGAAGTTCCCGGACTGGGATCGCGTCCAGAGGGGTGAGCGAGCACTTGCTCAATCCACAAATACTTTATAGCATTGTTAGGCCTACAGACTGCTGTGGCCCACCAGTTCCTATTTGAGTTATTTTCCCCATTTGAGATCCAAAGCAGAACTGAGTTGAACGGATCTTTAGTGGAGTGTACTGTGTTGGCGTTTTTACCCCCCCTTGGATTACAAATGTGTTCCTGAAATGTGCACCACCGTTTAAAGACTTGCATGCAAAGAATTTTGCCCTTCCTAGAGACTGAGTTATATGGTCAGGCCTGGCCATCTAGGTAGTTTATTTAGTTGCTGCGCCATAGGGCGCATAGTGAAGTGCGGTTACACGTGGCGCGTGTGCGCCATATCTCTATAGTTATAGTGTGACTACTGCTGCAGGGCTCTGCAGATAGATTCTTATGATCTGTTATCACTGTTGATTTCCATTGCCATAGAAAGTAAATTTGTTATTCTTTTATCCCTGTCTTGGTGTTTGAATTAAATCATAGAGCATAAGATATACACATATTACCCTAGACTAACTGTGCCAGTAGGGGGTCGAGTAAATTGCCGGGGGTTGGCGGAGCTGTCTTCAGGGCCCAAACTAAATCTGCGGCCCTCTTAGTTGAAGGTATCGCTACAGAAGGATAACGTGAAAAGACAATAAATTAAATATCAATAACTACAAACAATAAATGTAATTATATAGAGTAGTGCCATGAATATAAAAAAGACATCCAATATTCAGTGAGTCCAAATGTAGACATACAAAAATTAAATATAGCATGAAAAAAAGTCCATAAAAAAGTGGTGGAAAAAGGATGGCTTCTAGTATAGGCTTCGGGTATATCCACGTGACAACAATGTTATGTGAAACAACTGCAACAGAACCATCACCGGTTGTAAGAAGGCTTACCGGAGTAAGAGGACTCAAATGGGCTTACGCTCAATGAGACAATAAAGCTTGTGGTGTAAGACACCAATGCATAGAACATCTAGGTCTGTAGTCGGGATCAGAGTGGAAGGTGGTCCATCAGCCCAGAGGTCAACACAAAGCAGCAATTCTTAGAAATGGCCAGCGCGATGTACTAGATCCTCTCATGCAGTCAAACTGGTGATCCAGCCTGTAACACATCTTCCGTATTAGAATACCTACACTCTGGATGAAGAAGCAACAAAGACACCTTTAAGACTAAAGCTGCCCATAGATGGATTAAATCTTGGTCAGTTCCGCAGGGACCGTCCAATATCAGATCCATCTATGGGCAAGCTGGTCATACTGAAGTCAGTCCTTCAACTGACTTCAATACAACCAGCCTGTTGGGTTTTTTGCATGTGATCACTGCCGGTGGCTATAGCCTCTAGCAGTAATCATTGCATTCTGCCAGCCGGAAAGGCTCCCCGCTGGCAGAACACAATAGCGCTGCGGGAGGAATACCCCCCATCAACACTGACTGTGTTGTAGGGGGAATCGAACAATTTTCTTTCCTTCCAGCCATGCTGGAAGGAAAGAAAATTGCATCATCCATGGCCTGCCTTAGCCCAATAGATTTAACATATGTAGCGCCCTTCCACCTCTCCCCCTACCTGCACCTTTGTATGTGTTTTCGGCTCCTAGCAGGGAGGGGAGAGGCACAACGCACCACAAGCCCGTACCCTCCTGAGTAAGGAGGTTGAGCGGGGTTACTTTTCGGGCCTGCCTGCAGCTGGAGTTGAATCCTCCCGAGAATGATTATCACCTCTACTTAGGTAGAGGCAAGTCCTTATGTTTCCCCAGGAATGTAACTGTCCACACCAACTGAAAGTCCAACTTCTATATTTATTTCACACGGATAATAAATATGCCTCTTTGACAGTAGACAGGTTTGGACAAGACACATGACAGCTTAGGTGGGAGGAGGTCCAGGCACTAACTTAAATCAGGTTCTTTCACTGTTTAGATTTTCACAAACAGTTATGGCGCACGATCTCTGCCACAGACTGTGATGTTGGTCTCTGCCACAGACCAGGTGAATATAAAGTCACTGCCACTCACTTGGAGAACAGGTCACTGCCACTGACCGGGTGAATAGGGCCTTGCCCTATGAATTCACTGCCACTGACTTAAAGCGAGTAGGGTCACTGCCACTGACCTGGTGAATTTCCTTCTTAAAGAATTAGCCCATGTCAGGGAGAAAACCATCCCTCCGGAGAGTTACCAGAGGCCCTCACCGTCACCACGACTCTGCGCTGGGTCTTCGTAAAGGGTTACCTCCCCGGCCTCCTCATCTCAGATACGGGTCCCTCGCAAGGCGGCACCCTGGGAGCTCTCGATCCCCGGCGGAACCCAGCCGAAGGTGCTGGGCCCCAGGCCTTCAGATTAGTACCTCACCCCAGACTGAAGGTGTCTGGGATGGAACAGGAACTCCACCTCCGGGCCTAGGGCACACGGAGATAACACGCACACCCACCCAGGCCGAAGGTGCCTGGGCGCGGACGACCCCACACACCCAGTCTGAAGGTGCCTGGGCGTGGACGAATGAACCCCAATGGAAGATGGCCGCCCCTTTTTATACCCTCTCCCGACAGGCACAGCAGGTTTCCCGCCCCGCCGTACTTCTGCCGAAAGGGGACAAGAAAAGGTGCAACCCTGTATTGCGGTTCAACCCGGACCCAGGGCGACAGCGCCACCTGTAGGTCCCAGGGAACTACACACCAATACCAACTCCCATGGTACACAAATGGTCCCTTAACCCTAACAATAGTGTGTCTGAGCCTAATTACCACTCAGGCACTTCCCCTAAATTGTACACCCCACTACACATATATTGGCAGCGAACAAGCAAAAAAGTTTAAAAGTGGAGTTCTGTCAACTTCTTAGCACCAGATACATTCATGCATTTAGATTTTCATTTAGCTTTGACCTCATTTATCTGACGTCTCTCCTGGATCACTCATGAACTGCTGGACATATATTACAGAAGATGATTCGGCTTGCTCTTGGCACAGTTGCCGCAGTAATGAGCAAGAACAGATCATTTTCCCTGGCATCAGTTCTGTAAAGTCTCTCTGCCCTTACATTCCGTAATAAGACAGTCATTCCCCCTGCTTTTGGTAGTAATGGCCGTTCAGCCCTTGATTTTCAATATAATCTCTCATTCGGAGATGATAATTTAATTACATACATTTAAAGGTGCATAGGCAATTTAAAATAACAGTTTAACAGCACTCCGAGCTTTATTAGATGGGGAAACAGCGGCGGAATATATTCATTTTGCCAGGCACATAATGTAAGTTTGCTGAATAATAATAATCTCGGGCTGTAAAGATACCAAATTTCAAATGTTAAAAAGTAATGCTTATAAAGGTTACTCTATTTTTTTTTTTTTTTTAAATCAGACCAGTGAACATGTTTGATATTTAGCCTATACTGTTCATTGCCTGTATCTAATAAAAAAAAATATATATATATGTAGTGGAGCCTCACTCTCCCTCTCGGGTTTTCTCGTTTGATTGGCTTGTGTCTAGGGGTACTTGGGAGAGGAGAGTGCAGGAACACTACGCCAAACTCTACCCTCGTGTGTGTATGAGGGTTGAGCAGAGTTACTTGAATTACCTCCGGGTCTAGTCACTGCATACGAAGCCTCCAGCTGTGTCTGCCAATAACATAGAGCCCCACACCAATCGAAAGTCCAACACTCCTTTATTTCTCTACTTTCAGGGTGAACACAATCAGTTGAACCTTCAGTAACAGACAGACAGGGGTGTGGGTACGAGTAGGCCCAGGCACAACTGAGCTCTCCTATTCCTTTGCTAGCGAATAGGCCTGGCGCACGGTCTCTGCCACCGACCGTGAGTTTTGGTCGCTGCCACCGACCAGATGAACCGTTGAGGCCCCTGCCAGAGGCCTAATAGCAGGTCTCTGCCACTGACCTGAGTTGAATAGTTGGACCACTGCCACCGGTCATTGAACATGAACCACCTTCCTCTCTGAACTAGGCCCCTGTTTGGGAAAGATATCCCTCCGGGCGGTCTCCAGAGGTTCACCCGGCACTGGCAATCTGCTGCACCAGGTCTTCGGATGAGTCCCTCCTCTGGTCCCTTACGCCTCTGGATTTGGGTGCCCCACTCCCGGGGCCCCCTAGGACAATCCCTCCCTCACGGGACCCAGCGGAAGGTACTGGGCCCCAGGCCTCCAGCTGAGTACCTCACCCCAGACTGAAGGTGTCTGGGATGAAACACGAACTCCAGGTGTCCAGGCCTAGGCCGCCTGAACACTGACCGTGAACAGCAGACCTCAGGCTGAAGGTGCCTGGGACTCGAACCTCGTGGCGAAGATGCCCACCCACTTTATACCCTCTCCCAGCAAGCACATCGGGTTCCCCGCCCCGCCGTACAACCGCCGCAAGAGGTCACAAAGGGTACGGCACTGCAGCGATGGTTCAACCCCGGCCCAAAGTGACAGGGCCACCTGCTGGGCCGCAGGGAACTATGCATCACTGGTGTCTTCACCAGTTTTAAAAGTATATACCCGCTACACTCTCCCCCCAGTTATTGGACACTGGTTCCCAGTGTCTGGAGCAACCCATGCCCAAAGGGGCCATCATAGCCTGAGCCAGAAACCGACTAACAATTTAAAAAAAAATACAAAAGTTTTGAACACTAACCAACAGTTGTGCCTGAACCTGACATGAAAGGGGAGGGAAGGAAAACAAACAACACATAACAACATTATTTGAAACACATGTTCACATTAACATTCCTTCCCACCCATCCTGACTAAGACCCACCCCATTCTCAGTGGTCTTGATGAGATGTTCTCCTGCAGAGGGGAAAAGAAACATTAAACACACATATCCCTGACACATATGTTTGTGTAAGAACGAAAGAACCTCTCCGCAGAGAAACCCTTTCCTTCTATAAGTGTGTGAGTGAACAGTGAATATATAACTACCCCAAAGTCCATAATCACTTTGTGGGATGGAAGAATGAAGAACAAGCAACGGCAACAGTCCTTCAATTTCTCCAGAGAGCACAAACACCCATCAACACGGGCACAGTCACTGGGTTTCCCCGGGAAACAACCCCGGAAAGTTCAGCAGCAACAAGGCAAAGCAAGAACGGAGTCATTTTTTTCTCCTACAAATAGAACTTTGGGTGCGGCAAGAAAAGGGGTTTCAAGTGCTGGTCCATTGTCTCTACATGGTATTTGACATCCTCCCCCTCTTTGCGCCGAATTAACACCTTGTCTGCGTGGATGTGCCGACCCAGCATCCATTCTGACATGCAGTCCTTGAACCGTTGAGAGGCTTTAGGGGAACACGCGAGGTACCTGCAGGCATGTGGGATCTGAAGGTGCGTCCACACAAAATCGTTGTACCAGCGTTCCCGGCAGACTTCCACTTCATATAGACGCTCCTTAGGTAAGTACGGGTACTCCCACTCGTACTCGTTAGCAACCTTTTGGCCAAAGAGGCGCTGTAGTCTCGCCAGCGGAGGCATAGTAGCCCGGTCTCCCTCACCCAGTTGGACGATGGCGTCCGGGTGATGAGGTGCCTTGATCACCTCCATTCTAGGCATAGGCGCCCGCAGCAACAGTCTCTTTTCCCCGGTGCCAGATGCAGGAGGCACCGGAGGTAGAAGGGCTGACTGGGGACTGGATCCCTCCTCAGGCGCTGGTTCCTCCACCCGGGGTGTACTATCCCATGTAGACATGGGTGGATCCCTGACTCTGCGGGACGAGGAGAGAGGCGTCTTGTCCCAGCCCTTCTTTGCGAAAAGTTCATCTATGATGACGTCTTCTCCCGGATCGGAGAGCGACTCTAGGTCGAAGGTGTCACACTCCTCCGCGGGCTGGTAGCCTGTAGTAGAGGCTGAATTGCTACCCCCCGCGGGCACACAGGGCCATGAATCCCCGACACCTCCGCCCCAACACCAAGTCCCTCCGCCCGGCTTACCTCGGCCCAAAGTAGAGAAGGGATGTCCGGGACTCTTCCGACCGGATCCATCCGGGGCGGGCGTAGGCGAGCAGGGTGATCCACCGCAACCGCTGGACGGGGCAACCAAGCCGGTCTTTCTCTTTGGCGGTGGACGCTGGGAAACAGTGGTGATCGAGTCAGCATCCTCGGATTTCTCCCGTACCTCAGTGATTGCGACCTCCCCTGCGGTCACTGCAGTGTGCACAGGGATGGCTGTAAAAGCAGCGATTCCTCCTTCTTGAGTGGTATGGCCTGTTGCGCGGTTGAGGGGAATGGTTCTGGGTTTCTCAATAGGTGGTTCCACCTCAAATAGGAACTCGAATGGCTTCAGTTGACACACCAGTCCCAAACAGCCGGGACAAATCAAACCCAGGGCCTCAACGTCCATGCATGAGTACAGGGCGAATCGTCCTCGGGGCTTTAGCCGAATCCCCGTATCCGTTATCGGAGCAGCAGTAGTCAGACTCATGGTAGTAAGATGAATAGGAATCCACGATGCATTGGTGAACATGGCGACTCTCTGCTGATCCATTGCGCACTGCATTGTTGGCGCCAAAGTCCCCACGTGTAGTCCTTCACACGATTGGACTCCTCCCCTCTTGCACTCCAGTTCGCGGGCTTTCTCCTTCCCTGGGTCACGCCCACGAACTGAGCAGGGAGGGTGTGCCTCGTGGCGCAGTGGGCAATATGGCCGACCTACTCGGAACTCTTTCGGGCAGACACTTTCAAATTCCAACAACTCCAGCTCCATTGTAGCATGAACACATCCTGGACCAGAGCCCCCACGTGTAGCGGAGCCTCACTCTCCCTCTCGGGTTTTCTCGTTTGATTGGCTTGTGTCTAGGGGTACCTGGGAGAGGAGAGTGCAGGACTACTACGCCAAGCTCTCCCCTTGTGTGTGTATGAGGGTTAAGCAGAGTTACTTGAATTACCTCCGGGTCTGTTCACTGCATACGAAGCCTCCAGCTGTTCCGTGGAGATGTGTCTGCCAATAACATAGAGCCCCACACCAATCGAAAGTCCAACACTCCTTTATTTCTCTACTTTCAGGGTGAACACAATCAGTTGAACCTTCAGTAACAGACAGACAGGGGTGTGGGTACGAGTAGGCCCAGGCACAACTGAGCTCTCCTATTCCTTTGCTAGCGAATAGGCCTGGCGCACGGTCTCTGCCACCGACCGCGAGTTTTGGTCGCTGCCACCGACCGGATGAACCGCTGAGGCCCCTGCCACAGGCCCAATAGCAGGTCTCTGCCACTGACCTGAGTTGAATAGTTGGACCGCTGCCAACGGTCATTGAACATGAACCACCTTCCTCTCTGAACTAGGCCCCTGTTCGGGAAGGATATCCCTCCGGGCGGTCTCCAGAGGTTCACCCGGCACTGGCAATCTGTTGCACCAGGTCTTCGGATGAGTCCCTCCTCCGGTCCCTTACGCCTCTGGATTCGGGATCCCCACTCCCGGGGGCCCCCTAGGACAATCCCTCCCTCGGGGGACCCAGCGGAAGGTACTGGGCCCCAGGCCTCCAGCTGAGTACCTCACCCCAGACTGAAGGTGTCTGGGATGGAACACGAACTCCAGGTGTCCAGGCCTAGGCCGCCTGGACACCGACCGCGAACAGCAGCCCTCAGGCTGAAGGTGCCTGGGACTCGAACCTCGTGGCAAAGATGCCCGCCCCCTTTATACCCTCTCCCAGCAAGCACGGCGGGTTCCCCGCCCCGCCGTACAACCGCCGCGAGAGGTCACAAAGGGTACGGCACTGCAGCGATGGTTCAACCCCGGCCCAAAGTGACAGCGCCACCTGCTGGGCCGCAGGGAACTATGCATCGCTGGTGTCTTCACCAGTTTTAAAAGTATATACCCGCTACATATATATATATATATATATATATATATATATATATTTATAAACATATTGATTTTTATTAAATATATTTAAAAAATAATGTTAAAGTAGACTTCCAAGACCAAGCACTTTTCCAATTTTTTGCTCTACCATACTGGGATTTGATGTAGATCAGGGTTTCTCAACCAGGGCTCCATGGAACCCTAGGCTTCCTCCATAAGTAACCAGGGGTTCCTTGAGCAATGAGCAAATTTTGCCTCTCAGATAAGTTCCCACTGACACCATTGATAATTTGAAAGCGGTTGTATACGCTCATAGCATACTTGCACCTACAGGTAAGCTTACATTAAGGCTTACCTGTAGGTGCTTGCAATATCTCCCTAACCTACATGGAGATATTTGCAGAAAAGCGGGCACCGATGTCTACGGCGCACACGCGTAGACAACAGCGCAGGCGCACAATGACGCAGGCGCACTGAGCATGCTGGCTCTTGAATGGGAGCCTGCCGGAAATGTGCGCATGCGCGGGGATCGTGCCATTCTGCTCGCATGCGCGGGAGTGACGTCATCGCCGCTCCGGCCAGTCACAGCGCCGGAGCTGCGATACCCGGAAGTCACTCCGGGTATCATGGCGGCGGCGGAGGAGAGGAACGAGGGTCGCTGCAGGTTCTTCGATCTAAGGTAAGTAATTGATAATGAGCTAGTATGCTAGTAGTACTAGCTCATTATGCCTTTGCCTTGCAGGTTTTTTTTTTTTTTTTTAGGGGTATACAACCGCTTTAACTATCTATCAGGGGGGAATTCTTCTCAATGACCACAAGTGTAAGGAACGTATCATGCATTGTAGATATAGTAATTTTTAGCAGGGGTTCCCCAAGACTGGAAAGTTATTTTAAGGGTTCCTCTGCATTGAAAAGGTTGAGAAAGGGTGGTGCATATGGTTTACATTGTAAGACTAAGGTCAGATAGATTTTTTTAAGCTGCTAGTGTGATGGACCACAAAGCTTACTCATAATATTTCCTCCCCAATGTGCCCCTTCCTCTGACTTCTCTGTTAAGATCAATGGCACAACTATCAACTCATCCCTGCATGCCAGGGAGCTAGGTGCTCGACTCAGAACTCTCCTTTTGGCCCCACATCCAATCCCTGTCAGAATCTTGCCACCTCAACCTCCGCACCATCTCCAGAATACTCCCCTTCCTAATCCATAACAACACAAAGCTTGTATTCACTCTCTGGTTATCTCTCACTTCGAATACTGCAACTCCATCCTCATTGGATTATATTTACATAGGCAATCTCTTCTTCAGTCCATCATGAATGCTGCTGCCAGACTCATTCATCTTACCAGTCGCTCAGTGTCTGCTACCCCCCTCTGCCAATCCCTCCACTGGCTTCTGCTCACTCAACAAATTAAATTCAAAATACTAACAACAACTTACCAAGCCATCCAAAACTCTGCCCCCAGCTACATCACTAATCTAGTCTCAAAATAACAACCAAACTATTCTCTTTGTTCCTTCCAAGACCTCTTGCTCTCTAGCTCCCTTGTCCCCTCCTTCCATGCTCAACGCCCTGACTTCTCCCGAGCCTCTCCCATTCTCTGGAACTCCCTATCCCAATCTGTCCGACTATCTCTTACTGTGTCAACTTTTAGGCAATCCCTGAAAACCCTTCTCTTTAGAGAAGCCTATCTGGCCTCCACCTAACTACTGTCCTTTTTTTTAGCTCACCCCTGACAGTTATTACCTTTTGAATCACTTGACCCTCCCTTTTAGATTGTAAGCTCTAACGAGCAGGGCCCTCTGATTCCTCCTGTATTGAATTGCCATGTAACTTTACTGTCTGCTTTCATGTTGTAAAGTGCTGCGCAAACTGTTGGAGCTACTGTATAACTGTACATCCTGTATAATAATAGAAATAACACTAGTAAAATACATTGTATATAGTTAAAGTGTTTGTAGCGGGGTGTTGCTTGAGGAGCCCAGAGACTACCATACCCAGGATGCATTTCCCCGCGCAAGGACTGCTGGGGTGGGGTATTTAACTGAGGGGCGGACCGGAGTACGCTCTCTTTGGACATCGCCCGCCCAGCAAGTGGAACTCTGTGCTGAGTCTGTTGTTCAGGACAGGGCCTGAAGCCTAGGCCCTGTGTTTCCAAAGAGCCTTCCATTTCCACCAAGGAGCCTGAGGGACGTTGCATCCTGCTATCCGTCTGCTGCTTCTGAGAGGACCGAAGACCCGGGTGTCGTGGAATCTGTGTACTGAGACACAGCAACGGAAGATACGGACATGGACTGGTCCAGTTGGGTGAGAGAGCACCTGCTCAGAGATTAGTACAGAATCTCTAGGCCTAGTGTTTGTTGTTCGGGACTCACCCGTTGGAGTTTGCATACGCACACCGGAGGGACAGTGCATTGAATAGCGTTAGTGACTTTATCTTTGTTCACCAAGTTTGTCAACCTTTATTCCCGTGGATTACAATTTGTCTTCAAAAGTGCACCACCATTTGCTAGCGAAGATTCTTCTCAACGGAACTTACACATAGTTACAGTCAGGCCTGACTTATCATTGTGGACATTGCTGGGCGTCATCTTGCCCACGAGGGAGGAGAGCTGCAAGGGGGGCCTGTTAGTCATCAGGGCTCTGCATATACTAAAGTATACTGTATTAATCTGTTTAATCATTTCCTTTAGTAAAAGTAACAGGATTAAGCAGACTAGTTGTTGGTGTTATTATTGTGCAGAGGAAACAGTCAGTGTTTGCTATATCACTGTATGTGTTTTTGTTTCTGGATTGTGTTGCCTAAAGTTGCAGGCTTCACAATCCTATCATCCCCTACTAACTGTGCCAAAGGAGGGTAGAGCCAATTGCTGGGGGTTGACAGCGGTGTGTTACAGGCCCGAAAATCATATCAGCGGCTCCCTTAGATGGGGGTATCGCTACATGTTTATCAAGGCACATTTTATATATATATGTATATATATATATATCTTCCTGTTTGAGCTGACAACACAGCCGGAGGAATTCAGTTAATCCCTAATAACACTTTTCCAGTGGCATTGCCATTTAAAATAGCCTGGGCCAGATTTAACAATCCCTGCCACCCGTTTCAGTAGCTTTACTGACACGTGGCATATTCAGGTAGTTCTTAAAAGGGCCCTTTTTACAAAGTGGTGCTATTACTACATCAAGTTAAAAAATAATTACCTCCAGTTCGTAGATAACAAAAGTGGAGGTAATTAAGACTAAGGTCCTAATCACACCAGAAACTGTGCATTTATGGCATGTTTTTGCATGTGCAGTGACGTGCATTTACATGCATTTGCACGCATTTCTGTGCATTTGCTGTCCTGAAAAATGCACTGCACTGCACTACAATAGTGTGAACTTTGCCCATAAGGTTATCTGAATTCTGGACTGTTTATGCAGTTGGAGTGCAGTCAAAAATGCACCCAACTGCATCTGGTGTGAATGGGTCCTAACTCAAACTTGGTGTACAGAGACAGGCAAAGCGCCTGTCTCTGTAAGCTGTGTAGCAGAGCGGCATATTATATTTAACGCTGCTAGCTCCTCTCTCCCTCTTAGCAACCTGCGAAGCTGACAGTTGGCAGAGCCTGATAGGGAAGCTGAAACACTTGCTCCCCATAAGGTCCGCTCTTTCCTTGGTGGTTAGATTGTATCACCAATAGCATACTGTCTTTTGGCTATGGATCGGTCCACTGCCTGCTGTCAATCACAAGGGGGGGGGGGGCAGACCTGATGGGAAACTAGTGTCTGTGAATTCCCATCAGGCTCCGCCAACCCAGCTTTAAAAATGATGTCTATAATGTTAGCGAAAAATAATTGTTTAAACGTTTAAAGCACATACACAACCCGATTAGCGTAAGATGCCAATGGTCTCTGAAACAAGGAAATAAAACATGACCTTTGATAGTGCTGGCAGCAAAACACTGGTCCTGGATCAACCATTTTAGCTCTTACCAACAGTAGTTTTTTATGTAATGGTTATTTGCAACAATATCTTAAGATAAGCATTTATTTATCATTTTAAGTTATTATTATTATTATACAGTATTTATATAGCGCCAACATTTTGCGCACCGCTTTACAACATCGGGAAAGAAAGAACAATTACAATACAATTCAATACAGGAGGGATCAGAGGGCCCTGCTCGTTGGAGCTTAAAGTTGTTATCCCGTTTTTTCAATCCTAAAATCATCCCTGCCCTGGTTAGGAAAAGACAAAAGGCAGAGACAGCAAGGCTGTAAATAAAGCACTCACAACTGACCACATTCATGAACTATAGGGTGGCCCGGCTGAACCACTGACTGGAGGTGGCCCAACAAGCACACAAGTATATAACAAAAGGCAAAAAGTATTTTTTTTGTTGGATAGAGTGGAGGTTTTTATTGCTGTCTGTGCCCCCATTCATCCTCTCTATTTGTCCTGTTTATCGTTATAATCAAAAATGAAAACACCCAATTTTATCCCCAGAACAGGTATCACGGTCAGGGGTCAGGCTTAAAGACCACTAGCTATAGCAGTAGAGTGGCTCCCACCATTCAGCTGGATAAGTGAACAAGCAGGTCACCCTGGCAGATGACACAGGCTCACCTGAAGTGTGAGGTCTAAGTGCTAACCAGTGTTCACCAGAGCTCCTGATAGGGTTTTGCTGCTTGTTAGCACCAGGTCGCAGTCCTCAGGGTCACTCCATCAGGAGGTGAGCAAACCAGGGTCCAGTAGCAAATATAGCAGGTAGGGATAAAGCAGAAGAGTATTCAGTAAACAAGCAAAGGGTCAGTAACACATGGTTGCAGGTTGGGATCAAGCAGAAGCGTATTTGAGGAACAAGCCAAAGGTTGACTGGTAGAGAAGATACGGATGGCAACAGGAGTGACAAGAGCGAGATATTAGCTGGAAAGAGCACAATAATCTGGCAAACAGGAAGTGCAGAGATATGGCTTGAATCAGGAAGTTCACAGGAGGAGCAAAGAGTTCAAGGTTCACGAGAAACAAGACATAAGGCAAGGCTGTCTAAGCAATCAGGCATGGTGTTGTCTAGCATCTCAGGTGGCTCAGCGAGACGAGTTACTGCCAGACACAGTAGAGGTCCTGGGTTCAGGTGCAAGCCCTGACAACTGGAATAGAGAAAAAATCTTCAGGTGGGGACACTAGTTCTGGTGATTGTGTAAGGAGTAGGCTTCTTTCAACCACCTCAGTGCACAGTCTGAAAGCCTCGTACACACGAAAACTGCCATGAGAGCGTTTGGCCGTGAAAACTGTCCATGTGTATGCTCCATCGCAGTTTTCCCGACAGGAAAACTGCCCAAAAAAATAAAGAACCTGCTCTCTTGATTCCCGGCAGACTTTTTCCCGTTGTGAAAACCGGTTGTGTGTATGCCTTTCCGAGGGCAAAAAAACACGCATGCTCAGAATCAAGTATGAGACGGGAGCGCTCGTTCTGGTAAAACTAGTGTTCGTAATGGAGATACAGTATCACATTCGTCACGCTGTAACTGACTGAAAAGCACAAGGCTGAAAAGAGTGAATCGTCTCTCACCAAACTTTTACTAACACGCGATAACACGAGATCAGCAAAAGCAGCCCAAAGGGTGGCGCCATTGGAATGGAACTTCCCCTTTATAGTGCCGTCGTACGTGTTGTACGTCACCGCACTTTGGACCGGCGGGATTTTGTATGACAGTCTGTACGCAAAACAAGCTTGGCAGGAATCCCGTCAAGCTTGGCAGGAATCCCGTCGGGAAAACCAACGTTTTTTTTTCCGAGGGGAAAACCGGCCATATGTACAGGGCTTTAGACTTCAAAATCCATTCCAGATCCATAGTTGTGCTATAAGAACTGGCACTCCAGTAATGATCCTCAAATATAAAAATCCAGGCTGACAGGGACACTAACAAGTTTCAGCCATTATGGCCCTACTCATAGATATGAGTTTCCCTCACTTTGGAGCGATTTCCTATCACTCATTGTTTTGGCTATGGGAAGTGAAAGGAAATCTCCCCAATGATACACAGATGGCAAAAAAAAAAAACTGACTAGGGTCATAACCCTCCCTTATTCTATCCAAAATGAAAAAAAATGTTTTGTATTTAGTTCTACTTGAAGTACTACCCTGTCCTGCTGCTTATGTCATGTCAGAGAGGGCCTACAATTTAGAGGGATTTATTTGTTCCTGAGAAACTGCCTTTTTATAAAGCAAGGTTGTCTAAGCAATCAGGCATGGAGCTGTCTAGCAAGTCAGGTGGCACAGTGAGAAGAGCTACTGCCAGACACAGCAGAGGTCCAGGGTTCCGGTACTGACACTAGTTCTGGTGATTGTGTAAGGAGAAGGCTGCTTTCAACCACCTCATCTAAATTACTTGAAAGCAGCACCAGTTCACAGTCTCAAGCCCTGTACACGCGGGCGGGAATCCCGTCGGAAAAAAAATGTTGGTTTTCTCGACGGGATTCCTGTCAAGCTTGCCTTGCACGGCGAGTGTACACACACAACCATTCAAAAGAACCGCCGTTCTTTTGAATGGCAAGAACACGGTGACATCATCGACTACGACGAGCCGGCGCTCGTCACATTCAATGCCGTCGCCGCCATCTTGCTACACCCCACACTAACCTTGTATGCTACCACGCATGCGTCAAAGTCTTTTCGAGCAGGCGCGGGTTTACCTCGGACAGGTAAGCATACAGACGACCAGTTTTCTCCGCAGGAAAACTCTGCCGAGAATCCCGATGAGAAAAATAGAGAGCAGGTTCTCTATTTTTCTCGTCAAGATTCCTGGTAGTTTTCCCGACGAGAAACCATACACACAAACGGTTTTCTCGGCAAAAAGCTCTCCCAGCAGTTTTCTTGCCGAGAAAACCCATCGTGTGTACGAGGCTTTAGACTCCAAAAGCCATAAGAACTGGCACTCCAGTAATGATCCTCAAATATAAAAATCCAGGCTGGCAGGGAGACTAACGAGTTTTAGCCGTCACAGCCCTACTCATAGATATGAGTTTCCCTCACTTTGGAATGATTTCCTATCGTTCACTGTTTTGGCTATGGGAAGTGAAAGGAAATCTCCCCAATGGGACATAGATGGCAAAAAAAACTAACAAGGGTCATAACGCTCACTTATTCTATCCAAAATGGAACAAAAAAAAGTTTTGTCTTTAGTTCTACTTGAAGTACTACCCTGCCCTGCTGTGTATGTCATGTCAGAGAGGGCCTACAATGTAGAGGGATTTATTTGTGACTGAGAAACTACCTTTTTAGAACCTGGTTGGGGTGAACTTTTTTGGAGGGTGCACACTGTATTACAAATCACATTGATTATCTTTTAGATATGTCTCTTCATAAATCACCCAAAAAAGTTAAAAACCTTCTCATATCTCTTTAGTTAGCCATATTGTTTCCTCTACTACGTGTATCCATGCACACCATCACAACACAGTTTGAAGAACTTCTTTGAGACTTCAAACGTGAAACATTTCTGTATTCAGATTCTGTCATCACATAAGCAAACCCCACAGGCACAAAAGATACTGCTGTGAATAGATAGAATAAGAATATAGTAATATATATGTAATATATATTATTATTTTTTGTTCTTATTTTATTCACCTTGTCTTGTAAAAATTTCAAAGAAGACAGAAGTTAGGATGGGCAGAGGAAGACCCGTAGAGGAGTTCCAAAATAAAATCATCAGGAATCAAAGGTACTGAAGGAATGAAAAGCATGCTGGAGGCTACAGCTTTCTCCATTTATTTTTCTTTCATATTATTTTGAAGATGATTGCTTTCCACTCAACCTCCCCCTGTGATTAAGAAAGATGATTAAAATGCATTTGTACCCCTTCTCTGACCTGTTATGCTTTGTGCAGTCGTTTATTAGAACAGCGAATATTGAGTAAAGAAGTGTCTGGAAAATGTTAAACATACCAACCGCAGGAATTCACAAATCTGCGCTATTACATTTTATGTAGCCGATATTAGCCGCTTGTCCCAAATTTCCAAGGTCTGTGTCCTTCATTTGGATCCTATCAGCCAGAGACGAGAGAGCCCTGGTTATTAAGCCATTATGCTAAGCACATTTCAATGAGGGCTTTTGGTTTTAACAAGTGAGAAAAAATGCTCTCATAAGAAAGGCAATTTTCATTAAAGATTCATTATGAAAAAAATTACCTGCAGTTGAAAAGTATGAAAAATCTACTGATTCATTTAGCTAACAATAATCCTCCAGCAATTAGAAAATGAATCGCCTCAAAAAGTGTTTCTTCTTCCCAGTCAATAGGCCTCATGTGGATTGAGATTATGAATAATGCTTTGCTCTACAGCTGGGGCAGAGAACCCAGGGCATGAGAGTCCACCGTGCCATGGAAAGGCCTTGCTCGTGGCATGTGATGCTATATCTGATCTAGCCATATAACCCAGGAACGCTTTGTGCCTGGCCACCTAGGGGGAAACAACACTTTCAAGACACTTGTTCCAAGCCAATTTTCTTGACTGTTCTATTTTGTTTATATAGTGCTTTATTAGTAGCAATGATTAGCAAATGGTTGCTTTGTATAATGGGGCACATTTAATAGCATAGTTTGAAAGCTATTGCTGAGATATGCTCTTGCAGTTAAGCAGACCCAAATCTTAACATCTTATTGCTATGTGATTTGTTGCTAAAGGCTTTTGTGAATTATTTTCTCTGTGCATTGAAATGAGACCTCCTCCAAAAAACCTTATACTTTTGTATAATTTTCTCTAAAGTTACACCCTTCCCACTGTTCTTCCAATATACCCTCAAAGTCTTATACTTTTCTGTCCGTGCTCTATTGATCTGGCCTGTACACTTTCTTTGGCTTGGTTTACTTGGTTAAACTTGTTTGTCCATGCTGTCAAGATCCAGGTTGTCCAACCAACTAGGAGCCATACAGATGTAGCTGCAATCCCCATCATGTCCAATGTGTTCCTATAGAGAGGCTGTCTATGATTGTATGCAATGTAGAATGTAGACAGCCGCGCTATAGGAAAATAGAAATTTTCAGTGTATTTGCAGAACAACCAAGTAACCACCCAAAATGGTTTGCAGTGGCAGTTACATAGTTACATAGTTAGTCAGGTTGAAAAAAGACAAAGTCCATCCAGTTCAACCATAAAAAAAAAAAAAAATATCGTACAATCCCATATACCCAATTCTACACCCACAGTTGATCCAGAGGAAGGCAAAAAACTCCAACAGAGCACGATCCAATTTGCTACAGCAGGGGAAAAAATTCCTTCCTGATTCCCAGAGAGGCAATCAGATTTACCCTGGATCAACTTTACCTATACATGTTAGTACTCAGTTATATTATGTACATTTAGGAAAGTATCCAGTTGTGTAGGTTTTTGTTTTTTGGACAGCCTTGATCTGAGAAGATCATGGGCAGATGGGTACAAGACTTTGGGGGTCTTGGTGACAAAGAGGATTACCTTAAAGGATTGGCTTGGTTGGCCCAGTTGAACTTGCCTGTCCATGCTGTCCTTATGCACGTGTAGCGGAACCTCACTCTCCCTCTTGCCTATTGTGAATGGCATGTGTCTAGGGGTACCTGGGAGAGGAGAGTGCAGGAACACTACGCCAAGCTCTCCCCTCGTGTGTATAAGAGGGTTGAGCAAAGTTAGTTGATTTACCTCCCGGGTCTGTCCACTGCATACGAAGCCTTGTTTTTCCATGGAAACGTGTCTGCCAATAATAGAGCCCCACACCAATCGAAAGTCCAACACTCCTTTATTTCTCGTACAATACGGTGAACACAATCAGTTGAACTTCCAATAACAGACGAACATGGGGGTTTGGGGAACGAGTAGGCCCAGGCACAACTGAACTCTCCTATTCCTTTTTGCTAGCGAATAGGCCTGGCGCACGGTCTCTGCCACTGACCGTGAGTTTTGGTCGCTGCCACCGACCGGAAGAACTGTTGAGGCCCCTGCCACAGGCCTAATAGCAGGTCTCTGCCACTGACCTGATTGAAATAGCTGGACCGCTGCCACCGGTCATTGAACGTGGATTGAACTTCCTCTTTGAACTTGGCCCCTGTTCGTGAAAGACATCCCTCCGGGCGGTCTCCAGAGGTTCACCCGGCACTGGCAATCTGCTGCACCAGGTCTTCGGGTGAGTCCCTCCTCCGGTCACTTACGCCTCTGGATTCGGTTGCCCCACTCCCGGGGCCCCCTAGGATG
This sequence comes from Rana muscosa, assembly GCA_029206835.1. Lineage (NCBI taxonomy): Eukaryota > Metazoa > Chordata > Amphibia > Anura > Ranidae > Rana > Rana muscosa. The sequence continues at coordinate 448,094,717 of CM055118.1, forward strand.
ATCCCTCCCTCGCGGGACCCAGCAGAAGGTACTGGTCCCCAGGCCTCCGGCTGAGTACCTCACCCCAGACTGAAGGTGTCTGGGATGGAACACGAACTCCAAGTGTCCAGGCCTAGGCCGCCTGGACACCGACCGCAACCGTGCCCGGGACTAGAACCTCGTGGCGAAGATGTCCGCCCCCTTTATACCCCCTCCCAGCAAGCAGGGAACTATGCATCATTGGTGTCCTCACCAGTTTAAAAGTACTTACCCGCTACACTCTCCCCCTGTTATTTGACACTGGTCCCCAGTGTCTGGAGCAAACCATGCCCAAAAAGGGCCATCATAGCCTGATCCAGAGACCGACTAACGAATTTCAAAAATAAAAAGTTTTTTTTTGAAAGCTAACCAACAGTTGTGCCTGAACCTGACATGAAAGGGAAAGGAAGGAAACAAACAACACATTATCAGAATCACATGTTCACAACAACATTCCCTTACACCCATCCTGACTAAGACCCACCCCATTCTCAGTGGTCTTGATGAGATGTTCTCCTGCAGAGGGGAAAAGAACGTTAAACACTCATATCCCTGACACATATGTTTGTGTAAGAATGAAAGAACCTCTCCGTAGAGAAACCCTTTTCTTCTCTGAAGCCCCGTACACACGATCGGTTTGACTGATGAAAACCGTCCGATGGATGGTTTTCATCAGACCAACCAATCGTGTATGGTACCCATCGGTCTTTTTTCCATCGGTTTGAAAAAATAGAACTTGTTTTAAAATTTTCCGATGGATAAAAAACCGATGGGAATTTCCGATCGTCTATGGGCAAGTCCATCGGTTAAAAAACCCACGCATGCTTAGAATCAAGTCGACGCATGCTCAGAAGCATTAAACTTCATTTTTCTCGGCTCATCGGAGTGTTTTACGTCACCGCGTTTGGAACGGTCGGTTTTTTGACTGATGGTGTGTGGCCAAGACTGATGAAAAACAGTTTCATCGGATTTCCGATGGACAAATCCATCGGACGAAAATCCATAGGTTATCCGATCGTGTGTACAGGGCTTGAGTGTGTGAGTGAACAGTGAATATCGATGCGCAACACTGCCACCTGGTGACAGTGTCACCGTAACTGCACTGGTTGAAGATCCTCTTCTCTTTTTTTTTTTCTAACTACCCCAAAGTCCATAATCACTTTGCGGGATGGAAGAATGAAGAACAAACAACGGCAACAGTCCTTCAATTCCTCCAGAGAGCACAAACATCCATAACACGGGTACAGTCACTGGGTTTTCCCGGGAAACAACCCCGGAAAGTTCAGCAGGAACAAAGCACTAGGCAAGGAGTATTTCTCCTACAAGTAGAATCTGGGATGCGGCAAGACAAGGGGCTTGAAATGCTTATCCACAGTCTCTATGTGATATTCAACATCCTCCCCTTCTTTCCGTTGAATCAACACCTTGTCAGCATGGATGTGCCGACCCAACACTCTGCTTTACAGTCCTTGAACCGCTGAGAGGCTTTGGGGGAACACGTGAGGTACCTGCGGGCATGTGGGACCTGAAGGTGCGTCCACACATATTCGTTGTACCAGCGGTCCCGGCAGACTTCCACTTCATACAGAAGCTCCTTAGTTAAGTACGGGTACTCCCACCCGCACTCGGTTGCAACTTTTTGGACGAAAAGACACTGAAGTCTCGCCAGCGGAGGCATAGTGGCCCGGTCTCCCTCACCCGGTTGGACAATGGCGTCTGGGTGACGAGGTGCCTTGACCACCTCCACTCTAGGCATAGATGGCCGCAACAACAGTCTCTTTTCCCTGGTGCCAGATGCAGGAGGCACCAGAGGTAGAAGGGCAGACTGGGGACGGGATCCCTCCTCAGGCGCTGGTGCCTCCACCCGGGGTGTACTATCCCCTGTAGACATGGGTGGATCCCTGACTTTGCGGGACGAGGAGAGAGGCATCTTGTCCCAGCCCTTCTTAGCGAAAAGTTCATCTATGATGACATCGTCTCCCGGATCGGAGAGCGATTCTAGGTCAGAGGTGTCACACTCCTCCGCGGGCAAGTAGCCTGTAGTGGAGGCTGAATTGCTACCTCCCGCGGGCACACAGGGCCATGACTCCCCGACACTTCCGTCCCAACACCAAGTGCCTTTGTCCGGCTTACCTCGGCCCAAAGTTGAGAAGGGATGTCCGGGACTCTTCCTACCGGATCCCTCCGGGGCGGGCGTAGGCAAGCAGGGTGATCCACCACGACCGCTGGACGGGGCAACCAAGCCGGTCTTCCTCTTTGGCGGTGGACGCTGGGAAGCAGTGGCGACCGAGTCAGCATCCTCGGATTTCTCCCGTACCTCAGTGATTGCGACCTCCCCTGCGGTCGCTGCAGTGCGCACAGGGATGGCTGTAAAAGCAGCGATTCCTCCTTCATGAGTGGTGTGGCCTGTAGCGCGGTTGAGGTGGATGGTTCTGCTTTTTTCAATGGTTGGTTCCACCTCAAATAAGAACTCTCCGCAGGCCTCGCAGCGCCCGAATGGCTTTAGCTGACACACCAGTCCCGAACATCTGGGACAAATCAAACCCAGGGCCTCAACGTCCATGCATGAGTACAGGGCGAATTGTCCCCGGGGCTTTAGCCGAATCCCCGTATACGTTTTTGGAGCAGCGGTAGTCAGACTCATGGTAGTGGGATGAATAGGAATCCACGATGCATTAGTGAACATGTCGACTCTCTGCTGATCCATTGCGCACTGCCTTGTTGGCGCCAAAGTCCCCACGTGTAATCCTTCACACGATTGGACTCCTCCCTTCTTGCACTCCAGTTCGCGGGCTTTCTCCTTCACTAGGTCACGCCCACGAACTGAGCAAGGAGGGTGTGCCTGATGGCTCAGTGGCCAATATGGCCGATCTACTCGGTACTCTTTCGGGCAGACACTTTCAAATTCCAACAACTCCAGCTCCATTGTAGCACGAACACATCCCGGACCAGAGCCCCCACGTGTAGCGGAACCTCACTCTCCCTCTTGCCTATTGTGAATGGCATGTGTCTAGGGGTACCTGGGAGAGGAGAGTGCAGGAACACTACGCCAAGCTCTCCCCTTGTGTGTATAAGAGGGTTGAGCAAAGTTAGTTGATTTACCTCCCGGGTCTGTCCACTGCATACGAAGCCTTGTTGTTCCATGGAAACGTGTCTGCCAATAATAGAGCCCCACACCAATTGAAAGTCCAACACTCCTTTATTTCTCGTACAATACGGTGACCACAATCAGTTGAACTTCCAATAACAGACGAACATGGGGGTGTGGGAACGAGTAGGCCCAGGCACAACTGTACTCTCCTATTCCTTTTTGCTAGCGAATAGGCCTGGCGCACGGTCTCTGCACCGACCGTGAGTTTTGGTCGCTGCCACCGACCGGATGAACTGTTGAGGCCCCTGCCACAGGCCTAATAGCAGGTCTCTGCCACTGACCTGATTGAAACATCTGGACCGCTGCCACCGGTCATTGAACGTGGATTGAACTTCCTCTTTGAACTTGGCCCCTGTTCGGGAAAGACATCCCTCCGGGCAGTCTCCAGAGGTTCACCCGGCACTTGCAATCTGCTGCACCAGGTCTTCGGGTGAGTCCCTCCTCCGGCCCCTTATGCCCCTGGATTCGGATGCCCCACTCCCGGCGCCCCTTAGGATGATCCCTCCCTCGCGGGACCCAGCGGAAGGTACTGGGCCCCAGGCCTCCGGCTGAGTACCTCACCCCAGACTGAAGGTGTCTGGAATGGAACACGAACTCCAAGTGTCCAGGCCTAGGCCGCCTGGACACCGACCGCAACCACAGCCCTCAGGCTGAAGGTGCCCGGGACTCAAACCTCGTGGCGAAGATGTCCGCCCCCTTTATACCCCCTCCCAGCAAGCACGGCGGGTTCCCCGCCCCGCCGTACAACCGCTGTGAGAGGTCACAAAGGGTACGGCACTGCAGCGATGGTTCAACCCCGGCCCAAAGTGACAGCGCCACCTGCTGGGCCGCAGGGAACTATGCATCACTGGTGTCCTCACCAGTTTAAATGTACATACCCGCTACACACACATAGAAAAATCCAATTCATTCCTATAGAGAGGCTGTCAATGTTTGTATGCACTGTAGACAACCTTTCTAGAGGAATAAATAAAATATTTCTGTGCGATTGTGGAAGAACCAAGTGACCACCCAAAATGGTTTGCAGTGGCAGTTGTGTAGCTTATTGTTTTTTGGACAGCCTTGATCTGGCAAGATCATTGGCAAGTGGGTACAAGACTTTGGGGGTCTTGGTGACAAAGAGGATTACCTTTGGTTGGCCCAGTTGAACTTGCCTGTCCACGCTGTCCAAATCTAGATTATGCAACCAATGCCACAGAGCTGCCACTGCAAGCTTCATCAGCTGGTCCCTTGCTTTTTTTATGCACACATGGAAAAATCCAATTCATTCCTATATAGAGGCTGTCTATGATTGTATGCATTGAAGACAGCCTTTCTATAGGAACATTTTTTCTGTGAATTTGCAGAAGAACCAAGTGACCACCTGAGAAGGTTTGAAATGATCCTTGATCTGGCAGGAACATGGGCAGGTGGGTACAAGACTTTGGGGGGTTTTGGTGGCAGAGGGGATTACCTTAAAGCATTGGCTTTGTTGGCTCAGTTAAACTTTCCTGTGTATGCTGTCCAGATCCAGGTTGGGCAACCAACTGGAAGCCGTACAGTTGTCACTGTAATCTTTGTCAGCCGGTCCCTTGCATCCTCTGTTCTTGCATGGAAAAATCCAAGTCACTTATTTAGAAAGGCTTTTTATGATTATACACATTGTAGACAGATACTTTTTAGGATTTTTTTTTTTTTTAATTCTTGTGTGTATTTGCAGAAGATCCAAGTAACCACCCGAGTAGGTTTACAGTGGCAGTTGTGTAGCTTATTGTTTTGTTTTTTTTCGTGGACAGCCTTGATCTAGCAGGATCATGGGCAAGTGGGTACAAGACTTTGGGGGGTGTTGGTGGTGGAGGGGATTACCTTCAGGCCTGGTTCACACTTATGCATTTTTTAGTGCCTTTTTTAATTTTTGCAGAAACACACTACAGTCCATTTAACATGGTTGCCTATGGGTCATGTTCACATCTGTGCATTTTATGGAAAGGGCCAGGGACTTTTTTCTGTTTTTTGGTTCCATAGACTTCAATAGATCAAAAGTGTGTATTGAAAAATGCAAAATGCACCTGGAATATGCAAGCTGCAACCTGCATAGGTGTGAACCAGGACAAAATAATTGCATTGGTTGGTTTGGTTGAACTTGTCTGTTCATATTGTCAAGATCCAGGGTGTGCAACCAACTGGGAGTAGCACAGCTGCTACTGCAAGCTTTCAGCTGGTCCCTTGCTTCTGCGCAAATGTGGAAAAATCGAATTATTTCCTATAGAATGTCTGTCTATGATTGTATGCATTATACAGTAGACAGACCTCTATAGGAATAAATAGAATTTTTTTGTGCATTTGCACAAGAAATAAGTAGCCACCTGAGAAAGTTTGCAATGACGGCTGTGTAGTTTACCGTTTTTTGAACTGCAATTATCTGGCAGATCATAGGCAGGTGTGCAAAAAAACTATTGGGTTGTTGGTGGTGGAGTGGATTACCTTGAGCCTAGGTTCACATTGATGCGATTTGGCATGCGATTTGACATGTCAAATCTCATGCCAAATCGACAGCTATTGCCGACAATGGCACCATCCGAATTGGTGCGACGCTGACTTTGCGGTGCCGCGCAGGAACCCGCACAGATGTCTCTGAAATCGCCCCTGAAGTCGGACTGACATGCGGGAATGAAAACGTGCGAGTTCAGCTGAACTTGCACAAGTTCAATTCTGCAGCAATGTGAATCTAGGCTAAAAGATAATTATAGAAAATATAGTTCTTCTTTAAGCTCTATAGGTATCTAAACAGTCCACATAGCAGAACAGCAATGTGATCTTAGGAAACCAGGAAAACAAAAATGTTCCTGTAACATGTGCACATAGGAATTGATGATCCCAGGTGTGTTGTCTATTCCTCCTCAAAATAAATATGCTGGTCTGAACAAAAAAAGAATGCCTGGCTTTTGTAATGCAAAGGAGACCTTAATAAGAGTAAGGATGAGACATCAGTAAAGCAGTATTTAACCCAAAAACAAAAAATGCATTTTCTTGCAACTTGCCAGTTCTTAGATGAAAAGGCTGCATTTGTTTTTTAGGCTTTTTTGCTTTAATTTAACTAATTCATCTGGTCAGTAAGTCTGTTTTTTTTTTCAACTTCGTTTAACAGACCAAGCCATCCAGCAAATGTGGCAGGCAAAGGGGTATGACAAAACATTTACCACTGACAGGGGTGCTTACCATGGTCAGCTTTTATTAATTTATGTAAAGCATTTATCTCAAAAAAGAGAAAAAAAACTGTTGTTGTAACTGCTTAAAAAGTTTTTTTTTTTTTTTTTTTTTTTAACATTACCTTTTTTATTCAACATTTTCTTATTTGCCAGTTTTATAATATCCATACATACAACAAATTTATCACTGATTTTACAAAATATTATTATTTTTTTTTTTAATTCTTACTTCTTATTTCAAACAATCCCCAGCAATGACTATATACCGCAATTAGAAATACCACCACAAAAACAAGACATAACAAAACAAAAAACAACAGAAAAAACAAAAACAGAACCCAAAAAACAAAACAAAAAAACCTCCCTCTCCCCTCCCTCCTACACCCTCTCCTCCCATTCCCGCTCAGCGCATCCCATACAGCCCATGTTTTACCTAACCACTCTCTCTTCTTTCATTGTATGTGTAGTGGGGTATTGCCTTTTAAAACCCCAGAGACTACAGTACCCAGTGCGCACCGGGACACCCAGGGTGCATTGCCCCACGCAGAGACTGCTGGGGCGGGTTATTTAACCGGAGGGCGGGGCTGAATTCGGTCTCTTTGGACACCGCCCGCCCAGCAATTTGAACTCCTTTCCGAGCCTGCTGAGATACAAGACCTGAAGCCTGGGCCTTTCTCCAAAGAGCCTTCCGCTCTCACCGAGGAACCTGAGGGACGTCTCTCCATACTGTTGCTGCATCGTTGCCAGGAGGACCGAAGACTTGGATGTCGTGAGACCTGTGTACCAAGACACAGCAGCGGAAGATACGGACACGGACTGGTCCGGTTGGGTGAGAGAGCACCTGCTCAGAGAACTATATAGGTTCTCTAGGCCCAATAACTGTTATCCGGAGTTATCAATAGTGTTGCGCTGCGCACCGGAGAGACAGTGCATCGGAGCAACTTTAGAGATTGCCTTTATTTCACCAAGTTATTCAAACCCCTTTTACCCTGTGGATTACAGTTGTTTTCTTCAGAAGTGCACCACCGTTTTGCTAGCGAAGATCTTCCCCTACAGAACTTCTACACAGTACAGTCAGGCCTGACTTAGCGTAGACATTGCTGGGCGCCATTTTTGCCCACAAGGGAGAATAGCTGCAGCGGGGACCATTAGTATTATGCACAATACTGTATATCTATCTGTTTATTGAGATAATCTTTTATTGCAGGGCTCTGCATATATATGTACACTGTTTATTACCTGCTCACTTAACAAATCTAAGTAAAGTGCCAAGGTTTAGTATATTGGTGTTTGTGTCATTTACTTTGCAGAGGAGACGGGTAAGAATAGCTGTGCTTTATTGCTGTGTGTGTGTGCTATTATACACTATTGTGTCCCAGGGAGTTACAGGCCACGCAATCCTACTCTCCCCTACTAACTGTGCCAAGGGAGGTTAAAGCAAATTGCCTGGGGTTGACAGCGGTGCACTACAGGGCCCAAAAATTATACCAGCGGCCCTCTTAGCTGGGGGTATCGCTACATATACTTATTATATTATATTTGGGGTCAAAGAGAATGAGGCCAAGCCTGGTGTTGTAAGCCATGGAGCCCATAGCTTAACTAGTATATCCAGTGTACCCCTATTCTGATAAACCTGTCGCTCCATTAGTATTGCCTCATTTACCTGGGAGCGCCATTCCTCAAATACTGGTACACTGGAGGACATCCATTTTCTAGCTATTAGCTTACGGGCTATGAATAGTAGTCTATCAATTGAAATTGACATTTCCCTTGGATATAGCTCTTCGTTAAGATAACCCAGTAAGCATGTTTTTGGTTCCAGTTCTATCTGGCTGTTATAAGCCACATTAATTGTGGACACCACTTTTCCCCAGTATCTGCCCAGTTTAGGACATTTCCAAAGCATATGGATCAAATCTGCCTGGGGTTGCTTACACCTTGGGCAATCTGGAGTTTCCCTTCGCCTCCACTTATATAGCTTTACCGGAGTCCCATATGTCCTGTAAATAATAAACAATTGTGATAAGCATTGTGTAGGTGATAGAGATACCAGCGGTACCATCTTCAGGATATTTTGCCATTCCTCCTCCGGTATAACCCCCAGATCCAGCTCCCAACCCTTTCTGCCTGGGCTATCTAAGATATCCTGATAATTCGCCATAAGTTGACTATATACTAACGAGTTTAAACCTTTTTTTCTCCCCGCCCCTGCTAATAAAGCTATCAATGACATTGGTCTTATGTTCATCCCTCCTCCTTTAAACTGGGAATAGACTGCATGTCGTAGTTGCATATATTTATAAAAATTATTATGCAGCAATTTATATAGTTCCTGTAACTCCTGAAGAGACCTTATAGCAGTTTGAGCATAGAGCTGTGGAATATATTGTATTCCTTTAGAACGCCAAAGTTCAAACCCTTCCAATTTACAGAGTTCTCCAAAATTCCTATTCCCCCATATTGGTGAGAGTTCTGACACCCCTTCATATTTCATTGTACGACTCATTTACTGCCATACTTTATTCATGAGAACCATTGTTGGACTAGAGCGAGTGCAGGCAAATGATCCTGATTCTAATTGAGCCATAAGGTTATAGAATGAACATTGACTTAATAGCACAGCCTGTATTGGGTCTCTCCAATCCATTGTCCTCCACCCCGCAAAATGCTGCAATTGGGAACTTATAAAATACACTCTTGGCTGTGGTACTGCTAGGCCCCCCTCTTCTTTAGCCCTCTGAAGGGTAGACAGTCTAATCCTGGAGCTCTTACCTTTCCATAATAGCTTACGAAACAGAAAATCTATTTTTTTAAACCATTTTAACGGGATCCATATAGGTGAATTATGTAAAACATATAATAATTGGGGGGCCCAAATAGGTGTGAATGGGGAGCAGGTGTGTTAAATTGGGTGTTATCGCTCTCACTCTCTCATAATGGTCACTGGAAGTTCAACATGGCACCTCATGGAAAATAACTCTCTGAGGATCTGAAAAAAAGAATTGTTGTTCTACATGAAGGTGGCCTAGGTTATAAGAAGATTGCCAAGGCCTTGAAACTGAGCTGCTGCACGATGGCCAAGACCATACAGTGGTTTAACAGGACAGGTTCCACTCAGAACAGGCCACGCCATGGTCGACCAAAGATGTTGAGTGCACGTGCTCAGCGTCATATCCAGAGGTTGTCTTTGGGAAAAATAGACGTATGAGTGCTGCCAGAATTTCTGCAGAATTTAAAGGAGAGGGCGGTCAGCCTGTCAGTGCTCAGACCATACACCACACACTGCATCAAAATGGTCTGCATGGCTGTTGTAACAGAAGGAAGCCTTTTCTAAAGATAATGCACAAGAAAGCCTGCAAACAGTTTGCTGAAGACAAGCAGACTAAGGACATGGATTACTGGAACCATGTCCGGTGGTCTAATGAGACCAAGATAAACTTATTTGGTTCAGATGGTGTCATTCGTGTGTGGCGGCAACCAGGTGAGGAGTACAAAGAGTAGTGTGTCTTACCTACAGTCAAGCATGGTGGTGGGAGTGTCATGGACTGGGGCTGCATGAGTGCTGCCGGCTCTGGGGAGCTACAGTTCATTGAGGGAACCATGAATGCCAACATGTACTGTGACATACTGAAGCAGTATTCCAACATGGTAACGACCCCAAACACACCTCCAAGATGACCACTGCCTTGCTAAAGAATCTGAGGGTAAAGGTGATGGACTGGCCAAGCATGTCTCCAGACCTAAACCCTATTGAGCATCTGTGGGGCATCCTCAAACGCAAGGTGGAGGAGCGCAAGGTCTCTAACATCCACAAGCTCCGTGACGTCGTCATGGAGGAGTGGAAGAGGACTCCAGTGACAACCTGTGAAGCTCTGGTGAACTCCATGCTCAAGAGGGTTAAGGCCGTGCTGGAAAATAATGGTGGCCACACAAAATATTGACACTTTGGGCCCAATTTGGGCATTTTCCCTTTTGCTGCCAGCGGTTTAGACATTAACCACTTAAGCCCCGGACCATTTGGTAGCTAAAGGACCAGAGGTGAATTCAGAATTTTGCACTGCGCTGCTTTAACTGTAAATTGTGCGGACATGCAATGTTGTACCCAAATGAAATTTGCGTCCTTTTCTTCCCACAAATAGAGCTTTCTTTTAATGGTATTTGATTGCCTCTGCGATTTTTATTTTTTGCGATATAAACGGAAAAAGGCCGAAAATTTTGAAAAAAAATGATATTTTCTACTTTTTGTTATAAGAAAAATCGAATAAACTCAATTTTAGTCATACATTTAGGCCAAAATGTATTCAGCCACATGTTTTTAGTAAAAAAAATGTCAATAAGCGTATATTTATTGGTTTGCGCAAAAGTTTACAAACTAGGGTACATTTTCTGAAATTTACACAGCTTTAAATTTATGACTGCCTATCTCATTTCTTGAGGTGCTAAAATGACAGGGCAGTACAGAACCCCCCAAATGACCCCATTTTGGAAAGTAGACACCCCAAGAAAATTGCTGAGAGGCATGTTGAGCCCATTGAATTTTTTTTTTTTGTCTTAAGTGATTGAATAATGACAAAAAAAAAAAAAAAAAATTACAAAAAGTTGTCACTAAATGATATATTGCTCACACATGCCATGGTTATATGTGGAATTGCACCCCAAAATACATTTTGCTGCTTCTCCTGAGTACGGGGATACCACATGTGTGGGACTTTTTGGGAGCCTAGCCGCGTACGGGACCCCGGAAACCAAGCACCGCCTTCAGGATTTCTAAGGGCGCAAATTTTTGATTTCACTCCTCACTACCTATCACAGTTTCGAAGGCCATAAAATGCCAAAATAGCACAAAACCCCCCAAATTACCCCATTTTAGAAAGTAGACACCCCAAGGAAATTGCTGAGAGGCCTGTTGAGCCCATTGAATATATTTTTTTTTGTCCCAAGTGATTGAATAATGACAAAAAAAAAAAAAATTACAAAAAGTTGTCACTAAATGATATATTGCTCACACATGCCATGGTTATATGTGGAATTACACCCCAAAATAAATTTTTCTGCATCTCCTGAGTACGGGGATTTCACATGTGTGGGACTTTTTAGGAGCCTAGCCGCGTACGGGACCCCGAAAACCAAGCACCGCCTTCAGGATTTCTAGGCACAAATTTTTGATTTCACTCCCAGTCCTCACTACCTATCACAGTTTCGAAGGCCATAAAATGCCAAAATAGCACAAAACCCCCCCAAATGACCCCATTTTGGAATATAGACACCCCAAGCTATTTGCTGAGAGGCATGGCGAGTATTTTACAGCTCTCATTTGTTTTTGAAAATGAAGAAAGAAAATATATATATATATATATATTTTTTTCAATTTTCAAAACTTTGTGACAAAAGGCGAGATCTGCAAAATACTCACAATACCTCTCAGCAAATAGCTTGGGGTGTCTACTTTCCAAAATGGGGTCATTTGGGGGGGTTTGTGCCATCTGGGCATTCCATGGCCTCCGAAACTGTGATAGGCAGTGAGAAGTGAAATCAAAAATTTACACCCTTAGAAAGCCTGAAGGCGGTGCTTGGTTTTTGGGGTCCCGTACGCGGCTAGGCTCCCAAAAAGTCTCACACATGTGGTATCCCCGTACTCAGGAGAAGCAACAGAATGTATTTTGGGGTGTAATTCCACATATGCCCATGGCATGTTTGAGCAATATATCATTTAGTGACAACTTTGTGCAAAAAAAAAAAAAATTGTTGTTTTTCCGCAACTTGTGTCAACATATAAAATATTCCATGGACTCGACATGCCTCTCAGTATATAGCTTGGGGTGTCTACTTTCCAAAATGGGGTCATTTGGGGGGGGGGGTTTGAACTGTTCTGGCATTTTATACACAACATTAGGAAGCTTACATCCACTCTTCTAACCACTTGAAGACAAAGCCCTTTTTGACACTTTTTGTTTACATGAAAACATTTTTTTTTGCAAGAAAATTATGTTTAACCCCCAAACATTATATATATTTTTAAAGCAAAGGCCCTACAGATTAAAATGGTGGGTGTTGCATTTTTTTTTTCTACACAGTATTTGCGCAGCGATTTTTCAAACACATTTTTTGGGTTAAAAATACACTTTTTTTAATTTTAATGCACTAAAACACACTATATTGCCCAAATGTTTGATGAAATAAAAAAGATGATCTTAGGCCGAGTACAAAGATACAAAACACGACATGCTTTAAAATTTCGCACAAACGCGCATTGGCGACAAACTACATACATTTTTAAAAGCCTTTAAAAGCCTTTACAGGTTACCCCAGTAGATTTACAGAGGAGGTCTACTGCTAAAATGACTGCCCTCGATCTGACCTTCGTGGTGATACCTCACATGCATGGTGCAATTGCTGTTTACATATGACGCCAGACCGACGCTTGCGTTCGCCATTGGGCAAGAGCAGGGCAAGACAGGGGTGCTTTTTTTATTTTATTTTATTTTTTTATTATTAATTTTGCTTTTTTATTTTATTTTTAAATTGTTCCTTCCAAGTATTTTTTTTTTTTATCATTTTTATTGTTATCTCAGGGAATGTAAATATCCCCTATGATAGCAATAGGTAGTGACAGGTACTCTTTTTTTGAAAAAAACTGGGGTCTTCTAGACCCTAGATTTTTCCTCTGCCCTCAAAGCATCTGAACACACCAAGATCGGTGTGATAAAATGCTTTCCCAATTTCCCAATGGCGCTTTTTATATCCAGGGGGGGGCGTCACTTCCCAATTCTTGTAAAAGCAGTCCAGAGGCTAATTAGCCGCTAGGATTGCTTTTACATGAAAGCCGGCCGCAGGCTGAAAAGAATGATACCAAGATGATACCTAAACCCGCAGGCATCATTCTGGTATAAACATTCAAAGTCCAGCAACATACCAGTACGTTGCTGGTCCTTGTTGGACATGTATTGTAATCTTTTTTTTTCATGCAGCCAGTTGGCTGAACGAAAAAAGAGATTGATCGGTGGGTATGCCCACCATTAGAATACCGCCCTTCATCCACCCACTTCCAATGATGGGCATACACGCACCATTTATATATGCCGAAGCATGGGGGCATCCTCCCGCAAAAAAGTTATGCCGCACACACATGGTCGGACTTTTCCACGGGCAAGCCTCCATCGGAATTTCGACCGTATGTACGCGGCATTAGGAGCAAAATCGCTCCTCCTGCTGCCCCAATGCTTCGGCATATATGCTTTTTTTATTTAACTGTGGTGGTGAAATCACCTCCTACAGCACTGGAGTCGCAGGGATCAGGCCTGTCTCTGCGAACGCTGCAGTTATGTGTGTTTTTGTTTAGTAAGTGACAGTGATCGATCGATACTGCACTTGGGTGGCCTGGACTGGACGGAGGGGCAAAACGCAGGTGCTAGCAGGTATCTGGGCTGATCCCGCTAACACTGCGTTTTTGGGAACCCTAAACTGCTGGGGACGCTAGTATAGATCTGATCAGATCAGATATTGATCTGTTCAGATACTATACCACTAAGGGGGGTGTATGCTTCACGCGTGGGTGTTAGCGTTACTGGCACTAACCTGACGCTGCCTGGGGTGTGACGCAGACCCTCTCTGACGCTAAAACCTAATTGATATCACCCACCGGGCGATCAGGGGGTTAAACCTTTATTGGGTTATATACGGCGGGTGCCCTGACACTATAAAAAGCAAACTAACTAACCAGCGTCACCCGTAACACTTATATGGTGATCACTGGTGAAAGGGTTAACTAGGGGCAATCAGGGGGTTAAAACCTTTATTAGATAATATATGGGGGTACCTGACGCTATAAAAACCTGCGGCGAACCTAAAAAAAATTACTGGCTACCGATCTGCATCACCGACACTAAGACAGCGATCAGAAAAACGATCGCTTAGCGACAGTGGTGATAGGGGGTGAAAGGGTTACCTGGGGGGTGATCAAGGGGGTTAAACCTTTACTAGATAATATATTGGGGTACCTGACGCTATAAAAACCTGCGGCGAACCTAAAAAAAATTACTGGCTACCGATCTGCATCACCGACACTAAGACAGCGTTTAGAAAAACGATTGCTTAGCGACAGTGGTGATAGGGGGTGAAAGGGTTACCTGGGGGGCGATCAAGGGGTTAAACCTTTATTAGATAATATATTGGGGTACCTGACGCTATAAAAACCTGCGGCGAACCTAAAAAAAATTAACAGCTACCGATCTGCATCACCGACACTAAGACAGCATTTAGAAAAATGATCGCTTAGCGACAGTGGTGATATGGGGTGAAAGGGTTACCTGGGGGCGATCAAGGGGGTTAAACCTTTATTAGATAATATATTGGGGTACCTGACACTATAAAAACCTGCGGCAAACCTAAAAAAAATTACTGGCTACCGATCTGAATCACAGACACTAAGACAGCGTTTAGAAAAACGATCGCTTAGCGACAGTGGTGATAGGGGGTGAAAGGGTTACCTGGGGGGCGATCAAGGGGGTTAAACCTTTATTAGATAATATATTGGGGTACCTGACGCTATAAAAACATGCGGCGAACCTAAAAAAAATTACTGGTTGCCGATCGGGGGGGTGATCTGGGGGGGCCTGGGGGGGCGATTTATGTCCCTATGTGTCCTGGTGTCAGTGTAGTGTTGTGTGCACTGACCTGATGTCTTCTCTTGTACGGCGCTCGGTATATGTGAGCGCCGCACCAGAGATGACATCACTTCCTCCTGCTTCCTCTGCCTGACACAGACAGAGGGGGCATTTCCATTCGCCGGGAGCGATCGCAAGGGGGTGGCCGGAAACGAATGGCTGCCCCCTCATCCCGGAACGCTCCCGGACACTTAGCCACCGCTCACTGTATAGGAGGGGGGTCCGATTGGACCCCCCAACTATACAAAGGCAATCACGTACACTCTACGTGATTGTGCCTGTCGGTGCCATTCTGCCGACGTATATATACAGTGAGCGGTCGTTAAGTGGTTAACCACTTTACAAGTGTTTACAATTTTAAAACAGGGTTTTCTGCTCGAAAATTACTTAGAACCCCCAAACATTATATATATTTTTTTTAACACCCTAGAGAAGAAAATGGCGGTCATTGCAATACTTTTTGTCACACTGTATTTGCGCAGCGGTCTTACAAGCGCATTTTTTGGGGAAAAATGTCACTTTTTTGAATTAAAAAATAAGACGACAGTAAAGTTAGCCCAATTTTTTTAAATTGTGAAAGATAATGTTACGCCAAGTAAATCGATACCCAACATGTCACACTTCAAAATTGTGCCCGCTCGTGGAATGGCGTCAAACTTTTACCCTTAAAAATCTCCATAGGCGACGTTTAAAAAATTCTATAGGTTGCATCTTTTACAGAGTTACAGAGGAGGTCTATGGCTAGAATTATTGCTCTTGATCTAACGATTGAGGCAATACCTCACTTTAAACACTGTTTTCATATGCGGGCGCTACTCACGTATGCGTTCGCTTCTGTGTGCGAGCTCGTCGGGACGTGGTGCTTTATTTTTTTGGGGGGGGTTTTCTTATTTATTTTACTTGATTTTATTTATTTTTACACTGTTTAAAAAAAAAAAATTGGTCACTTTTATTCCTATTACAAGGAATGTAAACATCCCTTGTAATAGAAAAAAGCATCACAGGTCCTCTTAAATATGAGATCTGGGGTCAAAAAGACCTCAGATCTCATATTTAGACTAAAATGCAATAAAATAAAAAAATTGTCATTTGAAAAAAATGACAAAAAAAAATGTCCCTTTAAGTCGTATGGGCGGAGCTGATGTTTTCGACGTCGCTTCCGCCCTGCTATGGATTGGAGATGGGTGAGGCCATCTTCCCCTCACTCGTATCCATACCACAGAGGGACAAGGACCCGATCGCCTCCGCCGCTACTGACGGCTCCGGTAAGCGGCGGAGGGCGCAGGAGAGCGGCGGGAGGGGGGCCCCTCTCCCCCCGCAGATAACGGTGATCTCCGCCGGAGAGACCACCATTATCGTAAACAGAATCGCTCACAGAAAAGATGGATATCTCGGTTACCGAGATATCCATCTTTAAAGTACCGATGTATATGTACATGAGCTAATCGGGAAGTGGTTAATGGCTGTGTGTTGTGCACGCCCGCCCCATACCCAGTGCACAAAATCATGTACAGGTACGTGATTTCGCACAGGAGGGCCCCCTGCCACAGCATATCTGCCTAGAGCGGTCCATAACAGGTTAAAGTATTATTGTTTCAGTTAGTGAGTGATTAGTTAGTGTCTAATACCGCGTACACACAATCGGAAATTCTGACAACAAAACCGTGGATTTTTTTACGACGGAATGTTGGCTCAAACTTGTGTTGCATACACATGGTCACACAAATGTTGTCGGAAATTCCGAACGTCAAGAATGCGGTGACGTACAACACGTATGACGAGCCGAGATCAATGATGTTCAATAGGCAGTTCGGCTCTTCTGCTTGATTCTGAGCATGCGTGTTTTTTTGTGCGTCGGAATTGCATTCGGACGATCAGAATTTCCGACAAGAACTTTTCTTGTCGGAAAATTTGAGAACCAGTTCTCAAATTTTAGTTGTCGGAATTTCCAATCGTGTGTACACGGCATTAGTTTTCATACTGAGTATATGCAACCTTAGCATGGTGGTTTAGGGTGAAATCCACTCCAAATGCATACATACGATAGCACATTACGATCGTCTGTGTGGAAATCCATCGGACAAAAAACCCACGCATGCTCAGAATCAAGTCGACGCATGCTCAGAAGCATTGAACTTAATTTTTCTCGGCTTGTCTGAGTGTTTTACGTCACGGCGTTTTGGACGGTCGGAATTTTGACAGATGGTGTGTAGGCAAGACTGATGAAAGTCAGCTTCATCAGATTTCCGATGGAAAAATTTTATTCCATCGGAAATCCGATCGTGTGTACAGGGCAATAGAGCTCTGAAAAGGTAAAACATGTTAGAGTATTTCTAGTCTTCTTGTAAGAGTGGACGCATTTATTTAAATAATACTTTTCAGTTGGTCTTGTCTGGTGAATTCTTCTGTGTTCTACAAAATCTCAGTACGTTGCATATTGTAAAAAAAAAAAAAATGGGATTCTAAGGCGGAAGCAATATTTTACCTTTCCACACAATGGAGCTCACCAGACTTGGTTAGGAGGTGCCCAGAAAGGTTAAAGACTGCCATTTTACATACTGAGAAAGATCCAGGATTTCTCAGTTTTGAATTGAAGACTTACTTTTTAGATAAGAATAAACAACCTTACAAAAAGGTGATAAAACATTATAACAGATATTTGCAATAATAAATTTCGCAAACCATATGAAGGAGGTCCTGAACTATTGAGGCTCAAAATGGCAAGCAGTGGTGAAAGGACTAGTCACCAGAATTTACTATAGGATCTCTGAAGCGTATCTTTCTCCATTACTGATGTACCATGCCTTGGATTGTATTGTGTCCATGTGTGGAGGTGATCATCTTGGTAGAGGTAATGCTTTGCCTGCTAACGCCAAAGTTGCCCCCTATCACTATTGCATTTTTGAACTGGCTGATACTAAAGAGGTTACAAAACTTTTCTCAGATGCCGACCTAACCAATTGTCCCCTGGATCCTGTTCCCTCGCAATTACTACGGTGACCCTCTTATTCTGTCCTATGGTCTCTCACTCACATCTTTAATCTCTCCCTCTATAGTGGCATCTTCCCCTCCCCGCTAAAACATTGCAGATCACTCCCACACTTAAAAAGCCCTCACTGGACCCCACCACCTGAACAACTTAAAGCGGAGGTCAGCCTAAAAAAAAAATATTAAAAGTCAACAGCTACAAATACTGCAGCTGCTGACTTTTAATAATCGGATACTTACCTGTCCCAGGGTCAAGCGATGCGGGGAACGAAGCTCCGCTCATCTCCCCCTCCTCTCCGCGGCGCTGGCATTGCGGCTGTGTGCACCCGGCTGTGACTTCACAGCCGGGCACGCACTGCGCATGCGCGAGCCGCGCTGCGCACCGTGACTGGCGGAGCAATCACCTGGGACCTGTGACGTGTCCCAGATGATTGCGGAGAGGGAGGGAGCTGAGGTGAGCTTACTTCCGCCGCCGTGGCGGCCTAGGGAGAAAGTGGGAGCTGGAACCCTCTAAAAAGGGTTTCCGCTCCCCCCCCAAAAAAAAATGACATGCCAAATGTGGCATGTCAGGGGGTCACCTTCCCTTAAAGTGGAAGTTCAATTTTTGGTTGGAAACCTTGACTTAAAAGACCCATCTCATTGCTCTCATTCACCTCTAAACTTTTAGAACGCTTAATTTACAACCGTCTTAGCTCCTACCTCAGTGAAAATACCCTGCTTGTCCCCTTACAGTCGCAGCACTCCACAGAATCTGCCTTACTAAAACTCAGTAAAAATTTACTAACTGCTAAAAACAATGGCCATTACTCCATACTCCTACTACTTGACCTCTCTGTGACCTTTGATACTGTTGACCACACACTCCTTAGCAATAAACTCCATTCCCTTGGCTTCCAAGATTCTGCTCTATCCTGGTTCTCCTCCTATCTATTATAGCGCTCTTTCAATGTTACCTACAACTCTGTTTCCTGCTCTCCATTTCCTCTTTCTGTAGGGGTCCCCCAAATCTCTGTTCTTCGACCCCTTCTCTTCTCTATCTACACCTTCTCCCTTGGTCACTTGATAACCTCCCATGGCTTCCAATACCATCTCTATGTTGACCCAAATCTATCTGTTTACTCCTCACCTCACTCCTTAAGTCTCCTTTCGCATTACTAACTTACTAACTGACATATAAGCATGGATGACGCACCACTTCCTTAAACAAAATCTCTCTAAAACTGAGCTGATAATATTCCCCCCTGCCCGTGCCCAATCCGTGAATTTTCCATCAAGGTCAATAATTCAACCATCAATCCTTCCCCTCATGCCAGGTTACGAGGTGTAATCCTAGACTCTGACCTGTCCTTTTATCCCCAAATCCAATCGTTGTTAAAAGCTTGTAGACTTCACCTTCGTACCATCTCTAAAATTTGCTCCTTTTTAACTAATGAAACCACCAAGCTGCTCATTCACTTCCTTGTTATCTCTCGCCTTGACTATTGCAACTCCCTTCTCATAGGCCTGCCTCTCCATATGTTATCCCCACATCAGTCTATCATGAATGCTGCTGCCAGACTCATCTACAGTGCCTTGCGAAAGTATTCGGCCCCCTTGAACTTTTCATCCTTTTGCCACATTTCAGGCTTCAAACATAAAGATATAAAATTTTAATTTTTTGTGAAGAATCACCAACAAGTGGGACACAATTGTGAAGTGGAACGAAATCTATTGGATATTTTAAACTTTTTTAGCAAATAAAAAACTGAAAAGTGGTGCGTGCAAAATTATTCGGCCCCTTTACTTTCAGTGCAGCAAACTCACTCCAGAAGTTCAGCGAGGATCTCTTAATGATCCAATCGTGTCCTAAATGACTGATGGTGATAAATAGAATCCACCTGTGTGTAATCAAGTCTCTGTATAAATGCACCTGCTCTGTGATAGTCTCAGGGTTCTGTTGAAAGCGCAGAGAGTATCATGAAGACCAAGGAACACACCAGGCAGGTCCGTAATACTGTTGTGGAGAAGTTTAAAGCCGGATTTGGATACAAAAAGATTTCCCAAGCTTTAAACATTCCAAGGAGCACTGTGCAAGCGATCATTTTGAAATGGAAGGAGTATCATTTCACTGCAAATCTACCAAGACCTGGCTGTCCCTCTAAACTTTCAGCTCAGACAAGGAGAAGACTGATCAGAGATGCAGCCAAGAGGCCCATGATCACTCTGGATGAACTGCAGAGAACTACAGCTGAGGTGGGAGAGTCTGTCCACAGGACAACAATCAGTCGTACACTGCACAAATCTGGCCTTTATGGAAGAGTGGCAAGAAGAAAGCCATTTCTCAAAGATATCCATAAAAAGTCTCGTCTAAAGTTTGCCACAAGCCACCTGGGAGACACACCAAACATGTGGAAGAAGGTGCTCTGGTCCGATGAAACCAAAATCGAACTTTTTGGCCACAATGCAAAACGATATGTTTGGCGTAAAAGCAACACAGCTCATCACCCTCAACACACCATCCCACTGTGAAACATGGTGGTGGCAGCATCATGGTTTGGGCCTGCTTTTCTTCAGCAGGGACAGGGAAGATGGTTAAAATTGAGGGGAAGATGGATGCAGCCAAATACAGGACCATTCTGGATGAAAACCTGTTGGAGTCTGCAAAAGACCTGAGACTGGGACGGAGATTTATCTTCCAACAAGACAATGATCCCAAACATACAGCAAAATCTACAAAGGAATGGTTCATAAATAAACGTATCCAGGTGTTAGAATGGCCAAGTCAAAGTCCAGATCTGAATCCAATCGAGAATCTGTGGAAAGAGCTGAAAACTGCTGTTCACAAACGCTCTCCATCCAACCTCACTGAGCTCGAGCTGTTTTGCAAGGAAGAATGGGCAAGAATTTCAGTCTCTCGATGTGCAAAACTGATAGAGACATACCCCAAGCGACTTGCAGCTGTAATCGCAGCAAAAGGTGGCTCTACAAAGTATTAACGCAAGGGGGCCGAATAATTTTGCACGCCCCACTTTTCATTTTTTTTCTTAGTTAAAAAAGTTTCAAAAATCCAATAGATTTCGTTCCACTTCACAACTGTGTCCCACTTGTTGGTGATTCTTCACAAAAAATTAAAATTTTATATCTTTATGTTTGAAGCCTGAAATGTGGCAAAAGGATGAAAAGTTCAAGGGGGCCGAATACTTTCGCAAGGCACTGTACCTTACCAACCGCTCAGTGTCTGCCACCCCTCTCCGTCAATCCCTACACTGGCTTCCTGATCGCCTAGTACTAACAACTAGACTTGTGCACAACGGAAAAATTAGTTTAGTTTCGGTTCGTTTCTTTTCGGTCCTGTTGATTCATAATCGTTCGTAATTTTGCTAGACGGGATTTTTCGTGTTCGGACTAATTCGTATTTTCGCAAGCGACATTTTTAATTATATCGGAATGATTCGTATTAATGTAAGCTTTATTTTTAGTTGATTTATAATTCGTACTTTCGGTAGAGTACATTGTTTTTTGTTGATTCTGGACACAACTCCTACTTTCGTAACTTTTTTTGGGTTCGTTGATTCGTAATTTTCCGTGTCTCTCTCACAACGACGCTGCCTATTATGCCTAATGTGCTTCGAATGGATTTGTACTTTTCTAAATACATAGCGGTTATTTGTAACGATTCGAAATCTCGTATTTTACTTTCGTTTTTTACATGCGGCTATAGCCTCCACCCCTGTACACCATTTTGAGAGGGAGTTCAGCACGGTGAGGAAGAAGCAGAGAGCAGAGTGAGTGTTATTGTGCTTTGAATGGATTCGTACATTCGTAACTTTTTTCATAACGAATTATGCCGAAGACTTTCGGGCATTTGCTATTTGCGATTATAATATATTTCGGATTCGGTTTTATTCGTAATTGCTTTGTTCGGAAATTCGAATGCTTCCAAATGTCCGAAAGTTGCTAAATTCGGACGAATTTCGATTCGTTACGAAACGAATTGCACAAGCCTACTAACAACAGCATACAAAGCCATTCACAACTCTGCCCCGAGTTACATTACCAATCTTGTCTCCAAATAACACCCCAACCGTCCTCCCTGATCCTCTCAAGATCTCCTGCTCTCAAGCTCCCTTTGTAAACTATAAGTAAAAAAACCTCGCGCCAGTTGAAAAAATATATATATATATATGCTAATTAAGCTGCACCCCTGAAAAACTTAATGGATACCCATAAAGTGCAATGTGGAATTATATAACAAGGGGGCGCTGGTGAATGTATAAATTATAACTAATATATAAACAATCACATATAGAATGCTAAATCAAATAATAAATAAAAGTGCATGATTAAACAGTAATAAAAACATCAACTAATTGATGTAACTTTGAATAAATAAACAAATCAGATGTGATCTCAACAAATAAATCCAATATAATGTAAAAAACATCCAGTGAGTGAATCGTGACTAATCCATAATAAAGTCCATAAAATGTGTTCCGGTATGTTCTTTGCAGTGAACCTTCACCAATACAAATACAACACCCAAAGTGCTATGGATGGATGGCCGCTTACCCCAAGATGTTGACCCTTTTAACTAAAAAAGGGTCAGATAACGCTTATCGCAAGATGCCACTTGCTAGTGAAAGGATTGAAATCCCAAGTCCATTCGACTCCCCAGGATAGATGCGATCGGAATATGCAGATAAAACGAATAATACCAAAAATAGTGTAATCCCATTTATTAAAATATAAATCGATAATAAAAAAGGCCAAATGGCTCCTTACATTACGTGGTGCCTTAACCCGGCACTGAGGCTGAAAGGCATGTGGAAGCCAATTCGTTCCGTCCGTCCGTGTGGAGAGCTGGCGTGCGTTCCACCTGCTACAGCGGCTAACCAACGAGGACCGGAAGTAAAGTGAAAAACGTGACCAAGTACCGCCTCGACGTACGTTTCGTTAAATCGTCATCAGGAAGCGGTTCGTCACCAGCGCCCCCTTGTTATATAATTCCCTTTGTAAACTGGTGGCGCTATATAAATCCTGTATATTAATATTAATAATATTAATCCGATGACTGGCAGGGGATAATTTAGAAAGCAGCAGGAGAGGCGCAAAAAGCCTAGATCCGCAGAATGGATACGCAGAAGCAGGGAGATCCTTGTACTGCAGGTAATCAGTTACAGAATTCTCTCCAGCAAGTAAAGCAATAAGCACCACAGTAATGACATCACCAAATCTCACTACAATATAATGAAAATACGAGTCAGAGGCAGCGGGATCTTAGATTATCTTTTACTGCAGATATGAGGATACAGAACAGTAGTGCCTATACACAGGATGAAGTCAGGAAGAATTTAAACAAAAGGTAAATTTTACATGGCAGTGCTTAAAGAATAATTCCAGGCAGCATGTTACACATAATTACATTGGTTCCTCTTGGACCACTGTAGCTATGTACAGTATATACCATACCTGGCTGATGCTCCTGTAACCACTGAAGCTAGAAATAGATAATGCTACTCCAGTGATCTTCACCAGCTTCTGAGTCCTGTGCTGAGTGGCTGGCCTGCTGCACTGTGAACACAGGAGGTCGGCTGCTTGGCACAGACGCTATTCAAAGAATGCTTTGCATTTTCTGAATTTGTTCTCTTATAGGACAAGGTGGAGAGACAGGGTAGTGATGTCACACTTTCCACCTCGTCCAATCAGATAATGCTTTGCATTTATTCAGAAAATGCAAAGCATTCTCTGAATGGAGCCCGTGCTGATCAGCTGACCTCCTATATTCACAGTACAGTAGGTCAGTCACTCGGCATGGGTATCAGAAGCAGGGGGAGATTGCTGAAGTAGCGATCAAGCTACCAGGTGGATTGGCCAGGTATAGTATGTACATAGTTATATTGGTCCAAAATGGACCAATGCAACTATGTATAACATGTTGATGCATGGAATTGCTCTTTATCCTCCTTGGCGGTAATCCCAAGTCTGGCTCGGGGTGAGTTTTTTATGCTAAGAGCGGTAACCCCGAGCCAGACTCGGGATTGCATTGCAGGATACAGAGAAAGTTACTTACCTTGTTCCCTGGATCCTGCGATGTCCTCCCGCATTGTGTGCGAGCCGTGTCTCCTCGCTCGATCCACACTGCCGAGTGCCGAGCTCCGTTCTCTGTGACGTTGCGGCGCACGGGGACGGAGTTCGGCGCCAAATTCAAAAAGTGAAACACATAGTATACATACAGTATACTGTAATCTTACTGATTACAGAGCTGTATGTAATAATTACACACCCCCTTTGTCCCTAGTGGTCTGTCCAGTGTCCTGCATGCAGTTTTATATTATAAAAACTGTTCTTTCTGCCTGGAAACTGGAGATTGTCCATAGCAACCAAAAAGTGACCCTTTACATCAAAAGTGGTTTTAGACCAGCTAGAAAACAGCAATAATAAATTAGAATCACTCGCAGAATTGAGCGATAGCGATTTGTGGGGAAATTCGTCATCAAACACTAAATGTAATGACAGCGACAATTCTGCAACTGAGCAAATTTCAGTGTTTTTAATTTGATTACATTAGTGAATAATTTTTTATTAAACCTACATTACTATTTGTTATAATTATTTATAGTTATTTATTATATTATAATTTATGATTTTGTGTTTCAAACTTTATTATACCCGGGATGTCTACTAGACTCTTGTTTGGTCAGGTTTAACCACTTAACGACCGCTCACTGTACATATACTTCGGCAGAATGGCACCTGGAGGCACAATCACGTACCTGCCTTCGTATGAGTGGGGGGTCCGATCGGACCCCCCTCCGGTACAGTGAGCGGTCGGTATCGCTCCGTGAGCGATCGGTGATAAGGGGGCGGCCATTGGTTTCTGGCCACCCCCTCACGATCGCTCCCGGCGAATGAGATGAGCTTTCTCTGCCTATGTAATGTAAACACAGGCAGAGGAAGTGATGTCATCTCTCCCTGCGGCGCTCACACATACCGGAGCGCCGTGGAGAGAAGATGTCAGGTTAGTGCACAAACACTACACTGACACCAGCACACATAGGAACACAATCGCCCCCCCCCCCCCAGATCACCCCTCAGCCCCCAGTTGCAGTGATCATTTATTTACTGATCACTGCAAACAGAGACATTTGTAACTGTAAAAGTGTCAGGGCAGTTAGTGTAGGTCCCTTTAGGTCCAAGGTAGCCCCCTAACCCCCCCTAATAAAGGTTTAACCCCTTGATCGCCCCCCAGGTAGCCCTTTCACCCCCTAGCACCACTGTCACTAAGCAATAATTTTTCTGATCGCTGTATGAGCGTCGGTGATGCCGCTAGGTAGTCAGTTATTTTTTTAGGTTCGCCGCCAGGTTTTTATAGCGTCGGGTACCCCCATATATTATCTAATAAAGGTTTAACCCCTTGATCGCCCCCCAGGTAACCCTTTCACCCCCTTTTGCCAGTGTCACTAAGCGATCGTTTTTCTGATCGCTGTATTTGGTATGCTGGTGCCGCTAGGTAGTCAGTTATTTTTTTAGGTTTGCCGCCAGGTTTTTATAGCGTCAGGTACCCCCATATATTACCTAATAAAGGTTTAACCCCTTGATTGCCCCCCAGGTAACCCTTTCACCCCCTTTTGCCAGTGTCACTAAGCAATCGTTTTTCTGATCGCTGTATTAGGTATGCTGGTGCCGTTAGGTAGTCTGTTATTTTTTTAGGTTCGCCGCCAGGTTTTTATAGCGTCGGGTACCCCCATATATTATCTAATAAAGGTTTAACCCCTTGATCGCCCCCCAGGTAACCCTTTCACCCCCTTTTGCCAGTGTCACTAAGCGATCGTTTTTCTGATCACTGTATTTGGTATGCTGGTGACGCTAGGTAGTCTGTTATTTTTTTAGGTTCGCTGCCAGGTTTTTATAGCGTCAGGTACCCCCATATATTATCTAATAAAGGTTTTAACCCCCTGATTGCCCCTAGAGTTAACCCTTTCATCAGTGATCACAGTATAAGTGTCACTGGTGACACTGGTTAGCCAGTTAGTTATTTTGTTATTTAGGTTCCCCGTCAGGTTTTTATATAGCGTCAGGTACCCCCATATATTACCTAATAAAGGTTTTAACCCCCTGATTGCCCCTAGTTAACCCTTTCACCAGTGATCACTGTATAAGTGTTACGGGTGACGCTGGTTAGTTAGTTTGCTTTTTATAGTGTCAGTTCACCCGCCGTATATAACCCAATAAAGGTTTAACCCCCTCATCGCCCGGCGGGTGATATCAATTAGGTTTTAGCGTCAGAGAGGGTCTGCGTCACACCCCAGGCAGCGTCAGGTTAGTGCCAGTAGCGCTAACACCCACGCGTGAAGCATACACCTCCCTTAGTGGTATAGTATTTGAACAGATCAATATCTGATCTGATCAGATCTATACTAGCATCCCCAGCAGTTTAGGGTTCCCAAAAACGCAGTGTTAGCAGGATCAGCCCAGATTCCTGCTAGCACCTGCGTTTTGCCCCTTCGTCCAGCCCAGGCCACCCAAGTGCAGTATCGATCGATCACTGTCATTTACAAAATACAACACACATAACTGCAGCGCTCGAAGAGACAGGCCTGTTCCCTGCGACTCCAGTGCTCTAGGAGGTGATTTCACCACCACAGTTTAAAAAAAGAGCATATATGCCGAAGCATGGGGGCAGCAGGGGCGGATGAGCGATTTTTCTCCTAATGCCTTGTACATATGGTCGAAATTCCGACGGAGGCCTGCCCGTGGAAAGGTCAGACCATGTGTACGCGGCATAACTTTTGTGGGAGGATGCCCCCATGCTTCGGCATATAAAAATGGTGCATGTATGCCCATCATTAGAAGTGGGTGAATGAAGGGCAAATGGTGGGCAAAAAAGATTACAATACATGTCCAACAAGGACCAGCAACGTACTGGTATGTTGCTGGATTTTGAATGGTTATACCAGAATGATGCCTGCGGGTTTAGGTATCATCTTGGTATCATTCTTTTCAGCCAGCGGCCGGCTTTCATGTAAAAGCAATCCTAGTGGCTAATTAGCCTCTGGACTGCTTTTACAAGCAGTGGGAGGGAATGTCCCCCCCACCCGGATATAAAAAGCGCCATTGGGAAATTGGGAAAGCATTTTATCACACCGATCTTGGTGTGGTCAGATGCTTTGAGGGCAGAGGAAAGATCTAGGGTCTAATAGACCCCAGTTTTTTTTTTAAAAGAGTACCTGTCACTACCTATTGCTATCATAGGGGATATTTACTTTCCCTGAGATAACAATAAAAATGATAAAAAAAAATAAAAAATATGGAAGGAACAGTTTAATAATAAAGTAAAAAAGCAAAATTAATATAAAAATAAAAAAAAAGCACCCCTGTCCCGCCCTGCTCTTGCACAAAGGCGAACGCAAGCGTCGGTCTGGCATCATATGTAAACAGCAATTGCACCATGCATGTGAGGTATCACCGCGAAGGTCAGATCGAGGGCAGTAATTTTAGCAGTAGACCTCCTCTGTAAATCTAATGTGGTAACCTGTAAAGGCTTTTAAAAATGTATGTAGTTTGTCGCCACTGCGCGTTTGTGCGAAATTTTAAAGCATTTTGTGTTTGGTATCCATGTACTCGACCTAAGATCATCTTTTTTATTTCATCAAACATTTGGGCAATATAGTGTGTTTTAGTGCATTAAAATTAAAAAAAGTGTATTTTTTTTTTTTTTTTTTTTTTTTAATTATTTTTATTGAAAAGAATTTCAGACAAGATGATACAGATAGAGAAAATAAACAAAGGGTAATTTTTCACTGCTTGACATGTCTATATTACTATATGCATAGCAAAAGAAGTAATAGTCCCCAAGGGGGATCACTGCACAGATTCAATAACAACAGAAGGAGGTGAAAACATCACGGCCTTTGAAAAGAAGAACAGGAGGATAAGAAGGGGGGAAGGAAAGAGGGGGGGGGGGAGGAGATGGAGGGGGGGGAAGTGGGGAGTAAGGGCGGGGGGAAGAAGGAGGAAGGGGAATGGACGGGGGAGGGGGTGGTTGATCTGTAGTGGACATGCTAGGTCATCAAATACAAGAAATAATTTACCGAACATGCAATACAATTATTCATTTAGGTACATTTGAAACGAATGTCACATAGTGTATTTTAAGAAGGACTTTTATGCCAGGTTGACCAGATTTCCCAGTGTTTGTTAAACCTAAGTTGATTGCCAAGTCTGTTGGCCATCAGAGATTCGAAGACGTAGTTTGTTTGGGTAATAAGCAGAACTTCGGAAACATTTGGTGCTTTGTCTGACTTCCAGTTTCTGGCAATTAGCGTCCTGGCAGCTAAGAGAATATGAGTTATCACTGTTCTGTGGTCGGGAGGGAAAATTTCAATTCCTACATTTAGAATGGCTAGGGCGGGATTAGGGCGGGTCAAAACCCCCGTAATTCCTGAAATATGACGGAAAATGGAGTTCCAGAAACTGGTCAGGTGTCTGCAAGCCCATAGCATATGAAGTAGGTTGCCTGTAGTACCGCAGTTCCTCCAGCATAGTGGGGAGCTTTGGGACCCGAACTTGGAAAGCCTGTAGGGAGTAAGATACCACCGAAGTGCTATCTTTTGGGATAGTTCCCAATGGTTAACGCATCTAGATGCCTTATAGAGTGATCGAAATGCGTGTTGCCACTGGGAAACAGCAATAGTTTGACCCAAGTCTACCCCCCATTTCTCAAATGGTTGAGATTTTATAAACGTCAGTTTATGTTGAAATAAATTATAGAATAGAGAGATTCCCTTAGTGGGGGTAGGACTCGTATTATAGAAGCGCCACACCACTTTCGGGAGGTGAAGCCTGCTTGTGCTTAGTGACCCGAGGAAATGGGAGATTTGTATATACTTGTACAAGTCTGTGGAAGGCAGTAAGAATGTGTTTTGCAGGGCAGTGAAGGAGAGAAGGACCTCATCCTGGTAAAGATCATCTATAGCTTTAATACCTCTGTCCTTCCAGCTTTTGATGGAGAGATTAGGTACAATCTGAGATAGAATTTCAATAGGAACAGGGATATCTATTAGGTCGGTGTGTGGGACTTGGAGACTTCTCAGGTCTCTCCAGACCTGTAGGGAGGCCTGGATGGTAGGCGGGAGATCTCGTAGAGGCAGTCGTCTCCACATATCTGCAAAGAGGAGGGATTTCAGGTCTGCGGATGGCATGAGTGACTGTTCAATGTCTCTCCAAATGGAAGGAGTCGATGGATTAATCCAACTCTTAAGTTGTGTTAGGAGGGAGGCACGATAATAGTCTCGGACATCAACCAACCCCATCCCTCCTGCTAAGCGGTGTTTAACTAGAAGGGTTTTGGAGCATCTTGGTCTCTTTGTTTTCCAAATGAAATGAGAGAGAAGAGTGTTAAGCTTTTTAATATGTATGGGGGATAGGGGAATGGGAAGTGTCCGAAATACATAGAGCATCTGAGGGAGGATTAACATTTTAAACGCCGCCAAGCGCCCCGACCACGTCAGTTCCACATTGGAAAGACGCGTCAGTTCTACTGTTAATTTATTGATCAGGGTTGAGTAGTTAATCTCAGCTAGCCGTGAGGGGTCTGAGGTAATTTTAATACCTAGGTAGGTAATATGTGACTTGCTCCAAGAGTAAAGATAGGTATTCTGGAGATGATTTTTCAGATTGAGTGGAATGCCTAGATCTAAGATAACTGATTTTGAGAAATTGACTTTGTAAAAGGAGATAGCACTGAATTCAGAGAGAGTTTCGTGGGCGTTACGTAGGGATACAGAAGGGGCGGTCAGGAACAGAATGATATCATCTGCAAATAGGTTAATATCATGGTATTTGCCTTGGATAGGAAAGCCTGTAATGTCTGGATGGGACCTGATCCTCTCGGCCAGCGGCTCAATAAGAAGGTTAAAGATTGAGGGGGAGAGGGGGCACCCCTGTCTTGTACCGTTGGAAATAGAGAAGGTATTTGAAAGCATGTTAGATGTGTAGACCTGGGCACAAGGGGAGGAGTATAGAGCCAATATGGCAGAGAGGATGGGCCCCGTGAATCCGAATTTCTGTAGGGTTTGGCTCATGTAGCCCCAGTGTACCCGGTCGAACGCCTTCTCCGCATCCAAGGATAGGAGCAGGGAAGGCGTCCGACAGAGATTGGCAGATTGAATCACTCCCAACACCCTTCTCGTGGCGTCCGATGTTTGTCTGCCCCGGGTGAAACCGGATTGATCCGGGCCCAGTAGCAGGGGAAGGATAGGCATTAATCTGCGCGCTAAGAGTTTAGCGTATATCTTCACGTCGGCGTTGAGAAGGGATATAGGTCTGAAATTAGCTGGATCAGTATGTTCTTTCCCAGGTTTAGGGATAGTGACAATATACGCCTTAAGCATCTCTGGAGGAAAGGAGGCAGAGGACATGGCAGCGTTGAACACCTCTTGAAGAGTTGGTGCTAAATTACTTAGGAAGGCCCTATAATAGTCGTTAGGAAGTCCATCAGGACCCGGGGATTTGCCTAGGGGAAGTGTTTTTATAACCACCTTGATTTCACACTCTGTAATAGGTGAATTAAGAGAGTGGAGGTGATCTGGAGACAAGGAGGGAAGGTTTAATTTCTCTAGGAATTTCTGAATAGCCTCTCCTGTGGGTTGGGGTGTGTTAGGGTCATCCTGTAAATTGTAAAGAGAGGAGTAGTAGTCGGCGAAAGAGTTAGCTATTTCTTTGGGATTGAGTATTTTCTGGTGATTACTTGGGTGTAGTAGGAACGGGATTTTTGTTTTGACCCTAGTGCTTTTAAGCCTTTGGGCCAGACATTTGCCTGCTCGGTTACCCGAGGCATAGTGATTTAACTTTAAATATTGAAAGTGCTTAGAATGTTGTTCAATAAGAAACAACCTGAGCTCCGCACGATGCTGTGATAGCTGTTGGGAAATTTGTATATCAGGGGAAGATTTGTTCAATGTCTCCAACCTCTGAATAGTAGTAAGGAGTTGCTCTAGCCTATGGGTCCTCCGCCTCTTTTCCCCCGCACAAATTTGCAATATTATACCCCTAACAAATGCCTTATGGGCACACCATAACATTGCAGGGTCCGAGACCGAGCCTACATTATCTTCAAAGAAGGTGACCAATTTGCTAGTTATAGTAGAGACATGTGTGGGCATCCCAAAGACACGAGAGTTGGCCCTCCATATGTAAGCAGGACTAGGGGTGTATCCCTCCATCACCGTGATTGAAACAGGTGTGTGATCGGACCACGTGATATCATGGACGCTGGAGGAGGACACCGCCTGCAGGAGCATTTTGTCAACAAGGATCAAGTCTATTCTCGAATACGAGTTATGTCGAGTAGAGTGGAAGGTATAGTCTTTTTCATTGCCATGTTGGCATCTCCAGACATCAAAAAGGTCTTCTGAGTGGAGAAGGTTTTGGAGTTGGGGTATTGGGCTCTTGGAATCAGAGGAAGAGTCAAGTACGTAATCCACAGTTAGGTTGTGATCCCCACAGATGACCAGAGACCCTTGTTTAAGCTCAGCAACCTTGCTGTACAACCTTTTCAGGAATCTAAGTTGGTGGGAGTTCGGAGCGTACAGGTTGACAAAGGTGAAGGGCTTGTTGTTGAATTCACCTATCAGTATGAAGTACCTTCCTTCCGGGTCAGCATGTGAGTCCAACAAGGTAAAGGCTACTGAGTCTCTAATCGCGATAAGGACACCTTTCTGTTTGGAAGACGCCGAGGCAGAAAAGATATGAGGGAATCGGTTGTGGCGAAAATAGGGAGGACTGTCTGAGAGGAAGTGTGTCTCTTGAATACATAGGACATCAGCCTGAAGTTTGAGAGCCTCTCTCCAGACTGAGGCCCTCTTGGCCGGGTGATTCAGGCCGTTCACGTTAAAAGAGACTATCTTAAGCGCCATATACTAATAAGGAGCGTATATGATGAACGTACCTCCTGTCAACCGAGACAACCCAGATCTCAGGGTCAGGCGATGGTGTGGAAATGCAGTGATGTTGTTCTTGAGACGAATAGGATTGCAGATTCTCTGAGGCAGGATCAACCAGGAACAGGCTTGAGAAGGTGGGATAATGGGGGACAAAGAGATTAAGACAGAGGGGGGGAGGTAGAAACAAAGCAACAATACACAGTTCTTTGTGCATAAGGTAAAAAGAAAGTTCAAACAAGAACCAGGGGGAAGTCTCGCTTCCCATAACTTGACGGGAGGGTATCAATTTGAAAGAGTCAATGGGCTACATACTCCAGAACATACCGGGAACCTTGAAATACCTGAGTCAAACTAAGGTACGAGCTAGTTGATTAAGATATTTGTTTTTTGTTGCTCTTCTTTTTCGACACCATTTGCCATTCATAATGTGGGTCAAGCTTAGGTGGTGGTGAGGACCCTGCTGTAGATTTCACTGGCAGAATATCTAAGGTGCGCAGGAAGGAGAGACCTTCCTCTATATCCATGATAACTGTGGACTTGCCCTCATGTGTGACCGTGAGTTTAACTGGGTACCCCCACCTATAGGGGATGTTGTGGTTGCGGAGTGCTTTGGTCACTGACAGGAGGTATTTGCGCTTATGCATGGTGAATTGTGACAGATCTGCGAACAATTGAATATGTGAGAACTGAGCATTTGATTGCTGATTTTTGCGAAATGCAGTCATCAGTTGGTCCTTCACCTGGTAAAAGTGAACCCTCATCAGGACATCTCTGGGGATGTTATCCGGGAGATGGGATGGTTTGGGTAATCTATGGATGCGGTCAATTTGCATTTCCACTTCTGGGACAGAGGGCAGGAACTGTTTCAATAGGTCACGGGCATATTGTTGGAGTTGGGTTGGAAGGATGGACTCCGGTACTCCTCTAATTTTCACATTGTTCCTCCTTGACCTATCTTCAAGGTCAGCGACCTTTGCCCTGAGCCAAGAGAGTTCCTCTGAGTGATCAGCGTGTGCATCAATCAAAGTGTTGTGGGATGCTGCAAACTCTCCCATTTTCCCCTCAATATGGTCTACTCTGCCTGCTAAGTCTCCTATGTCAGATTTAAAGTTCTGCATGCATTGCATCAGGTCTGCGTGCATAGAGCTGCGGAGGGAGACAAGCATGTCTTTGAGCGTAGTGTCTGATACAGGGTGACCTGTTGTGGGGAAGGAGGTGAAATGGTCGACCAGCTCCCTCGTATCCTCCATGGGACTGTGTTTGTTGCTTACCTGCTGACCGTTGCCATCCAGACGAGGCTTAGATTTCGCTGGACTGCGAGATAGCGGGGTCGAGGCCGGCGGAGGTGTCTCCGCGTGGATCAGAGGCGATCCTGGGCTGGCGGCCGCAGATTGCGCGCCGCTGGAGGAGGATGGCGAGACATCTCCCCCGTCGGCGCCATCTTGGATAGGCCCACGGCCTCTCGACGGGAAGAAATCCTCCAGTTTCTTGGGCTGAGTGTGATCTTTCCTCTTTCGGGTCATTCCCCAAGTGTACTGAAGCTCTCGGCTGCGATGTAGAGGGAAAAGAAGCGGCTGGTGTCGCGCTATTCGACAGTGGTTCCCGTGTCTGGAGCGGAGCTATGCAGTCAGACGTCCATGCAGTAGCTCGGTAGCCACGCCCCCCCAAAAAAAAAAAGTGTATTTTTTCCACAAAAAATGCAACACCCACCATATTAATCTGTAGGGCCTTTGCTTTAAAAAAATATACAATGTTTGGGGGTTCAACGTAATTTTCTTGCAAAAAAAAATATGTTTTCATGTAAACAAAAAGTGTCAGAAAGGGCTTTGTCTTCAAGTGGTTAGAAGAGTGGATGTAAGCTTCCTAATGTTGTGTATAAAATGCCAGGACAGTTCAAAACCCCCCCAAATGACCCCATTTTGGAAAGTAGACACCCCAAGCTATTTGCTGAGAGGCATGTCGAGTCCATGGAATATTTTGTATGTTGACACAAGTTGCGGAAAAAAAAGAAATTTTTATTTTTATTTTTATATTTTTTGCACAAAGTTGTCACTAAATGATATATTGCTCAAACATGCCATGGGCATATGTGGAATTACACCCCAAAATACATTCTGTTGCTTCTCCTGAGTACGGGGATGCCACATGTGTGAGACTTTTTGGGAGCCTAGCCGCGTACAGGACCCCAAAAGCACCGCCTTCAGGCTTTCTAAGGGTGTACATTTTTTTTTTTACTCCTCACTGCCTATCACAGTTTCGGAGGCCATGGATTGCCCAGATGGCACAAAACCCCCCCAAATGACCCCATTTTGGAAAGTAGACACCCCAAGCTATTTGCTGAGAGGTATGGTGAGTATTTTGCAGATCTCGCTTTTTGTCACAAAGTTTTGAAAATTGAAAAAAGAAAAAAAAAAATTTCATTTTCAAAAACAAATGAGAGCTGTAAAATACTCACCATGCCTCTCAGCAAATAGCTTGGGGTGTCTACTTTCCAAAATGGGGTCATTTGGGGGGGTTTTGTGCTATTTTGGCATTTTATGGCCTTCAAAATTGTGATAGGTAGTGAAGAGTGAAATCAAAAATTTGCGCCCTTAGAAATCCCGAAGGCGGTGCTTGGTTTTCGGGGTCCCGTACGCAGCTAGGCTCCTAAAAAGTCCCACACATGTGGTATCCCCGTACTCAGGAGAAGCAGCAAAATTTATTTTGGGGTGCAATTCCACATATAACCATGGCATGTGTGAGCAATATATCATTTAGTGACAACTTTTTGTAATTATTTTTTATTTTTATTTTTTTTGTCATTATTCAATCACTTGGGACAAAAAAATTAAATATTCAATGGGCTCAACATGCCTCTCAGCAATTTCCTTGGGTTGTCTACTTTCCAAAATGGGAGCAGAGGCAATCAAATACCATTAAAAGAAAGCTCTATTTGTGGGAAGAAAAGGACGCAAATTTCGTTTGGGTACGACATTGCATGTCCGCACAATTTCCAGTTAAAGCAGCGCAGTGCCAAATTGTGAAATCACCTCTGGTCATTATGGTCCGTATTGGTCCGGCCCTTAAGTGGTTAAGTAAGTAATTACTAAGAATTGCAGGCCTACAATACATAACACCAAATTTCCAAAATAATTGTACCGCCTTTGGTACATAAATCCGGACAGAATCATACCGCCAGGGAGGTTAAGCACAGTTAACATTTTTAAAGAAAATGTAAACCCAACGTTTCATATTCTTGATATGTGCCTGCTGTACCATGTACTTGTATGAAAAAGTATTATTTTTTCTTTGTATTGCTTCCTTTGTGTGTAATCCCTGGTGATCCTGCCAGTCCCTCTGCCTTCCTATCAAAAGTTGACCACAATAGGCATTAGAACTCAGCATGGTCAGTTCTCTAGCTGTGCTAGAAACTCAGCCTGCTCTCCTCCGATTAGACTTGTCCTGACAATCCCCCCCCCCCCCCTTAACAGCCAGTCACTGAGAAGTTGAGTGTACTTCTGTTTCTCCTCCCCCTAGCTCTCAAGCTTCTCTTATGCAGCTGAGACAGAGGGTATTTGATCACTTATTAAAAAAAGGGGGGGAAAAGGTATAAATAATGTTATTTTATATCTATACACAAATGTTTTGGCTTTCATTTATTTTTTAAAGTGGATGAGTTGTTTTACAGGTTGAGGGTTTGCATAAACTTTAAAGCGGTGTTCCAGCCACAATTTTTTTTTTTTAAAGTCAGCAGCTACAAACACTGTAGCTGCTGACTTTTAATAAGGACACTTACCCATCCAGGGAGCTTGCGATGTCGGCCCCCCGAGGCCAATCCGTCCATCGGATCGGGTGCAGCCGTTGCCATTTTAACTAAGGGAAACCGGCAGTGTAGCCTTCAGGCTTCACCGCCAGTTTCCTACTGTGCATGAGCGAGTCGCGCTGTGCTTCCTGAATGGCTCCGTCGTCTTCTGGGACACACACAGGTCCCAGAAGGCAGCGGACGAGCAGCAGGAAATGACACCCTGGGCCGCGGTGATTCTGGGGCGAAAGTACACAAGATACTTTACAAAAGGTAGAGCGGAGAAAAGCTGGAGAGGGAAGAAAAAATCGGAAGAGACCCCCGGAGCTGCCTAATAAATTACTTTAAAAAAATGTGTAGTGTGTTTTATTTTTGACACTTTTTTCCAGGTGAATGGGTAGGGGTACAATGTACCCCATACTCATTCACATAGGGTGGGGGGCCGGGATCTGGGGGGCCCCCTTATTAAAGAGGGCTCCCAGATTCCAATTAGCCCCCCGCCCGTAGACCCCTGCAACCAACGGCCAGGGTTGTCGGGAAGAGGCCCTTGTCCTCATCAACATGGGGACAAGGTGCTTTGGGGTGGGGGGCACAGGACCCCCCTGCCCCAAAGCACCCACTCCCCTATGTTGAGGGCATTCAGCCTGGTACAGTTCAGGAGGGGGGGTGCTCACTTGGATAAGGGTCTGGTATGGATAAGGGTCTGGTATGGACTTTGGGGGGACTCCCACACCGTTTTTTCGGCATAGGGGTTCCCCTTAGTATCCATACCAGACTGAAGGGCATGGTATGCTCTTAGAGGGGGAACCCATGCCGTTTGTTTTTAGTTTTTATTTGACGTGGAGTTCCCCCTCAAGATCATCAGAGCATGCCAAAGTCGCATGCCAAAGTCGGATCAGGCCAAACGGAGATCCGACTTTGATCCGACTTCAGTAATATTCAATGGGCTGAAGTAGGATCAAAATCAGACCAAAGTAGTACAGGGAGCAATTTTAAAGTTGGACTGACTTGTGTCGGACCAGTTAAGACGGCTCTCATAAGGAAACATTGATTTTCACACGTCATGCAACATGAGCTCCCAATGTCGGAGCGTTTGTCATACCAGTGTGAACCCGGTCTTAAGATCTATTTGAAAAAGTGGGTGGAACTATGGGTTTCCCGCATCCAATTCGCATAGCAGGAGACTGGGACGGGCTCTCTAAGGAGATGGTTCACATATCGCCGGGGCGGCTGGGAAGCGCACTGCACAGAAACGTGCGTCTTTGGTTCCGTTTTAGGGCCAAATTCAAGCAAAGATTCGGCCCTGATTCATCCCTGAAACAGAGAACAGGGACGCACAGCGTTCCTGTTTGATCCGCGGCCGGTTTAGGTGTAAAACCGAGTTTAAATGTTCTCTGTATGACAGCAAACTTTCACCTTTTAGGTTCTGATCCACTTTAATACTTTTTACTTTTTACACTTTTAAAATGCTTTATTTTTTATTGTACATAAAGTTGAAAAAACTCTTTAGTGTCATATATGTCATATGAATCTGATCAACCATATCATCCATGTTAATGCAACAAATCAAATGTTTTTCCTAGGACATCTGACCTACCATCTTTGCTGTGTGTGAACATCATGTTATTTCAATAAAAATGCATATATTACAGAGGCCAAAGTCAAGCGCTGGATGACAAAACAATTCATTGAGAGCAAAATGTTTTAAAGACACGATCTTTCCTTTGAATCCAGAAACTAATCCCTAAAGAGAAGTAAAAATTCTAGTTTGCTGTAGAATATCCTGAAAAGTGTGATAATAATCTAATAAATATAGTCTGGAGAACCTTGACAAGTCTGCGGTATCTGCCAAAGTCAGCAAACCTCCCTTCCCAATCAAAATAAGGGAGCTCAAGCCTCAAGGACGTTGCACTCACAAGTCATGTGACAGTGGAACTCTCAATCCATGACCTTCACTACTGCCTCTTTGAGTGGACATCAAACGCAAAAGAAAATATATCAGTGTTAAAAATAATAAAATTATCAACCAGTACATAGCATTTATGATCTGAAGTATCTTGATATCGTGTCACAATTTCTGATAAAAAAATGTTTTTACTGCTTTTTTACAGCTTTCACTTCACTAAAACAGAGTAGATATGGAATGAAAATCATGGCTGATATGATTGACACATAGGAGTTTATTTACTAAAACTGGAGCGTGCAAAATCTGGTGCAGGTCTGTAAAGAAACCAATCAGCTTGCAGTTTTTTTTGTCAAAGCGTAATTGAACAAACTGAAGTAAGAAGTTGATTGGCTACCAATGCAGAGCTGCACCAGATTTTGCACTCTCCAGTTTTAGTAAATCAACCCCATAATATCTGTCTAAGGAGCACCATGAAAGGTAGAACCTATTAAGGGGTCAGTCTATTTAACCATGGGGTACATACATAGCAATATAGCAATAGAGGTCAACAAACCAATTTTGAGCCTCCTGGCTAGCTTTCTTTCAGTCCTAACATTGCTGCTATATTGAGTGTCAATGCCTGGACTTGAACCTGGGACCTCTGCTGTGTCTGGCAATGAGCTACCTGAGATGCTGGTGTAGCGATACCCCCTAGAAGGCTGCTGATTATATTTTTGGGCCCTGTTGTTACCCCACCTTTCACTGTCCCAGTACTATGAGTCTATGATAGGAGATATCAAACAGATGTGAGCGCCAGTCACTTCAGTCTTTTTCCAATGCTTTAATAAACAAACTTGTAATAGTAAAAGGATAGAGGGTTAGGGGAAGTTCAGATACCTTATTGCAGATCACTGATTAGTTTCTTGGATCCAGAGGACAAAACAGCTTTCTGTCAACGGATCTTGCAACACCCGGATAGGCCTCTCACACCGACCTAGCAGCCGGTATGATGAACGGAACAGTCTCTCTCACAGACTTAGCGATAAGTGGGATTCCTGGATAATCCTCTCTCACAGGACTTTGTAGCCAGAAGTTGGTTAGTTGTAGAATAGCCGCACAGTACCAGAACCTTTAAGCCATCCGGTAGTACTGTGAGGGTAGGTTAGCTTAGGTGCGTCCTCCAAATGAGTTACCAGGCCCTTCCTGAGAAACCAGCCTTCAGCCTGGTTCTCTCCAGCAAGAGTCTCCTCCCTGGATATTCTCTGTTTGATTTGGCTTCTTCCACGCAGGTAAGACAGCACAGGGCCACCTCTGGATAAGTAGGCCCCAGACAGACTTCTGGGCCTACTTGCAGCAACATCACCTCAAACCTGGAGGGCCATGAGGTCAGAGAAAATGACACAGCCTTAGGCCAGGAGGGCCATGATGACAGAGAGACGGTGCGTACAGCCTCAGGCCAGAAGGGCCACGAGGTTAGAGAGAAACAGACGTGGCGTCTGCCCCTTAAATACCCTCTTCCAGAATGCACAGCAGCAAGAACACTCCCACTGGACTGTTTCTGGGGGAAAGAATATTCAATGCACTTCAACTTGCTGTATTTATCACACTGGCCTGTGGTGACAGTGACACCTACTGGCAACAGTAAGAAATGAGCACAACATAGCCAAAATTAGAACAGAAGCCAATTTAACTTGTACAATCAGTCTGAACCATTTACAATTCAGACAAACACTAAATTTACAAAATAGCCCCTATTCTTTATGAACAGGGCGCTACACTGGACAGCACCCTGCCTGATCCATTGGACAACCCTGCCTTGTGCCTTGATTTTTGCTGAACCTTGATCTCTTTGCTCCTCCCATGCACTTCCCAGTGTAAGCCATGTCTCTGAACCTCCTGCCTCGAGCTACCTCTTTTGCTATTTGGAATCAACCTTGGCGTGTGACCCTGACTCCGAAACTCTTCTCCTGTATCGACCTTGGCTTGTGACCCTAACTATGAAACACTTTTTCTTCACCGACTTTGGCGTGTGACCCTGACACTGATAATCGATCTTTCAGACAATTCAACCTCTTAAGAACTTGAACTGTGCTCCGCCTGATGTTATCGTCCATTGGTCTCCACTCACTACAGGTATTCTCCTAGCATTGAGTCTCTCCCGGTCTGTACCAGTCAGAAGAACCCCACTGACAGTTTCCCAATTTCTTATAATTCAGACCTCCAGTCTGATTTACAGCCACATAAAGGCATGGACACCACTCTCAGTATGTCCCATTTATATGATGCCTCTATAGCACTGGCCTACACAGCACCACCTATCTGCACACAGTCTATTCCATCTGTGGGCCAAACTCAGCTGTAATCAAATGCATTTCACAATCTGGTTACCAGTTTCTTTGTAAAAACTGTCTCTCTCAGTGTCCCTCACTATATTTATACCGGAAAAGCCACTGCTCTTGACTCAATACATTCATTCATTTTCCTTTTTCCTGAAATAAACCAAACCGTGACAATATAAAGTGATTGGAGATGTATAGAAAAGCCTTTATGAACCTTTTTACCCCAGAGGAACCCTTAAAATAATTTCAGGCCTTGGGGTACTTCTGATAAAACAAATTAATTGGCAGCCAAAGGTAAAAATGCTCCTTACATTGGTGGTCAGTGGGAAGTATGCCACCCTTGTAGATAGCTAAAAATACATTGGTGTCAAGGCACTGACATCAATTTACTATACAGGCACATTCAAATGAGAGGGGGGCAATCAGCCCCCTCAACTCAAGTAATCCCCACGCAACCTCTGGAGGAACCCAGGGTTCCGCAGAACCCTGGTTGAGGATGGCTATTATAGAAGCAGAGACTGAACTGGGTCATGTGTCTTCAACCTCTAATTAGTCTTAACTGGACTTATGGCTCCAGCCATCAGTAGGCTGATAATATTAAGATGATTATACAAAACTGTTAGATACAGTCTCTCATCCAGAGGATTTTAAGTTGTGATGGTCCAAGGTGGCTTGAGGGCTTCAGTCACAAAATGTTGATTGCAGACCCAAGGGGCGACTTGGAATGTCCCCTGAAAAAGAAAAAAGGGAGGCGGGAGATCCCTTATAGTATAGTAAGTGACTTGAATAGGATGAATACCTTAACATAGTTTTTCATTGAAATAAGCCAAAATTGTACTTACAGTCACCCATCTGATGGAGTGACCTACTGGGGAAGCTGGGCGTTGAATTTAGATGGAGAAACTTTTTCTTCTCAGATCTGATCTTTTCTTTTATTGCTTAGAACCTATTTGCAGTTTTCTTATCTTATCTCCCTTTTTCCCTTTTCTCTTTTTTGTATTGAGCTTTGTATGTTTAGACATTGGAGGATGTTGACCTTTTTGGCCTGAAGACCAAAGTAGACTTCATATGGAACTGTGTCTACTGTTTCTTGCTCTTGGCAACATGTTGAAAGA
Organism: Rana muscosa; assembly: GCA_029206835.1. Lineage (NCBI taxonomy): Eukaryota > Metazoa > Chordata > Amphibia > Anura > Ranidae > Rana > Rana muscosa. The sequence goes on from CM055118.1 coordinate 448,135,767, forward strand.
GCTTTGTTATTTTGCTATGTTGGACACATCTTTATTCTGTTTGATGAACCAGATACTTATCTGTACGTTGAAACTGTTTTCCCGCATTACTCTCAATAAAAATTATGGAAACAGAAATAAATAAAAAAATTGCCTTACACCTGTTTAAGTTGCGGTGATCCTGTAGGGTAGAAACACGCAACCTTCAGTGAGCGCAAGTGGAGAATACTTTGTCTCCATGCAAGGATGAAAAGTTGACTCTCAATCCCACAGTGATCCCAATCCTGGAACCTCTGTGGGGTTCTCAACTTGGAGGCTAAATCGGGTAAGTTAGAAGATGCCTAAAAAAAAATTGTTGGTAAACAGAAATAAATAAAAAAATTGCCTTACACCTGTTTAAATTGCGGTGATCCTGTAGGGTAGAAACACGCAACCTTCAGTGAGCGCAAGTGGAGAATACTTTGTCTCCATGCAAGGATGAAAAGTTGACTCTCAATCCCACAGTGGTCCCAATCCTGGAACCTCTGTGGGGTTCTCAACATGGAGGCTAAATCGGGTAAGTTAGAAGATGCCTAAAAAAAAATTGTTGGTAAACCGATCAGCAGAGGCACCCGTTGATGTATGTTTAAGAATAGATGTGAGTCATCTTGGTTAGCTGAACATAAAATAACTTTATGACACCAAAACGCGATTTGTGATTAAGCGTTTTGATGTTCGGCTAACCAAGATGACTCCAATCTATTCTTTAAGTGGTTGTAAAGGCTAAAGGTTTTTTTTTTTTTTTTTTTACCTTTAATGCATTCTCTGCATTAAGATAAAAATTATTTTAGATGCAACTCCTTTCCCCATCCCCCATAAATACTTACCTGACCACAATCTCGATCCAGTTCTGTGCTCAATAGCAGTGGCTCTGCTCTCTCTCTCTCTCCTGGACTCAGTGAGAGCAGTGGGCGGGACATTGGTTTGATTGCTGCTGTCAATCAAATCCAGTAATGAGGGAGCAGGAGGCAGGGCTACACTGTGTTTGGCAATAGATGCAAACAGTGTGGCTCGGGATTAATACGGCATGAGTTACCTGTAAGGCAGGAGGAACCAGTAGTGCTGGCAGGGTACCCTAAAAGAGTAAGACCAGGGCAGCTCTGTAAAGAACAGATAAGTAGAACATGTTTGTTATAAAAAAAAGATCCTTTAAAATTTACAATTACTTTAGATATATATCAATGGGTAGGAAAAACAGGTGTGTAGGTGCTACAACCTTCCCACATAACAGCTCCGCCCGGTGCTCAGACCTCAAGGTTGCAGACACCTCCAACGTACCAGAATAAGCAAAGGGATTGTCGGCATTCAGGATGACATCCAAAAAATTGTATTCCTTTATTGAAAAGACATGTACAATGCTGTAAAATCAGCCTACGTATTTCCGATGTTAGTAGTTAGTCATGGCTGTTTTTACAGCATTGTACATGTCTGTTCAATAAAAATATACTATGAGTGCTGGCCATCCCTTTCCTTATTCTGATATGTCAATGGGTGCCTCTGCCAATTAGATTACTGATGGGCCTTTAGACGTCTTCCTACTTACTAGACTCTTATCAAGTCCTCATGAAAAAATATTTGTGGCATGCTGTATATATTATACTGTACAGCAGGGGTTCCCGACCCGTGGCCCGCGGAGCCCTCAGATGTGGCCTGTGACCTCCTGTCTGGGGTAGCGGGTTGGCAAGCCCAGATCATGGGTTACCAACCCGCCATCCCAGAGCATTCGTGTAAATAGAGCTGGCAGTAGAGGAAGCAAGCGGCTGTGGGGCAGAGCTTCCTGTATAGCACCAGCTCCTGTCATAGGCGGAGTGATACCAAATGCACTCCACTTGGGACAGCAATAGCTGCTGATACCTGAATGGAAGACTGTTATTAAAGTCAGTTTATTACTAAAATCACAGTGTAGCTACAGTATGGGCATATCTGTTCTGCAATGGTTACTGGGCTGCTTGCAAACTGATCACCTGCAGGTTACCTGCACTGAGCTGTTGACTTCTGTTATTATCTGTGGGTTTGGTGCACTTTCTGAAAGTGCACCAAAACTCTTGAAAGGAGAAGTATGGGAATATGTTTTTTCCCCCATTATACTACCTAGGTGGATGCAGCATCAGTCCGGTGCTGCATCTGTCCCCCAGCATCTCTGCACTGAGAACCGGGCCATCGAACACGGCCAATGGCTTGGTTCTCTTGGCTCCCAGAGCAGAGAGCTGCTGGCTGTCAATCAGCAGCTCTGCTCCTCCATGCTCACTGGAGCACTGAGCTGTGGAGGTGCGGCTAGCCGCCGTCTCAGTGGCGCGCTGAGAGGCTGAGACGTCTATCAGTCCAGGCACTGGAGGATTTAGACTCCCAGAGTTAGGATGATGCGGTACCTGGACTGATATTGGTTATGTCAGCAGAGAGCGGACTTAAGACTGCTTTCTGCTGAAAACAAGTCACAGGAGTGCAAAACTAATTGCATTCCTGTGACCCATAGGAGAAGCCCAGCCAAACGAGTGCAGACTGGACTTCTCCTTGAATGCAGAAATTTTGGTATGCTTTCAGAAAGTGCACCACACCTGCAGGATATGATAAAAGTCTATGGCAAAGTGCAGCTAACCTGCAGGGAAGCCACTGGTGCTGGTAAACCACAGCACATTGAGGTGAAAGCAGCCCTAGGCCCTTTTCCCTCAATTGGCCCGATCTAGTCCGCCTGTCTTTTTTTTCAGGTGGACCCAAACGGACCCTCCATTCATCTCTATGGAGCTGCAGATGTAGACTTGAGTCTGTTTACACTCGCCTATGTCCAATCCGATCCGCTGAAAAAACCCAGAAGGGAATACGTTAGGGTTGCCCCCTCATCCCAATAAAACCAAACACATATTTATGACACAGATTCTGTGGCTGATTAAGGTGGTAATTAAACACAATTGGTGCCTTATCTGCATTAAATCATCCTCAGAACCTGTGTAATACATATGTGTTTGGGTTTAAAGGGATGAGGTGGCAACCCTAGGATACATCCCTTTTCCCTTAGCGGATCGGATCGGAAAGCCCATAGAGTAGAGCGGGCTGTGTCCATGTCCGTTTAGCATACGCAGAGTGTCATCCGCCACACTCCGCTCATTGTAGCCCGCGACCGGTTACCAAGTCACTTAAGTGGTTCTCGTTCTTCAAAAGGTTGGGCACCCCTGCTGTACAATATAAGTAACCTGCTTAGTTACTCTACTAGTTTGGGCCTGCAATGTCAGGTCGAATGAGAGCTACCCTTCACATTCATTTTTGACAGGTGCAGTGCAAAGCTTGCAGCTTGCTGCAATTCATTGAGCTATATGTCACAATACCAGTCTTACATTGTAGAGCAAGTAAAACATCCAGAAGTAGAAAAATTTAAAAACTTAAGATATAATTTAAGACTTTTTTTATTTTTTTTGCATTACAATTTTGAGAACCTTATCTAACGCTTTTAGGTGTCATATTCTAGAAATTTGTCTGTAAGCGCAAACAATACAGAAAGCAAGACATTTGTCAAAATATGCCAACAACACACATCTCATCTTCTTATTTTAAAAGGATGTATACTTTGACAATATTTCAGCCCACCCAGCGCTACTTGTGGTCTGGATCTTTTCCCAATAACAATGCTGCTTTCAAAGCTTTGCCTCAGGCCGACTAATATTTTTGCTTGAATAAAGCAAGTGCCCAGTCCAGCCTACAGGAGGTCTGTCACTACAGACATGTCCTCAGGGGCAAAACTGGTTCGCTTTTCCAATTCTCTTTGTCAATCTGATCTTAGAAAGCAGATTTTTTTTTTTCTAAACATGTAAACTATCCCCTGTTCAAAGCATTCAAATGAAATAAGGCTGTGCATAAATCATATAAAATCCAAGCTTGATCTCCCCACGATAGTGGTCTGATTGCCAAATTTGGGGTCTTTTTTGTCCTTGTTTATGGAGATACAGTCTTCATTAAAAGAAGAATCAGTTTAATGATGCCCAACACTTGCCATTAAAATATCAAAATACTTCTCTATTAACAAAGCAGCTACACCACAGAGCAGGCAAATGGTGGGTGACTATTGTTTTTAAAATAACAGCCTCCGAACCATGAAAGACAAGGCGTCCTCTATAAAAATAAAAATAAATGACAATGGAATTATGACATATGCAGCTGTATTCAACACTGTGGAAACTTTAGACGTATAACTATCTCAAGTTGGTATTTCAGTTATGGTAAGGTGACCAGATTTTTAAAATGAAATCCGTCGTCGCCGCCGCCCGCCTTACAGGCTGTCAAGTCTTACTCTCCGGGCCCCAGCTTCTACTGGGTGGGGAGTGAAGAAAGATCACTCCACCAGGGAAGGCAAGGAGATAAGCAGGCAGGCGGCTGGCCGGGACTTGAGCCAAGGCAGAAGAACATGCGAGCGGAGCTGAATGGGCACCCGAAACTGAAAATTTTTGCCCTCCGCTCCGACCAGCACATGATCATCAGAAAGGGGCACAGATAATGGAAAAATACACCCCCTAAGCTAGTAGGAGCGGCGGAGCAGGGGGTGTAATTCAGATTTTTTTTTATTAATTCTGCACTGACTGTCTTTGAAATTGCCCCTGCCCCTGTTCAAATCCAATCCGGGGACTAAACCGGGGACAGACTTGGTCCAGGGACAGTGTCCTCAATCCGGGGACTGTCCCCGGAAACCGGGGATGTCTGGTCACCCTAAGGCCCCTTTCACACTGAGGCATATTTCAGGTGTTTTCGTGCTAAAAATAGCGCATAAATAACGCCTGAAATACTCCTGCCCCAGCATTCTCAATGTGAAAGCCCTGAGGGCTTTCACACTGAGGCGGTGCGCTGGCAGGAGACAAAAAAATATCCTGCAAGCCACATCTTTGGACTCTATGGTCCATCGTCATCCGATCCCCCATAGGGGAGAGCGGTGCTCTGACAAGTCGGTCCCTGCACAGTGTGCGGAGACAGACCTGTCATCTGCCTGCTCAGCGGGGAACAACGGAGCGATCCGCGCTGAGCAAAGCGGAGATCGTACACGGACACGGGCCGGGTTAGGGCCCTAAGAGCCTAGGAAAAGTTATCCTGCTTTATGGGTTTAATGAGTGCAACTATGATCTCAGGTGTAAAAATCTAGACATTAGAGTTACAGAGAGACATCATAACTTGTTGGCTTATTTCATCTGCCAACATTCATCAAATACAGATACAGTGGAACCTCGGATTACGAACATAATCCGTTCCAGGAGAATGCTCGCAATCCAAAGTACTCGCATATCAACGCGAGTTTCCCCATTGAACTCAATGGAAACGAAAATAATTTGTTCCGCATTGACTTCAATGGCATGCAATGCCGCGTGCGGCCAGAGGCTGGGGAGGGGGCGCCGGAGAGCCTCGGAAACGGCCGAAAAGCCCCGAGGACACCTCGGCTGACCTCGGCAAATCTCGGAAAGACTTAGTTCCCGAGATTTGCCAAGGTCAGCCGTGCTGTCCTCGGGCCTTTCAGTGCATTTCCGATCAGTGACGTTCGGCTCTGCTCGGCTCCAGTGCCCCCCCACCTCAGGCCAAACGTGGCACTGCACACCGATTTGGCCTGAATTGTGCTCTTTTTGCGAGACAACACTCGCAAACCGAGTTACGATTTTTAAAAATACAGTGCTCGTATTGCGAAACGCTTGTTAACCGTGTTACTCGCAATTCGAGGTTCCACTGTATATTAGTTTGTATGGAATGAAGAGGTATTACCATTTACATACTGTAAGTACAACCTGTTGAACAACCTGTTGAAGGGTGTGGTATACCCCCAATTAGGAATGCCAAAAAGGGTCCTGGCATTATTCTGAGCCTCTTAGATAAACTTGAAAAATACTTAAAATCCATAAAGCCAAACTCCACGCCTAAAAAAGTGTTCCCTTGCTGTCGGGCTGTGTCCGCAATTCATGGGTCAACTGCTTATTTTGTTAAGAGGTGAGAAGAAAGCTTATACTCACCCAAACCTTAATTCCACCAAAAAACAGTACTCCCCCACGGTCCAGTGGTGGACTGTTCCTGGTCTATTGCTACAAATATTAGGGTCACTCCCTATGCCACATCCGTAAGTATTGTGGATAGAAATAAAGGAAAAGGGGCTAGTTGTGTCTGTATGTTTAACAATAAAAATGAATTCCAACACTGCATTGAAAATTATATAACAAAACATGTAACAAGCTTAAAGTCCATGTGTGATAGTAATCCCAACACCAGATATTGATTTCTTTTAAATATAACTTCTAGTTCTTCCACCACCACCAGTGCTCAATGGGAAGGTGGCAACTCACCACAGGTGTTTTTTACAGGATGGGCAAATTGCGCATTTGGAATACCAATATGATTCCACTGTCAGCACCACTCTACTCCAATGGCCCCTCAAGATGAAGCTAGGATGGAAGAAATTACGCCTCTGCTGCTTCTTCCAGCAAGGCTGGAAGAAGCACAGGGGTTGGACAAAAATATGGAAACACTATAAGATTTGCAGGTGTGAAAGTGACAACTTGTTTTGCGTTGAAAGCGGAAGTTATATACCGTATATACTCGAGTATAAGTCGACCCGAATATAAGCCAAGGGACCTAATTTTACCACAAAAAAATGGGAAAACGTATTGACTTGAGTATAAGCCTAGGGTATCCATCTGCATGCCTCACTGTGCCTCACTTTGCCTCACTGTGTCCATGTGCATGCCTCACTGTGTCCATGCCTCACTGTGTCCATGACTAGACTGACGTTTAACATGGGAGTCTATGGAAGGGGTGCCCAGATTTGAGAAATTTGTGCTCCCTGGCTGTAGGTCCCCTAGACAACAAACTTTGCACATTAATAGAGGTGACATGGGGCTCCATATGTGCTAAGTTTCGGGTCAAGGGAACCTACGACCGGCCGGTACTGGGTCCCCAAATTCACTGGAGAAATTACCATTTAACATGGGAGTCTAAGGAAGAAGTGCCCGGTTTTGAAAAATTGGTGCTCTCAGGCCGTAGGTCCCCCGGACAAAATACTTTTTACACTTATAGAGGAAGAGTGGGCCTACATGTGTGCCAAGTTTGGGGTCCAGGGGACCTAAGGCCGGCCATTACCAGGCCCCTAAAATCCAGGAGATCAGGCGCAAAAAGGTGACTCGAATATAAGCCGAGCGGGGCATTTTCAGCACAAAAAAATGTGCTGAAAAACTCGGCTTATACTCGAATATATACGGTAACATTCTTTTGCTTCTGCTGTGTGATAAGCTAACAGGTGGGAAGCCTCACTTTCCTCATTCACTGTGTGCGCTGCAAGTAGTCCGGAGTCTTGTCAAAGCTAATGCTGCGTACACACGGCCGTTTTTCATGACGAGAAAAATGCCTTTTTTTTATTTGGTCATTAAAAACGATCGTGTGTGGGCTCCAGAGCATTTTTCACGACGTGAAAAATGGGCATTAAAAATTTGGAACATGCTCTAATTTTTCTCGTCGTTCTTCACGTCGTCGTCGTGAAAAAAACGTGCATGCTCAGAAGCAAGTGATGAGAGGGAGAGCTCGTTCTGGTAAAACTAGCGTTCGTAATGGAGATAGCACATTTGTCACGATGTAACGGACTGAAGAGCAGGAGGCTGAAAAGCGCAAATCGTCTCTCACCAAATTTTACTAACACAAGGATCAGCAAATGCAGCCCAAAGGGTGGCGCCATCCGAATGGAACTTCCCCTTTATAGTGCCGTCGTACATTTCGTACGTCACCGCGCTTTGCTCAAGCATTTTTTTTCATGATAGTGTGTAGGCAAGGCAGGCTTAAGAAGAATCACATAGAGAAAAACTTAGTTTTTTTCAATGACATTAAAAACGGTCGTGTGTACGTGGCATTACTGAGCTTCAAAAAGGGCAAATTGTTGGTTCCTGCTTAGCTGGTGCCTCTGTGACTGAAGTTGCCAATTTATTTACGGTGTCGCGAGGTACAGTATCAAAGCTTATGACGGCATATACAGTTTCCAGGAAAACCTCAACTGATAAGCATAAGCGCAGTCGACATGGTCAACTGACCGAAAAAGATATTGTGCAGGATTGTGACTCGGATGCATGAAGAGTGCTATCAGATTCCATTATCCACCATCCAAGACTTATATTTGTCAATTCCCAGGAGAATTCAGGCCATATTAGGTGACAATTTTATTCTTTTTTCTCATACTCGTTTCCAAAATTTTGTCCAACCACCTGTATATCTCCATTCTCTTCAGCCCTAGACAAACATGTGCAGTTAACCAGCACAGCACAAGCACAGCCCCACTGCACGGGAAAACTTTTTTTTTGCCTGGAGATCTAAAACACAAACTTTTTTGGTTCCTGTTAGAGTATGGTTTTGAATCTCTGTCAGGTTTTTTTTTGTTTGTTTCTACCTGTGTCCCACTGAGGATATTTCATCTCTTTTCCTGTTCCCCACTTGTACAGTTATCATCAGAACAGGTTTCCACATATCAAGATTTGGAATACTTGGTTTATTTTGTGGTGACAGCTACACCATTTTGTTAACTAGGACAAATAGAAACGGTAATTTTCCCCAGTAGGGACACCAGGGGCGGACCATCCATTAAGGGCACATGGGCTCGGCCCCCTCTATCTACACCACCCCCTATATGATTAATAGATTCATGCACTGCATGGATATATTCACGACCACTGTGGCCACCCCCTATTTATGCGTCTGGCCCCTTTCAGGGCGCCGGGTGCATGAATTACAGCGGCATGTGTGTTTTTTTAAGCTCCTGATTAGAGCCATAGGCTCTAATAGGCTTTAAAATAGGGTGGACTCGTGGCACAGAGCATTGCACTCGGAGCCCACCCAGGTGTATTAGAAAAGCAAATTAATATTTTGCCTTTCTAACAATGAATCGCCTCTCCGCCAATCAGGAAGCGCGGGTCTGATACCCATTTCTCGATTGGCTGAAAGATCAGGTGATCCTATTGGACGCCTAGGAGGAGGAGGAGGGAGATGCATGGCAGAAGCCGCTGTGATCCACACCAAAGGAGGAGGAAGAATGCTGCTGGACACGCTGCCCACCCGCTTCTTAGATGTGGCCACTGTACTATTCTTTCCATAACTGAAAAAAAAAAAAGATTCTTTCTGTAGATGCAGTTTAATGGAGCAGTTTAAAGTGAAACTAAAGTATAAAAAAAGTATTAAAAAATGTGAGCATGCTATGTCTCTGCTGTAAAAAAATAAGCCTACCTGACTGTTTGCAATCTCCTGCACAGCTCCAGGTACATTCTCAGCATCTTGGTGCTTGAATGAATGAAGCCTGTGCCAGCCAATCAAGACAGTCGAAGACTAGACACCCAGAATAAGCCGGGCTGAAAATGAAAGTGCTGTCCAGGGACCTTGAGGTTGTCAGATCATTGGAGCAGAGGTAAGAAACTGCAGAGTTTAGTTCCCCCTTTTTTTTTTTTTTTTTTTTACTTTCTATGCAATCTATAACCAAAAGAATGCAGAAAATTTTTAATATGAACCTTGCTTTCTAGTATAACCCAAGTTCATTTAGAAGCAACTAGTACTGAAAAAACATTCTCAGAAAACATTAGATTGCCAGTCCCAGGAGGGTTGGTTTTGAGAACATTTTCAGTGGGGGTTTTCTTTATAATGGAGCAGCATTCAGTGGCACAGGCAGCAAGAGAGGTAAGTATTCACATTATTATTTTACAGTTATAGCTTTATTCTGCAAGTTTGTGTAAGCCACATAATTGCTTTAAAAATTATCACTTGTAAGGTTGTTTCTAATGACAAAACATTCTGTTTTTATCTGTACATGAATGCAACAACGTAACAATATTTTTACACCTGCGCACATTGCTGTGAAACAGAGCAAGTCCCTGCTGTCATTATGACTGCCAGGTTTTGCTGGCAAAGGTGACTGGGGAAGAGAAACAGGATGTACAGCGTTTGGTTAAATTTTTGTAGGGCGTAGGGCTCAAGGCCCAAAGAAAATGAATAAGCTAATGCACTGACTAGACACTCACCATCATTTAATGAAGCACATAAGATGGCCAGGAAAGTGGTAGGGAACACCAAGTGAAGTGGATGCAGCTCTCCTCAGGTTGGGTCTTGAGATCCTAATGCACACATCTAAAACAAACACAAGTGGGCACCTCTATCTAGGTGTAGCAATTTATTAAAAAGAATAAAAGACAATAAAAATGCACTCACTAGTTAAAAGTGGATCAAGGCTAGTCATAGACCCATATAGACCTCCAAAAGATCACTGTGAGGCTGCGAAGCTCAGAAGGCAATCGATGGCCAGGAAAGTGGTAGGGAACACCAAGTGAAGTGGATGCAGCTCTCCTCAGGTTAGGTCTTGAGATCCTAATGCACACATCTAAAACGAACACAAGAGGGCACCTCTATCTAGGTGTATCAATTTATTAAAAAGAATAAAAGACAATAAAAATGCACTCACTAGTTAAAAGTGGATCAAGGCTAGTCATAGACCCATATAGACTTCCAAAAGATCACCGTGAGGCTGCGAAGCTCAGCAGGCAAGCGGCTGGCTGAAGCAGAGTTTTTGGTGGAAGTACAGCTGTCAGGCTTCAGGCTGGAACATAGGCAGCAGTGGCTTCCTGGTGTAGCAAGATGGCTGCTGCTCCAATCAGCACCTTTCTCGGCTAGGTGATAGCTACAGGAAGTGGAGAGGGCCTGGCTACATGTTTCAGTGAAACAGGACCGCCCCTTTATTAACCCATAAGAAGCCTTCCACCAAGAACTCTGCTTTAGCTAGCTGCTTGCCTGCCAAGCTCTGCAGTCTCACGGTGATCCTATGGAGGTCTATAAGGGCTTATGACTGGCCTTTATCTGCTTTTAGCTAGTGAGTGCATTTTTATTGTCTTTTATTCTTTTTATTAAATTACTACACCTAGATGGAGGTGCCCTCTTGTGTTTTTTTTTTTATATATGCCCAAAGTCATCTACTCCATAGGTGTGCGCAGCCTATTGCATTAGGGTGTGCACCCCAAATGTATTAAAACATGGATGGTGTCAGTACAGCAGTGGACTTGTCAGTAGAGCAGAGGTTGGTGTCAGGGATGTGGACAGTGTCAGTAGCTTTTTTTTTTATTATTATCTTTTTATTAAAAATTTAGGAGCCCCATTCAGGTGCATTGGTGCAATATCAGCAGGGGGAATCTGCACCTCAATCGGTGATTAGGGTGTGCCCAGGCACCCCCGGCACACCCCCTGTGCATGCCTATGCTCTACTCATATCACACTTATTGCATCTTACAAAAAGCCAAAATTAGCCTGCAGCCTTATCTGATGTCATGTTTTACCTTTCGAATTTCAGCTCACCACTTTGTGTCGATACCTCAGTTCCCCTCAGTTCTTATCCAAATACCAACTTCACCCAGAGAAGGGGAAAAAAGCATAAATGATTGGCCCATTCCCAGAAGTTCAGCTTTTCCATGGAGCTTGAGTGTTGTGCTGTGGCGAAGGGTACCTGCTCTGAAGCTGGGCGGTTTGTTTCTTTTCCAAGTAATGGTTCAAAGTTCTGTAAAACAAGCTAAAGAATTTGATAATTTACTAATGCTATGCTGTAAATGTGGCAACGTTGGTAAAATCAGAAATCTTACTCAATTTACCTCAGTTGAAGAGGCATTTCTTTTTACTGACATGTCTTTCTTTTACATCTAGCTTTCTGATGTAGAAAAGTTGGGGATGTGGTGAGACAACAATGAGGGAGTTCTAGCATCATTAGCAGATGTGTTCCAGGATCATCAGGTTATAGACAAACATGAGGTGCAGAGCACAATACAGTGGCAAAAAGAATTATTTGATCCTCTGCAGTTTTTTTAGGCTTTTTAGGTTTGCCCACTTACAAACAATTGAAGGGTCTATAATTGTTATCATAGGCATATTTTAAATGATAGAGACAGAATACCAACCACAAATCCAGAAAAAAACACAATACAAATGTTATAAATTGAGTTGCAGTTCAATGAGTAAAACAAGTATTTGATCCCCTACAACCAACAATAATTCCGACTCCCACAGACTGGCTACATTTTGTGCTCATGTGGTACACAGATTAGTCCTGTCAATTAAATAAGGTGCTCCTAACGACAACTCGTTATGTGTATAAAAAACATTTGTCCACAGAATCTCTTTCTTCCATTCAAACCCCACCATCATGGGCAAGACCAAAGAGCTGTCAAATGATTGTAGACCTGCACAAGTCTTGAATGGGCTACAAGACCAGCAAGAAGCTTGGTGCGAAGGAGACAACTGTTGGAGCGATTATTCGCAAATGTAAGAAATATAAAATAACCATCGATCGCCCTCGGTCTGGAGCTCCATGCAATTTCGCCTCATGGGGTGAGGATGATCATGAGAAAAATGAGGGATTAGCCCAGAACTACACGGGAGGAACTTGTGAATGATCTCAAAGCAGTTGGGACCACAGTCAAACCATTGGTAACACAATATGCCGCAATAGTTTGAAATCCTGCAGGGCCCACAAAGTCCCCCTCCTCAGGAAGGCACATGTACAGGCCCATCTAAAGTTTGCCAATGAACATCTAAATGATTCAGAAAAGGATAGGGAGAAAGTGATGTGGTCAGATGAGACCAAAATTAAGCTCTTTGGTATTAATTTGACTTGCCGTGTTTGGAGGAAGAAAAATGCTGACTATGACCCTAAGAACACCATCCATACAGTCACACACGGAGGTGGAAACATTATGCTTTGGGTCTGTTTCTCTGCTAAAGGTACAGGCCGACTTTGCCAAATTGAAGGGCCAATGGACAGGGCCATGTATTGTAAAATCTTGGATGAGAACCTTCTTCCCTCAGCCAGAACACTGAAGATGGGTCGTGGATGGGTCTTCCAGCTTGACAATGACCCAAAACATACCGCCAAGGCAACAAAGGAGTGGCTCAAAAAGAAGCACATTAAGGTCATAGAGTGACCTATCCAGTCTCTAGGCCCTAATCATATAGAAATTTTATAGAGGGAGCAGGAACTTCGAGTTGCCAAGTGACAGCCAAAAAATCTTAAGGATTTAGAGAAGATCTGTAAAGAAGAGTGGAAATCCCTCCTGAGATGTGCAAACCTGGTAACCAACTACAAGAAACGTCTTACCTCTGTGCTTGCCAACAAGGGTTTCTCCACTAATGCCACGTACACACAACCGTTTTTAATGTCATTGACAAAAACTACGTTTTTCTCGACGTGATTCTTCTCAAGCCTGCCTTGCCTACAGACTATCATGATAAAAAATGCTAGAGCAAAGCGCGGTGACGTACGAAATGTACAACAGCACTATAAAGGGGAAGTTCCATTCGGATGGCACCACCCTTTGGGCTGCTTTTGCTGATCCTCGTGTTAGTAAAGTTTGGTGAGAGACGATTCGCGCTTTTCAGCCTTGTGCTCTTCAATCCGTTACAGCGTGACGAATGTGCTATCTCCATTACGAACGCTAGTTTTACCAGAATGAGCGCTCCCGTCTCATAACTTGCTTCTGAGCATGCGCGTTTTTTACGTCGTTAAAGCCTACACACGGCTGTTTTTCATGACGAGAAAAACGACGACCTGAAAAACAACAAGAAAAATTAGAGCATGTTCCAAATTTTTCATGGCCATTTTTCACGTCGTGAAAAGTGCTCCGAAGCCCACACGGTTTAATGACCATTTTAAAAAATTGCATTTTTCTCGTCATGAAAAACGGTCGTGTGTACGCGGCATAAGAACCAAGTCATGTTTTGCTTGGGGATCAAATACTTATTTTACTTACTGAACTACAACTCAATTTATAACATTTGTTTTATGTGGGTTTTTTTTTGATTTTTGGTTGATATTCTGTCTCTATCATTTAAAATACACCTATCATATAAATGATAGACCCTATAGTGGGCAAACTACCAAAATTTGCAGGGGATCAAATAAATATTTTCCCCACTGTATATGGGTGAAAAAAAATCAATTTTGTCTCAAGCATGCCTTTAAAAAGTAACAACTTTTTTGTTTCCTATTAGTGAATACTATAGGTTTAAAAGACTTTATTCAACTTTGCTGTTCCAAAAAAAATGCTGCTTGTTTCACTATGCCCTTTATCAAACTGATTTCTCAATGAGAAGGTCAGCCTGCATTATAACCACCTAATAAAATCTTAATGTAGTAATAAGAATGCCTGCAGCATCTGCATTCCTTTAGAAGTGGATGAGCCCTGAAAAGTATGTCACCAAAAATGACACTCCTATGTCAGATCGAGCCGACGAGAGGGCTTCCTTTACACCTCCTGTCCCAGATGGTGTCCTAGGGCCGGGAGCCTGTGCAAGAGGCTGTCGCAGGAACTGGCAGGTCCAGGATCCTGGAGCGTAGACACAAAGGCTGCAACAGATGGGCAGCAGAGGCAGAGATTCAGGAAGCAGATGCAGAATCAGGAACCAGGTGAAGGTTAGTATCAGACGGGCTAAACCAGTACTGAATTAGCAGACAAATGATGGGGTCAGGTCACCAGCCAGGGTTCATAACAGAAGATCAGTATCAAGCAGAGTCAGAGATTAAGCCCTTCCTGTATTAAAGTGCCCCCACTCTAGAGGAAGGAGCACATGGGGCACCTTTGGACAGCAGCATTGTCAGTCTGGGGGAAGGGGAGTGTTAGATGTACTGCCAGATTTAAATACACTAACAAAATGAAGCCAAACTCAAGCTAATACTTTATAAACAATTACAACAAACCGTTTTTTTCCTTTTGGGATGAAGGTTTAACATAAATAAAAAGAAGCTGATCATTATAAGAGTGTGTGAAGCTGAGAATCACTATTTTAGTAAAACAGGTAAAAACACAAACAGCTGCTTGAGTTGATCCTAGGCAGTGTCCCTTTTTGTAAAATCCAGATTTAGCTCTGGTAACACAGGCAAACAACTGGAGGGATCCAAAGCCTGAGAACCAAGTGGGATTCCACTGGAACTGCGATACTCTGCTAAAATTTGGAGAGGATAACATTTTATGGGTCTGCTGGGGAAGCTGCAAGCTCTAATGCCTTGCACACATGATCGGAATTTCCGATGGAAAAAGTCAGACGGACTTTTTCCATCGGATATTTCGACCATGTGTATGCTCTGTAGCAAAATACTGAACACTGAGAATCTGGTGGGGATCACTTCAAATGTGACAGTAAATATTAATTCCAGGAAATGTAGAGACAGAATGTCTACTGATGTCTGAAGGGTAACAGGTTGCCTTGGATAAGTTAGTACTTCCTCAGCTTCAAGGATTTCCCAGCGGACGTTGGAGATCCGCTACATGCTCCATCTGACTTTTTCCATTGGAAATTCCGAGGAATTCCATCGGCCTTTAGATAGAGAACATGTTCTCTTTTACGCCGATGGAATTCTGTCGGAATCCGGTTTGTGATTTTGGCCGGGCAAAAGTCCGACCGTGTGTACGGGGCATTAGGGTCTGGCCCAGCTGTCCGCATCCTGCTTCTTACAGTGGAGGGCCTCTCAACTGGCTGCCGGTCATTTGCCCAGCTATGTCTGCCTCATCAGCTCGGGCCCCTCTCAACTGAGGGAAGGAAGCAGAGAAACCTACCTTACCTGGACATATCCAGAAATCCAGGGACTTGTAGGGAAAGGAGTTAAAGAGGAAGCAAACCCTCTAGAAATTTTCTGCAAGGGAAAGGCATAAGGAGCTAGTATGCATAGCATACTAGTTCATTATGAATGACTTACCTGAGATCGAAGCCCCCAAAGCGCTCCTCGTTCCCCTCCGCCGCCGCTGCCATGTCTCCTCCGAGTGTCTTCCGGGTATCGCTGCTCCGGCGCTGTGACTGGCCGGAGCGGCGATGACGTCACTCCCGCGAATGCACGCGGGACCGGCACGATCCCGCGGATGCGCGCAGGACCAGCATGATCCAATTCATAAACCCGGCACGCTCAGTGCGCCTGCGCCATTGTCTACAGCGCGCATGCACCGTAGACATTGGTGCATTCTTTTTGGCAAATATCTCCTAAACCGTGAAGGTTTGGAGATATTGCAAACACCTACAGGTAAGCCTTAATCTAGGCTTACCTGTAGGTAAAACTTGTCAGGGAGGGTTTACAACCACTTTAAAGGAGTCTGGGTCTGCATGGAGAGCAGTGTGAGTGAATAGACACTTCATTACAAATTTAATATTATATTCAATTCATTTTTTGAGGAATAAAAAGCTGGTTGAATTAAGTTTTTTGTTACATTTGTCTGTGGTTCAGCTCTAAATAAAACGATTCCAGAAAGTCTACTACTCTGATTCATCTCCAGTGATACTCAAATACCAACCTTTTTAAAACAGATTATTACAAGTACCCTCCATGCAATAACTATTTTCACTTCTCAGAGCAAATTAAAGTCAGTACATTTACTAGCTATGCTGCATTGTATGCTAATGGATCATAAGTCAAAGGAAGGTGCAGTAAGCTGCAAGGTAGTATTCAGTCTAGAAGGCCCCACAAGCATTAAATCCTTAATATCTCCACTAAGAAATGACAGCTTATCATGGTGGTTCCCTTATTGACATTAATAAAGGAATTGTCAAAAACCGGCTATTGTAATTTTTAACATTTTTGACACTTTCTTTGTGAAATGGTAGGGGTACATTATCCCATTACCATTTCACATAGGGGGGGGGGTCCAGGATCTGGGGGTCCCATTTGTTAATGGGGTCTTCCAGATTCCGATAAGCCCCCCGCCCACAGTCCCCCACAACCACCGGGCAAGGGTTGTGGGGATGAGGCCCTTGACATCCTCCCCATGTTGACAGCATGTGGCCTGGTACGGTTTAGGAGGGAGGGGGGGCACTCTCTCGTCCCCCCCTCTTTTTCTGCGGCCTGCCAGGTTGCGTTCTCGGATAAAGGGTCTGGTCTGGATTTTTGGGAGTACTCCACGCCATTTTTTTTTTAATTTGGGGTGGAGTTCTCCTTAAAATACTTTACAGACCTGAAGGGCCTGGTATGGATATTTGGGGGGAACCGCACACATTTTTTTTTTTAATTTGCGGCAGAGTTTCCCCTTAATATCCATAGCAGACCTGAAGGGCCTTGTAATTGAATTTGGGGGAACCCCCACGCTTTTTTTTTATCAATGACTTTTCTATGTATTGCCGGGAGCCGACAATTCATTAATAGCCGCAAGTGAGTTTTAAACGACTTTTTTTCCTTCAGAAATGACACTTTTGTGCAGGGACAGTTCTAAGCACGGGAAACAAGCGCGACTTTACATGCATATTGCCGAACACCGGACCCGAACCCGAACATACAGGTCGGGACCCCAAAACCCAAAAGTTTGCATGATTTGTCATGAATCGCTGACTTTGCTTAAAAAATGTTTGCGTGTGTATATAATATATATATATATTGTGACAGCAGGAAGGTAAAGTCACCTGGTTGCATCCAGGGGGGTAGATATATTTCTCCCAGATTCAGGCTTTATGCTGACTTATACAACTAGGGTGGAGAGTTGTATAAGCCCAGCTGAGGCTAGTAGGCTCATGGATGACTCATACCTCTAGGGAGAGTGTGGGGCGTCGTACAGACAGGGAGTTGATGAGGCCAGCTGAAGCTTGTCAGCTCATTTAGGCCTCTATAAGAACTCCCAGATTCATTAGGTGTTAGCTCATGCCTGGAACCAGACCTGTGTGGACTGTCTAGGGAGAGTGAACCCCTGTGCGGTGAGGCAAAGCCTGTGTGGCTATTTGTTTGGACTTTTACTAAACCAGGGACTTAGGGACTAGGACAGCACCAGGCTGATCCCAGTTGTTAGTTTAGGAAACCTGCATGTTTAGTCAGAGGTCAAACTGACCAGGATTTATTTTGTTTATGTTTCTTTTTGGCTTTGCTGTGTTTTTGTCACTGTACATAGAGAAATAAACCGCACCTTTTGATTTTGAAAACCACAACCTCCGTCTGCTGGCCCTGTTTTTGTGTGGGGAGCCCAACCAGGGGGTCACACACACCCGCTACCGAGTTAACCCCCTCACAGTTGGTGGAGAACCAGTGGCAGTTTTTTTTAAGCCAGCATGGAGGAGATACTGAAACAGCTGGCTCTAGCAAATGCCAATCAACAGCAGACAAATGCAGGTTTGCAAAGGAGCCTTGCAGCCCAGCAGCAAGCTCATCAACAAGCCCAGCAGCAATCTGAGGCCCGCTTCATAGACCTGTTACAGAAGCAAGAGCAGAGACTACAACAAATGGAAGCAGTAATGCAGCAACGTCCGCAGACCAGTGAGGAAAGCCGTCCCACTAATACCGCGTCCTTTGGGGTGAGTCGTTTATTGACAAAAATGACTGGAGAGGATGATCCAGAGGTATTTTTGACCACATTTGAAAGGACTGCTGAAAGAGAAAAGTGGCCTGAGGAGCAGTGGGCTGGACTGGTGGCTCCTCTGTTAACTGGTGAATCGCAGAAGGCTTACTATGACCTAGAGCCTGACCAAGCAAAAGACTATGTGATGCTAAAAGCTGAAATATTGGCAAGGCTGGGTGTCACCCTGGCTGTCCGGGCTCAGCGTGTGCATAACTGGACTTTCCAGCTTGGAAAACCCCCCAGGTCTCAAATGTATGATCTCATTCACCTGAGCAGGAAGTGGCTACAGCCAGAGACTTTGTCCGCACCAGAGATTGTGGAACGTGTTGTAATGGATCGGTTTTTGAGAGCTCTTCCTACTGCCATCCAAAAGTGGGTAAGCCATGGAGACCCAGAGACGGCCGGTGGTCTTGTGGATCGTGTAGAGAAATACTTGGCTACAGAGAACCTGACGGCCTCTTCCAGAGACACTCGGACTTTCCACCCTAAGACCAGACCATCCCCAGGGGCGGATAAGAGGATTCCAAGGGGTGAGGGTGGAGAGAGTGAGAGGGTGGGAGCTCTACCCCAAGTTTGGCGAGAACAGCCTGGGAAATCAGCGGCTCAAGAGGCCGCAAGAAGGATCGTTTGCTACCGCTGCCGGCAAGCGGGACATATTGCAGCCAATTGCCCGGTTGTGGAGGAACCCATGCAGTGTGACTTTCTGACGGGCAGACGTCAGTCGCTGTGTGCGACAGTCGCATGCACTGCCATTCGAGGAACTGAGAAACATTTATGCAAAATGTGTATTAATGGTAGAAATGTTGTGGTATTACTGGATTCAGGTAGCCTTGTGACCCTGATAAAGGCTGAATTAGTTAAAACAGAGGTCTCTGGGAATAGCAAGGTAGCTGTTATTTGTGTGCATGGGGACACCCGAGAGTATCCAGTGACTACAGTGTGTTTCGAGACCCCCAAAGGTACCCTCTCTCATCCAGTGGGCTTAGTATCTCAGTTACCGCATGACGCCATTGTGGGAAGGGATTTTCCGAAGTTCTGGGAACTGTGGGATGATCCTGAGCCCCCCACTGGTGCCCCTATGTACCAGGAATGTGATAGCCAGAACTCCTCTGAGAGTGGTGAGGACTCTCCAGAATTTCCCTTGTCAGTATTTGCAGGGGAGACTCAAGAAACTGGAGAGGAGCCCACCTCCTCAGACGAAAACCTACCGTCTGTGGAGTTTTCTGATCTGGAGGTTCACAGGGAAAATTTTGCCACAGAACAGTTAAAAGACCCCGCCCTAATAAAGGCACGGGAAAACGTAGTGGAAATAGATGGCGAGTTAGTGAACCCAGATAATACCTGCACTTACCCATACTTCAGCGTAGAGAAGGACCTACTGTATCGGGTGGCAAAAAGGGCAGAAGAAACCGTTGAGCAGCTGGTGGTGCCCAAACCTTACAGGAAGTTGGTGTTGGAGTTGGCCCATGGGCACATTCTTGGAGGTCATCTGGGGACAGAGAAAACCCGAGAGAGGGTATTACAGAGATTCTATTGGCCTGGGGTGATGAAGGACATAGAAAATTATTGTTCCTCCTGCCCTGTGTGTCAGAGGTCGGCCCCGATGCCACATTTCCGTAGCCCGCTGGTCCCTCTACCCATCATTGAGGTCCCGTTTGAGAGAATCGCAATGGATTTGGTAGGTCCTATAATCAAGTCCGCTAGGGGGCACCAGTACATATTGGTTATAATGGACTATGCCACCCGTTATCCAGAAGCGATCCCTCTCAGAAATACCTCGGCCAAAACCATAGCCAAAGAGCTATCTCTTGTTTTTAGCCGGGTGGGTATTTGTAAAGAACTGCTTACGGACCAAGGTACACCCTTTATGTCCCGGGTTATGAAAGAGCTGTGTAAATTGCTCAAAGTGACGCAATTGCGTACATCTGTGTATCACCCCCAAACCGATGGGCTGGTTGAAAGATTCAACAAAACCCTAAAACAAATGTTGAAGAAAGTGGTGGATAGAGATGGAAAGGATTGGGACTGTCTACTTTCTTATTTGATGTTTGCTATTAGGGAGGTGCCCCAATCCTCTACGGGATTCTCCCCCTTTGAGTTACTGTATGGGAGACACCCAAGAGGGCTGTTGGATATTGCCAAGGAAACTTGGGAAAGTGAGAGTTCTCCCCACAGGAGTGTGATTGAGCATGTCGCCCTGATGCAAGATCGAATTGCACAGGTAATGCCCATCGTGAAGGAACATTTGGCCCAAGCGCAGTTGGCACAGCAGAGAGTGTACAACCGTGGAGCAAAGACCCGTACCTTTTCCCCGGGGGATAGGATATTGGTACTTGTCCCTACGGTTGAAAGTAAATTCCTTGCCAAATGGCAAGGCCCCTACGAGATAATGGAAAAAGTGAGCGAAGTGAATTACAAGGTCAGACAACCAGGAAGGCGAAAGCCCGAACAGATATATCACGTTAATCTGTTGAAAGCCTGGAGGGATAGAGAGTCCCTAGTCGCAGAAACTTGGTCACCAGCTCAAACTGGTTGCGTGATTCCGGAGGTTGGAATAGCAGCCACCTTGTCACAACCCCAACAACAGGAGGTTAAGGAGTTTGTGCTTCGCAACAAGGAGGTGTTCTCTGAGCTGCCGGGACAAACATCTGGGGTAGAGCATGATATTATTACCCCGCCCGGTGAAAGGGTGAAGTTAAAACCCTATCGGATCCCAGAGGCCCGACGGGAGGCAATACGGGAGGAAGTACAGAAAATGCTGAACTTAGGGGTGATAGAGGAGTCCCAAAGTGATTGGTCTAGTCCCATTGTGTTGGTGCCTAAACCGGATGGGAGCTGGCGATTTTGTAACGATTTTCGTCAGTTGAACAAAGTTACAAAATTTGACACCTACCCCATGCCACGTATAGATGAGTTGATCGACCGGCTGGGAACAGCCCGATACATGACGACTCTTGACCTCACAAAAGGGTATTGGCAAATTCCCCTGGCCAAGTCGGCCAAAGAGAAAACCGCATTTGTAACCCCAGACGGGGCGTTCCAATATAAGAGAATGCCGTTCGGGTTACAGAATGCGCCGGCCACATTCCAGCGGAAAATGGACCAGATACTGAGGCCCCATCGGAAGTATGCTGCGGCTTACCTGGATGACGTAATTGTCCATAGCACAGATTGGGCCTCACATCTGCCAAAAGTGCAAGCAGTCCTAGACTCTATCCGGGAAGCGGGGTTTACGGCTAACCCCAAGAAGTGTACCATTGGGCAGGAGGAGGCCAAATATCTTGGGTACACCATTGGCAGGGGAGTGATAAAACCCCAACTCAACAAAGTCGAGGCCATCCAGAGTTGGCCACGTCCCAACAGCAAGAAGCAGGTACGGGCCTTTCTGGGAATCACGGGTTATTATCGGCGCTTCATTCCCCACTTTGCTTCTAAGGCTGTGCCCCTAACCAACCTGACGAAAGGGAAAGGGTCGGTCATGATTAAATGGACCCCCGAGGCTGAGGCAGCATTCCAATTCTTGAAACAAGCCTTATGTAGCCAGCCAGTGTTGTACTCACCCGACTTCTCTAAAGACTTTGTCGTACAAAGTGATGCGTCAGATGTGGGGTTAGGAGCAGTATTGTCCCAGGTCTGGAACGGGGAAGAGCACCCAGTCATTTACCTCAGCAGGAAGTTGAAGTCCCATGAGGTAAATTACGCCACGGTTGAAAAGGAGTGTTTAGCGGTGAAGTGGGCTCTAGATTCCCTTCGGTACTATCTGCTAGGTAGGCACTTTGACATGGTTACGGATCACGCTCCGTTAAAGTGGATGGCTCAAAACAAGGAGACAAATAGAAGAGTGAATAGGTGGTTCCTGGCCCTACAGGAATTCAACTTCACAGTAAAGCATCGCCCTGGCGTTCAAATGGGGAATGTGGATGCTTTGTCTCGAGTACATGAATGCCTGATTGCTGGTGTTCCAACCCCAAGGTTAAAACAAGAGGGGGGGGTATGTGACAGCAGGAAGGTAAAGTCACCTGGTTGCATCCAGGGGGGTAGATATATTTCTCCCAGATTCAGGCTTTATGCTGACTTATACAACTAGGGTGGAGAGTTGTATAAGCCCAGCTGAGGCTAGTAGGCTCATGGATGACTCATACCTCTAGGGAGAGTGTGGGGCGTCGTACAGACAGGGAGTTGATGAGGCCAGCTGAAGCTTGTCAGCTCATTTAGGCCTCTATAAGAACTCCCAGATTCATTAGGTGTTAGCTCATGCCTGGAACCAGACCTGTGTGGACTGTCTAGGGAGAGTGAACCCCTGTGCGGTGAGGCAAAGCCTGTGTGGCTATTTGTTTGGACTTTTACTAAACCAGGGACTTAGGGACTAGGACAGCACCAGGCTGATCCCAGTTGTTAGTTTAGGAAACCTGCATGTTTAGTCAGAGGTCAAACTGACCAGGATTTATTTTGTTTATGTTTCTTTTTGGCTTTGCTGTGTTTTTGTCACTGTACATAGAGAAATAAACCGCACCTTTTGATTTTGAAAACCACAACCTCCGTCTGCTGGCCCTGTTTTTGTGTGGGGAGCCCAACCAGGGGGTCACACACACCCGCTACCGAGTTAACCCCCTCACAATATATATATATATATATATATATATATATACCGTATATACTCGAGTATAAGCCGACCCGAGTATAAGCCGAGGACCTAATTTTACCACAAAAAATGGGAAAACTTAATGACTCGAGTATAAGCCGAGGGTGGGAAATGCAGTGTTTAAAACTCACGCTCCTCCTTGTGCTGTTCCGTGATAGGCGGAACACTCGGCTTCCCAGCAAACACTGTGTTCAGTGTTCCGCCTATCAGGGACAACCTCTCCTCCTCTCGTCTATCACGGACGAGAGGGCATCCCTGATAGGCGGAACACTGAGCACAGTGTTTGCTGGGAAGCCGAGTGTTCCGCCTATTATGGAACAGCACAAGGAGGAGCGCGAGTTTTTAACACTGCACGGCCGCCATCCTTATATGTTATGGACTCCGGTACACAGATCGGATTCTGCAATGGTCAGGCGGCAATGGACTCAGGTATGCTGACTCGAGTATAAGCTGAGGGGGTCACTTTCAGCCCAAAAAAAAAGGGCTGAAAAACTCGGCTTATACTCGAGTATATACGGTATATATTGCTCAATTGGTAAAAGTTTAATTTCTTTTTGAAAAATTGCTTTTTTTTTTTTTTTTAGAAAATTTGTTCTGATTGACTTTTCTGTGCATATGTATACTCAATAAAAAAAATAAAAAATTATTTTATTCATATATGTATTGAAAATATTCCATTTGAATGAAAGCTGTTAGTAAATAAAAGGGGCATTAGATAAGGCTTTTTATATTTGAGCGTTATATCATCAATCATATTTATCAATGTCTTATGTTATTTATTTTCACTCGCTATTTACAGTACGCTCATAGCCATCCATATAATATATACATATATCGCATAGGGATCTATAAATGGGGTAATTACATTTGTCAAGCCAGTGTTCCGCTTTGTGTACATTAAAGCAGAGATCATACCTCCACTGAGTTCTATTAGAAAGCACAAGCTGGTTACTGTCTACAAATCATCCCCAAGCTGAAGTTTTTTTGGTGGCAGCAGCGAGAAGCGAAGGGGAGAAAAAAAAAAATTAGAAAAATTTCAATTTCAGGAGCATTATTATTTTCATTAATCATTGAAGGCACTGTCACCTCTGTCCTTACACTTTAGAGGGAGATCTATTAGACGGTCCATTTAGTCTGAGCCATATTACCTCATATGTTTTCCTGGCTGACCAAATAAGACTTAAGAGATAAAACAATTTACTGTTCATTATGATCCGTGTCAGTGGAATCAATCTATTAACCTATGTTAACTGGATATGTGCCGATGCCCCTCGCACGTGATCTTTGGATTTAAAAAAAATAAAAAATAAATTAATAAATAATGGGAGGGGGGAACGGAGGAAGCAAAGGAAAAGCGGTGCACATAAAATGCAGCAGATGTATAATTTGCCAGCTGAATACAACTTCATTTTCCAGCAGTAACGGCTGCTCCCTCCACATCTTCATGCAGCCCCTGACCTGTGAAGAATTCTAACAAATTGGCTTCTATTGTGAAGCCAAAAGGTGTCATCAATGAAGGGACGGTTCGCTGGTCCTAAAGTATGATGGGAAAGCATTTGTGTGTGCTGGAATAAAGAGCCTCGGCTTTATGAAGTTAACCCTTTCCACGTCCAGGATAGTCAAAGGCGGCTGTTGAAGAAGGACGCCCCCAACACAATTTTAGAAGCCAAAAATAAGGTTACCAGCCTTTGTTTCATTGCAATTGCAAAGCAGATTACGTTTAGTTTCATGCTACATCATTCTGTTGCTTTCATACTGGAAATTCAGCCTTATTTACTAAGCCAAAAATAACGTGCATAGGGCAGGGACCAATCAAAGGTAGTCTTTGTGATATCTGAGCTGAGTAAGTAGAATTCCGACTGGTTGCCATAGACTACTGAACTTTAATATTTTCTTTACAATCCTTTATAGAATAAGCTTGATCATTCTTAGGTGGCCACACATTTTTGTGAAAGCTTTAAAGGGGTTGTAAAGGTTCGTTTTTTATTTTCTAAATAGGTTCCTTTAAGCTAGTGCATTGTTGGTTCACTTACCTTTTCCTTAGATTTCCCTTCTAAATTTTTTTTTCTTTGTTTTCTTTGTCTGAATTTCTCACTTCCTGTTCCTCCTCAGTAAGCTGTTCAGTGAGCTGTTCTGGCTGACTAAACACCACTCGGGTGATAGTGTGAAGTTTACTGAGGAGAAACAGGAAGTGAGAAATTCAGACAAAGAAAAAAAATATTTAGAAGGGAAATCGAAGGAAAAGGTAAGTGAACCAACAATGCACTAGCTTAAAGGAACCTATTTAGAAAATACAAAACAAACCTTTACAACCCCTTTAAATATAAATTCATTCATTGCTTGGGCTTTAAATAAATGCAAAGGGCAGTGAGCAATCAAAGGTAGTTGAAGGCAGTTGTTGAAGGACAACCCAACGCATTTTTAGAAACCAAAATAGAAGGTTTCCAAACTTTTCAGCCTTTCTTTCATGGCAATTGACAAAGCAGATACATTTAGTTTCATGCTACATCCTTCTGCTAGTTTCACCCTGGCTCTTCAGCCTTATTCACACAGCCAAAAATAACGTGCAAAGGGCAGTGACCAATCAAAGGTAGTCTTTCTGATATCTTGAGTTATTTATTTATTTATTTATTACAATGCTTAACCTACGCAGTCTTACCCGAAGGCCTCGATGCACAAAATAAAAGACATTGAAATTAAAAGACCTTAGGAAAACCAACATACCAGAATGACAACACACAGAGTAAAAAGCTGGGGGTCTGTCCATCACACCCCATTAAAATTAGGTGACTCCAAAAGCTTGTACAAAAAGTACGGTTTCCAATTCCTTTCGGAATTTCAGAAAGTCATTCTCAAGTCTCAGTTTCGGAGGCAAGGAGTTCCAAAATTCAGCTCCTTGTACTTCACTCGTTCTCCCTCCGCATTTTTTCTTTTTGAATTTTGGAATCTTCAATTTGACCAGATTCGTCGATCTCAAGGATCGGGTAGGCGCATACGTGATGAATTTTTCCTTCAGGTACTCTGGGCCACATCAATGCAATGCCTTATGGACAAGACATCCAGTTTTGAACAGAACCCGTTCTTTCACGGGCAGCCAATGTAGGGCTCTAAAGCCCTGTACACACGATCGGATTTCCTATGGTTTTAGTCTTGCCTACACACCATCAGTCAAAAAACCGACCGTTCCAAACGCGGTGACGTAAAACACTCCGATGAGCCGAGAAAAATTAAGTTCTATGCTTCTGAGCATGCGTCGACTTGATTCTGAGCATGCATGGGTTTTTTATCCGATGGAGTTCCCCACAGACGATAGTAATTTGCTATCCGTTTAACCATCGGATAAATTTAAAACATGTTCAATTTTTAAACACTGATGGAAAAAAGACCGATGGGGCCCATACACGATCGGTTTGTCCGATGAAAACAGTCCATCGGAGTGTTTTCATCGGTAAAACCTATCGTGTGTACAGGGCTTTAGAGATGGAGTGATGTGGTCACGACGACCAACACCCGTCAGTAACCTCCATGCTGCATTCTGAATCAACTGGAGCTTGTAGATGGTACAAGCAGGCAAACCCAGGTACAGAGCATTGCAGTAGTCCAATCGACTGCTGATAATGGCATTGACCATGGCAATCTTATCAGAGTCTTGAGTTGAGTAAGTAGAATTCTGACTGGTTGCCATAGACTACTGAACTTTAATATTTCTTTACAATCCTTTATAGTATAAGCCTGAAGCCACCGGAGGCACGCGCCCACTGCATCGCGGGGGGTGCTGATGCTCGTGACCCGCAGTTGCAATGACCGCCGGCCGCGAGCAATTGCGGGCACTAGAGGCAGAACAGGGACATGTGTGTGTAAACACACAAATCCCTGTTCTGTTCTGTGAGGAAAGGCAGATCGTGAGTTCCTAATAGCTAGGAACCACGATCTGTAATTTCCTCTAGGTCAGTCCCCTTCCCCCACAGTTAGAACACACATTAGGGAACACAATTAACCCCTTGATCACCCCCTAGTGTTAACCCCTTCCCTGCCAGTGACATTTTTACAGTAATCAGTGCCTTTTTATAGCACTGATCGCTGTATAAATGCCAATGGTCCCAAAAATGTGTCAAAAGTGTCCCATGTGTCCGCCATGATGTCGCTGTCCCGATAAAAATCGCAGATCGCCACCATTACTAGTAAAAAAAATTATAATAATAAAAATGCTATAAATATATCCCCTATTTTGTAGACGCTATAAAATCTTTGCGCAAACCAATCAATATATACTTATTGCGATTTTTATTACCAAAAATATGTAGAAGAATACATATCGGCCTAAACTGAGGAAAAAATTTCCTTTTTTTTAAAAAAAAATTAGGATATTTATTATAGCAAAAAGTACAAAATATTGTGTTTTTTTTCAAAATTGATACTCTTTTTTTTGCTTATAGCGCAAAATAAATAAATCGCAGAGATGATCAAATACCACCAAAAGAAAGCTCTATTTGTGGGAAAAAAGGATGTCAATTTTGTTTGGGCACAGCGTCGCACGTCCGCGCAATTGTCAGTTAAAGCGGCGCAGTGTCGAATCGCAAAAAATGGCCCGGTCATTAAGCAGCCAATTCTTCTGGGGCTGAAGTGATTAATCAGTACAGTTTTTATCCCAAAAATGCAAAAGAAATACGCTACAACACATTTCATCACTTCCAAATTTTTATTCATACGAGAATTTCCGTACTTTAGTAACCTCTTCATTTTCGATATGGAGACTAGCATGCAAAAATAAAACAGACGATCATTCATCCGATAATCTCATCATTGACTAAGTCAAAAGATACAGCGCAAAGGGCAGTGACCAATCAAAGGTAGTCTTTTTGAGATCTGAGCTGAGTAAGCAGAATTCCGACTGGTTGCCATAGACTACTGAACTAATATTTTTTTTACAATCCTTTATAGAATAAGCCTGATCATTCTTAGGTGGCCACACATTTGTGAAAGCTTTAAATATAAATGCATTCATTGCTTGGGAGAGCTGAAGTAGGGTAAAGCCTCGTACACACGGCCGAGAGTCTCGTCAGGAAAAAAACGTTGTTTTTCCTGACGAGAATCTTGACAAGAAACTTGTCCCGGCCGAGTGTACACACGTACGATTCAAAAGAACCGCCGTTCTTTTGAATGGCACGAACACGGTGATGTCATCGACTATGCACTCATCACATTCGATGCCGTCGCCGCCATCTTGCTACACCCTATGCCTAGGAAGCTACCGCGCATGCGTCAAAGTCATTTCGAGCATGCGCGGGTTTCCACGGCGACAGGTAAGTGTACACACGCTCGGGTTTCTCGTCGAGAAACAGGCCGACGAGATTCTCGACGAGAAAAAAGACCGCAGGTCTGCTTTTTTCTCGTCGAGAATCTGGGCAGTTTTCTTGACGAGAAAACTGAAACCCGCGTACACACAGCCGGTTTTCTCGGCAAGACAGCTCTTCCGGCAGTTTTCTTGTCGTTTTTTGCAGAGAAAAAACGGTCGTGTGTACGAGGCCTCAGACTTAAGAATTTGGGATAACGACCACAGAAGTCTGCAAGCTGGTTAATTTTTCTTGTCTGGCCAATTTATTTCTATCAATTGATTATTTGTAACTGACAGCTGCAGCCAAGACTAGGACCATTATTCAGATAATGGGCAGCTCTTAGACCTTGTGTTAAAACATTTGACAAAATGTTTGTCAGTATATGGCTTTGTTGTATATTATAATAGAAGTTTATAACTAAAACTCTGAAATGGAAATGTTGATCATAAAAATATAAATTATTTGAATTTGCTACTGTGTTTATTGTCCTAATCTGTATGATGTGGTTGTTCTATTGGCAAATTAGGTATTGAAGAGCATTAATAAGATATTGAGTCTTCCTTACATATTGAAATTCATTATATAAATATGTCTTTTGAAAAGCCAACGTTTTTGTCTTTTTCAGACTTTAGGTGGCGCCTCTTCTGGGAGCAAAGATGAGTGATCCATTTGGTCTTATTGTCACCCCTTGTCATGATGTCTTCACTCTGTTGCTGGAGTCTTCAGGATCATTTGAAGATCCTGTCCACACGATCCATACCTCCCAACCGTCACGGATTGTGCGGGACTTTCCCGCATTGACACTTTTTTCCCGATTTCCCGCACTAGAGCTAATTTTCCCACATAATGCTATTGACTGCAATGTAAGCTAGGTGATAAGCGCGGGGGCGGGGCACTGCTACCCAGACCCGCCCCTCAGTCAAGGGAAGCGGAGAAAGAGGAGATCAGGACGAAGGAGGAAGAGCCGAGGGAAGCAGTTATTGTAACGCTCCCCCCCCCCCCGCTCAACAACTTCAAATCCGCCCCCCCGCACAACAACTGCACGTCTTTCAGGTGTACAAGCGGGAGGTATGTCCACATCACAAAGAAGGACCCTGCCAATCTGCAGTCCAGAAGAGAGAAGACTCGGGACAGAAATGTTATTATTGGGTGCATTTATCTATTTATTTACTTGTTATGAAAGTGTAAGTAAACCCTCCTATCATTTTCAGGCAAGGAAGCTGCCATCTTGGCCTCTGTTAAATCTTCAACTGCCATGATGCTGCACATGTGATCAGTTATGACACCAGCCATTGGATGGTTTGACAGTTTGGTTGAGAGCACAACCAATGTGACAGTTGGCATTCCCGGCATGCCGGGAATGTAACTGCTTTTTGAAACTGTTAAATCATTGGGTTTACTTCTGCTTTAACATAGATAATTAGTTAAAGGGGGTAGAAGGGTGCTAAGATTAGTGGGGGAGTCCCTGGCCAAGAGTTCAGATTTCAGATTTAAAGCGGAAGTAAACCCATCGATTTAACAGTTTCAAAAAGCAGTTACATTTCCGGCATGCCGGGAATGCCAACTGTCACATTGGTTGTGCTCTCAACCAAACTGTCAAACCATCCAATGGCTGGTGTCATAACTGATCACATGTGCAGCATCATGGCAGTTGAAGATTAAATAGAGACCAAGATGGCAGCTTCCTTGCCTGAAAATGATAGAAGTGTTTACTTCCACTTTAAATAATCCCTATAACATGGGTCCTACAGAGCATTGCTAGGAAGTGACTGGACAATTTAATTCAATTTTGGGGTTTTGAGCTTGCAACTACTCTTGTCACTACGCTTACCCATCTTTTAATTTTTGTGATCACTTGTTTTTACATGCATTCTTTCAGTTGCTTGTAACGCAATTTTTTACCCATGGTTTTATGCCAATAAAGGCTTTTTTATACATGCCTTATCCTGGAGTTATTCACACTATGTGGTGCCACTTCTGCTTTTTTTCATGACACTTTCTCTAAGAGGATATCCTATGTTCCGGTTGGTTGAGTACTTTGGTCCATCCCGTTCTACATCTTCTACCTGGGATCGTCAACACTGGTTCGTGACTACGTCCTTTGTGGTGCCCGGAAGTCGTGTCATGATTGCTTTCACCGGAGGTTCAACCTAGGAGTTTCCGTCCAAGCCTATTTGCCCCTGGTTTATGGTAAGAGTACCCATTTCTTACCTTTATATCTCAGATGTTGGAGTATACATCAAGTGTGATCCTCATGTTTTGATACAGCCCATCCAGCACACTCTTCGTAGCTGCACAACCGAGACTTCCTTTTTACACCATATTACAGTTTTTGAATACTTTAATGTTTGATACACATGAGTGCTTCTCATGTCATGGGTTTTACCATTGTATCATATGGTCTGAATACATTGGTTGAGATTATTTACACCCACCTAGCACTATTATATGATTTTTTTTTTCATTGTAGCTAGGTCCTAGTGGAGGTTCTGTATTCTTTATAGATCAACCCTTAGT
Source organism: Rana muscosa (assembly GCA_029206835.1). NCBI lineage: Eukaryota > Metazoa > Chordata > Amphibia > Anura > Ranidae > Rana > Rana muscosa. The sequence continues at coordinate 448,166,591 of CM055118.1, forward strand.
AGCTTCATTGTTATTAGCGCCACATTTTTTCACTTTAAATTTAATTTATATAATATATAAAGTAATGGAAAGATCCCTTATCTGGAAATCAGGGCACTTTATTATTACATAGAGACTGCCCCAGTACGCTCGCCCTGGCCTTATCCATTATATTCTCAATAAGTTCACTATACCTGACACCTGGATAATGCTGTTATAGAGAATTATGACAGCTCTTGTGTAGACCTTGGTGTCTGTGTTCAAAGGCTGCCATTATACTCTCTGGAAGTTCCCTTTAATCATCTAAGGAAATGTTTCCACTGTATAATCTAAATTTTTCCTTCACAATGTCACAGTTGTCAACAGGATGGGTTGGCCCAGACATAGCATGGATCTCATAGCAGGGAGGCCACACACCACAAATAAAGGGTAATAGGAATCATATTTAACTGGCAAGCAAGGTTCTTATAAAGCCCAACTCCAGAAAACTATAAAATTATCTCTTGCAGTGGGGCTGTGCCAACACTGAAAAGGTTAATCACTGGTTTAGGTCTAGAGGATGCAAAAAAGCAGATATACTTAACCTATCCTCCACTCCTCCATGCTGCTAGACCGGTCCATGCAGCATCTTCAACTCTACACTCTATCAATTTCAGAAGGCAAAAATTTGGAACTACCACAATAGCCATCTTTCCGCATGAGCAGATTTTTGCGGCTGTGCCACAGGGCTCTCTTGGGACCTAAAGCAATGCAGAATATCTGAACAAATGCAGAATTTAGGACTCAGGAGGGAGGCAGGAGACTCTAACATCATTCTCAGAAATGCAGAAGTGTTGCTTTGCAGCACAAAAAAAGAAATTGCCCAAAAATAACTACATTATATATATATATATATATATATATATATATAGAGTGAGTGTGAGTGAGTGAGTAACTTGTATAGCGCTGCAATTGCGAACTAAATCGCCTCAAGGCGCTTTGCATCCAGTGTCGTTGAGATCGTTAGAAGAGATGGGTCTTTAGTATTTTCCGAAAGGCCCGATGGTTTTCTTCCATGCAGATATTCGTGGGTAGCGCATTCCATAGCCTTGGTCCTTGGACAGCAAACCTTCGTTCTCCCTTGGCTTTGTAGCGGGTCTTGGGGATGTGGAGGAGGTTTTGGTTAGTTGATCGAAGGTCACGAGTAGTGGTGTAGTGTTTTATTTTCTCGCATAAGTATTCAGGAGCGTTTCCTTGTGCGCATTTGTGGGTGAGGCAGAGGGTCTTGAATGTGATCCGATCCTTTACGGCTAGCCAATGGAGGCTTTTCAGGGATGGTGCGATTGATTCCCAGGGTTTTTTCCCTGTTACCAGTCTGGCCGCTGTGTTTTGGACGACTTGTAGACGTGCAACTTGGTATTTGGGTAGTCCTAGGTAAAGTGAGTTAGCGTAGTCAAGCCGTGAATTGATAATGGTTCCGACTACTACTGCTCTGTCTTTTTCCGGGATGAACGGGATGAGTCTTCGTAGCTGGCGGAGAAGGTGGTGGGATCCACTGACTACTGATCCTATTTGTGCGTCCATAGTCATGTCTGAGTCAAAGATAACTCCCAGGCTTTTAACTTTGGTGCTTGGGGTTATGTTTTGTCCCAAGATGGTGGGTGGCGTCCATGTGGTCCTGGCGTTTTTCTTTCGGTTAGCGTGGAAAATGAGCAGTTCTGTTTTGGATCCATTAAGCTTGAGGGAGCTCTCTGTCATCCAATTGTTGATCAATGTAAGGCATTTTTCCAGTCCGTGATATTGATCTTTTTTGTTGTTGATGCGAAAGTATAGTTGAGTGTCATCTGCATAGGAGTGATAACGCATGTCCTGTTCACTGATGATTTTGAGGAGTGGCCGAAGGTAGATGTTGAAGAGTACCGGTGACAGGGGTGATCCTTGAGGGACTCCGCATGTATTTGTGCGTGGTGCCGAGGTAAAGGCTCCCAGTTTCACTGTCTGGGATCGGTTTTCTAAGAAGGATGCGAACCATGGTAGGTCCGTGTCTGCGACTCCTGCTACTTCGGTGAGACGCGTAAGTAGGATTTTGTGATCTACTGTGTCAAAGGCTGCACTGAGGTCCAGCAGCACCAGGAGACATGATTCTCCGTCATCTGCTGCTTCTAGTACGTCGTCCCATATTTTGAGAAGTGCCGTTTCCGTCCCATGGCCTGGGCGGAACCCCGATTGAAGTGGGTCCAGGAGATTGTGGGTATCCAAATGAAGTTGTAGCTGTTGTGTTACAACTTTCTCGATAATCTTGGAGATGGTGGTCAGGCTTGTTACCGGTCTTCTAAAATTTGGGTCATTCAGGTCGAGGTTGGGTTTCTTTAATAGGGGTTTGATTATTCCTTGTTTAAGGGAAGTCGGCACAATACCTTCTTTGAACGATTGGTTGATGAAGTGTGTTATGTGGGGTGCCAAGATGTCGGTACATTCTTTCAGCAGTTTTGCCGGAATGATGTCGTTCGGTGAAGTGCTATCTCGGAGGCTTCTGATGATGTTTTTAGTAGTGTCGATTGTAATTGGGACCAGAGTAAATTTCTTTGATTGCAGAATATTTATCTGGTTCTTTTCTTCCTTTGGCTGTGTGGGGTTGTTTGATTTTTCCTGCTGAATTATTTTCCTAATGTTATCAATTTTGTCGATAAAAAAATTGGATAGTTCATTGCAGAATTCCTGTGTTTCGTTTGCTGAAGACTCCAAACAGGTGGGATTCATGGTCTGAGCTACTAGTTTGAAGAGTTTGCGGGGGCGGTTTAGGGCTTTTGCGATGGTGTTTGCGAAATGGTCTCTTTTTGCTTTGAAGATTGCTTTATGATATCTCCTAGTGAGTGCTTTGTAGATTGTGTAGTTCTCCTTTGTTGCATTTCTTCTCCAGGCTCCTTCTGCTCTTCTGCGTTCTTGTTTCAGTAAAGTAAGAGCGTCATTGAACCAGCCTGCATTGTTTTTGCGGATGAGTGCTCTGCGTCTTGGAGCAACCGTATCTGCTGTCTGTAGCAAAGCATTGTTCAGGAAGTTGAGTGTTTCTTCTGTTGAGTGGTTTTGGTTTAGCATTTCCATATTGTTCAATAGCGTGGTTTTGAAAAGCTCAGAGTATATATATTACCAAAAGTATTCGGATGTCTGCCTTTACACGCACTTTAATGGCATCCCAGTGTTAGTTCGTAGAGTTAAATATTGAGTTGGTCCACCCTTTGCAGCTAAAACAGCTTCAACTCCTCCAGGAAGGCTGTCCGCAAGGTTTAGGAGTGTGTCTATGGGAATGTTTTACCATTCTTCCAGAAGCGCATTTGTGAGGTCAGGCACTGGACGAGAAGTCTCTGCTCTAATTCATCCCAAAGGTGTTCTATCGGGTTGAGGTCAGGACTCTGTGCAGGCCAGTAAAGTTCCTCCATCCCAAACTGGGTCATCCATGTCTTTATGGAAAATAATAAATGCACATCTTTTTTCAGGTAAACAAAATCTGCTTTTTTTTTTTTTACTCTGCAGCCTGTAATTATAAGCAGATCGCGGGTGCAATGCCAGGATCCTGCAGACACTCAGAACAGCTACAGTTACTGAACAGCAGGAAAAAACATTGCACTATGAGGATGCTCATCAGCACCCTCACAGTTCATTGAGAACTACAAGCCTTCGACCATGGAGGCCGACGGTAGATGTAGTACTCTCATTCACGAAACTCTGTAAATGAATGATGTTGCCATGTGGGCTGAGCCCTGTATGGCCATGCTGTTTTTAAGTCGTGACAGCAGGGAAAAGATCCCCCGCCCGCCCTCACAGGGGGGGCAGCAGGAGCTGGAAAATATTGCATGTTCCACCCTAAATACGTGTAACATGTTCCAAAGGTGAACTTACCCTTTAAGGCAAATGCTGCAATACTAACATCAAGGGCGTTAGCTGCTTGAAGTTTGCATGTTCTCCCTGTGCTTACATTGGTTTTCTCCTGGTACTCTGGGTCCTCTCACACTCCAAGCTGGTAGGTACATCGGTAGCTGCACCAAGACATGCTGGTAGGTACATTGGTAGCTGCACCAAGACATGCTGGTAGGTACATTGGCCCTAGTATGTGTGTACATATACATGTGAGATAGAGACTTTAGATTGTTAGCTCATTGAGGGCAGAGACTGATAAAACACTTGTTAATGATTGTAATTAATAATTATATAAATAAAGGAAAAAAATAACTCAATGAAAATACATCATGCATTCCAAATAAGAAGAAAAAGGCAACAAAATATTTGACACAAGATCACAAAGAGCGCTCTATGTTACCTTTTCTTTATCAGTCATAGAAAATCACGTAATGCATATTTGGGGATAATTAGATATATAATGGGGCATGATTTATGAACCACTTAAAACTCTTTATGTAAGCAGCATTAATTTGTTGAGTCTCTACAAACTCTCAACTCGGTAGAACATCGCCTGATGCCGTCAGGGTTAAAGGTTAAGGAAGCATCTCCTTTCCACCAAGAATAGCATCCTGGCAAAGGAATATGACTTCATTCACAGGCAATGAAATGACTCCTGCTGTGCCACAGGCCACTCTGTCTCTGCTTGAGGGATCATAAGCATCCTCGGTGAGGAAACAGAATCCATAGGTGGTCTTGATGCACTCTTGCACAGAAAAATAACTTTTGAGTAAACTGTAGATGAGTTAAAATGGGCCATTCTGCACAACTCATTCTATGTTTTGTCTCTAATGGTGCATTCACAAATACGTTTTTATGACAAACAGACTGAAAAACACAGCCCAACCATAAAATAATAGAATGTTTAGACAGGACAGGAAATGAAAGCATCTGAAAACACATACATAGGTCTTCTTTGTGCTCGGAAATGCCCATTATACACACGCAAATAAGCATTTTATGCTTCCCTAAAAGCTGTTATTACTGGCAACGCTAACTTTGTCCAATGGTTGTAAACATACCTGAGGTTACATTTTGTTAGGGAAAAGTAGACTTAGATTTTAGCCAATTCAGTAACTACTAGGTGCTGTAAAGTGCAAATGCCATCTACATAACCAACAGGGAGCCATTTGCTTGGCTGAATCAGTATTTGTGAAATTAAAGCCTTATGCCGCGTACACGCGATCGTTTTTCATGCCATTTTTTAAACCAACGTTTTTCTCGTCGTTTTTTTTCTTGTTTCCTCTCAAGCCTGTCTTGCATCCACGCGATCATTAAAAAAAAACGCTCGAGCAAAGCGCAGTGACGTACAACACGTATGTACGACTGCACTATAAAGAGGAAGTTCTGTTCGAATGGCGCCACCCTTTATGTTAGTAAACTTTGTTGAGCGGCGATTCGCGCTTTTCAGCCTCGTGCTTTTTAGTCCGTTACAGTGTGACGAATGTGCTATCTCCATTACGAACGCTAGTTTTACCAGAACGAGCGCTCCCGTCTCATACTTGATTCTGAGCATGCGCATTTTTTTCCCCTCGTAAAAGCATACACACTATCGTTTTTCACGTCGGTAAAAAAAAAAAACGACATGAAAAACGACGTGAAAAAATAGAGCATGTTCGCAATTTTAAATGGCCATTTTTCACGCCGTTAAAAATGCTCTGGAGCATACACACGATCGGTTTTAATGGCCATTTTTAAAAATGGCATTTTTAACGGCATTAAAAACGATCGTGTGTATGCGGCATTAGCCTGATATTTCGGTACCAGTATTATAGTGGAGTGAAATATGACATTAACATAATGGACCAATACTTCCAAAATATAACATATACTTTGTGTAAAAGAGCTGCTAATAACGGTTGAAAAATTTACGGAAAAGTAGTCATATATGAAAAAACAGTATTTAATTTTATTTTTTTTCAATATTCAAAGCAAACTTCTTCATCCATCCATGCCTCCATGCTTCATTGTTAGCAAATCACTTTGAAAAACACTGCACTGCAATATCATCTTGGGCCCCGACGCTAGCCAAAATCAGGTGTATCACTGGCCAGTGGAAAGGTGTCACATCGATGACTGTGGAGCCCGAGATGATGAGGGTGGCCTTTTTCACAATTCCCATCTAAGCATCCCTGGTAGTGGAGACAGGGACTGCTAGGGCAGTGGAAGGGTGCAGGTGCCTGGAAGCTCTAGGAGTAAGCTGTGGCTTTGAGTCCTTCCAGTGGTGGTATGGAGTCCGGTCACAAGCCTTGTTCAGTGGAAGCCAGGCAGACAGGTGCAGAATAAGGATCAGGTTCAAGGTTGGGAACAGACAGAAGTCGGTAATGTGCTGGCGTATGACGTAGCCATAAATCAAGAAGAGGTCAGTAGCATAAGCGACAAGCAGATATAACAGGCAGGGGTGATCCAAGAGAAGTTTCAGACGCAGCCGGGTAGCCGCATGGCCATAGTAGGTCATTAGAAAAAGAAAAGAAAAAGAAAAAGAAAAAGTAGTAGGTCATTGACTTTGACCAATGACCATGGCCATGTTAGGTCAATGATATCCTGAGCATCCCTGTCCATTTGTAGCATCAGTTGCTGGGTGGTAATCCCCTGCCCACAGCTCATTGGGCCAAGAATGACAAAGGACTTCTCGGTTCAAATACAAACCCAGTTCCAAACAAATTTAAGCTCGTCCATAGTAATGGGTGAATACAACACTCAGTCCAATATACTGTATAGGGTGACAACATCTTCATCCTTGTGTGGGATATTTCATTTGACATTTTGAGAATGATCTGTTAATACAGATTACTTCTGTCCACTTGTTCTTTGGCTTCTCTGTGATATATGGCTCCAGCAATGGTGTGTTGCTTGAAGCGGAGGTCCCACTAAAAAAAAAAAATATTAAAAGCCAGCAGCTACAAATACAGCAGCTGCTGACTTTTAATATATGGACACTTACCTGTCCAGTGCGCCCGTAATGTCAGCAGCCGAAGCTGATCTGTCGCTCGAGGATTGGCGGCTGCCGCCGCCATACTCGGTAAAGGGAACCAGGAAGTGAAGCATTGCGGCTTCACTTCCCAGTTCCCTACTGCGCTGCACGCCTTCACTGTTCCCCGCTGTGTTCTGGGACCTGTGTGTTTCCCAGAAGACAGCGGGGGGGGGGGGGGGACAGAGTAGGAGCTGGAAGTGGCGTAGATCACTGAGGTGATCTATGCCAGGAAGTGGGAGCAAATACCTGTATTAGACAGGTATCTGCTCCCCCCTCCCCCCTGAAAGGTGCCAAATGTGACACCGGAGGGGGGGAGGATTCCAAAAAGTGAAAGTTCCATTTTTGGGTGGAACTCCACTTTAATGGATATGTCCGGGTCCTCATGTGTGGCCAAGTTCCTTTAATTGGTTTGTGTGTGTTTTTGGATGGTAAAAAAATAAAAATATCTGTACTAGTAAATACATTTTGTATTTTTGATACATACTGTATATACAGTGTGTATATATATATATATATATATATATTGGGTATAGAAAAGAATCGCCCCCTTTAAAATAATCACATTTTAATGCTTTGCAGCCTGGAATGAAGACAGACACAGTTTTTGTTTTATCCAGCTGTATTTACTCAGTGCAACATATAACATCAAAGTGAAAGATATAACATTAACATGTCAGGAAAAAATAAATAAAAAACAGAATCACTGAGTTGGAAAAAGGATCACCCCCCCTTGTTTTAGTATTGTGTTGGACCACCTTTTGCTTTATTTGCAGCCTTTAGTCTGTTGGGATTTGTCTCTACTAACTTTGCATATCTAAAATTCGCAATATTTGCCCGCTCTTCTTTGCAGAACTGATCAAGTTTGATGGTCACCGTTTGTGGACTGCAGTCTTCAAGTCATTCCACAGATTTTCAATGGGGTTTAGGTCTGGGCTCTGACTAGGCCATGTAAGGACATTCACCTTTTCCACCTTTAACCACTGTGTGATCATTGTTGCTGTGTGCTTTGGGTCATTGTCATGTTGGAAGGTAAACCTTATTCCCATTGACAACTTTAAGGCAGAGGGCAGCAGATTTGCCTCAAGAATTTTATGGTATTTTGCCACATTGATTTTTCCTGACAAGTGTTCCAGTCCCTGCTGCAGAGAAACACCCCCATAACAGGATATTACCCCTCCATGCTGTAGTAATGGTGTTATTTGGATGGTGAGCTGTATTGGATTTCCGCCAGACATATTGTTTGATGTTGAGGCCAAATAATTAAATTTTAGTCTCATGTGACCACCTTAAACGCACCTTAAAGATTCTGAGGCCCCATGGAAAAAGGTGTTATGGTCTATTGAGACTAACATTGAATTATTTGGCCTCAACACCAAACTATATTTCTGGCATATCACCCCATGTGACGTCACTGACCGGTGCATGCTGGTTTGGTGATGTCACAAGGTGGCAGTACCACCAGGTGATGTCGCCAGATGGCTCCACCCCTTACCTATTTAAGAACTGCCAGACGGCGGAGCAGGCAGACTGTGTTAGTCTTGGTCCCGGGTGGAGCTTTTCTTTTCTTTCTTCTTTCTTCAGGTAGGCAGTGCGGCTGGCGTCGTGATTGACGATAGATCTACATTGGGGGACATTGTTTTTTTCTTTTTAATAAAGGAATTGTCAAAAGCTGTGTATGTGTTTATTTCTTTTTGACACTTGTTTTTGGTGAATCAGTAGGGATACAATGTAGGGGTAAACATGGGGGGCAAAGGCCCCCTGCCCCAAAGCACCCCCTCCATGTTGAGGGCATGTGGTTTAGGGGGGGCGCTCGCTCAATCCCCCCCCCCTTCCTGCACATTAGGATAAAGGTCTGGCATGGATTTTAGGGGGAACCCCACAGCCTTTTCTTTTTTTAATTTTGGCGTTGGGTCCCCACGCCGTTTTTTTTACTCACATTTTTGTATCGTTGGCAATAGTTTTTTTTCAAGAAAGCTTGCAGCCGGGAAAATCAATTTTAGTGTCTTTTTTATTTATAAATGTCAGGTTTGCTGCAGCAGGTTCTATACACGGTCTAGATGCACCACTTTACAAGCAGACTAAGGGGGCCCCCCAGGCACTAAATTTAAAGGAATATTTCATTTTTATTGTTTCACTTTAAGCACTATAAAAATCATTTTTGCATTTTACATGTCCCCCAGGGCAGTACCCGGGCCCCCATACCCTTTTTATGGCCAATAACTTGCATATAAGCCTTCAAAATGGGGACTTTTGATTTTTCAAGTTCGGGTCCTATAGACTTTAATAGGGTTCATGGTTTGGGTCCAAAGTTTTTCCATGTTTCAGAGTTTTGGTCTGAACCAAACTGGGGAGGGGGGTTTTCGGCCCAACTCTATAGCCCGTTGTCAGTTACAAGAGTGCAGAACAAACTGTACTCCTGTGACCTACAGGAGAACTACAGGTCCTTCTCAAAAAATTAGCATATTGTGATAAAGTTCATTATTTTCTGTAATGTACTGATAAACATTAGACTTTCATATATTTTAGATTCATTACACACAACTGAAGTAGTTCAAGCCTTTTCTTGTTTTAATATTGATGATTTTGGCATACAGCTCATGACAACCCAAAAATCCTATCTCAAAAAATTAGCATATCATGAAAAGGTTCTCTAAACGAGCTATTAACCTAATCATCTGAATCAACTAATTAACTCTAAACACCTGCAAAAGATTCCTGAGGCTTTTAAAAACTCCCAGCCTGGTTCATTACTGAAAACCGCAATCATGGGTAAAAATGCCGACCTGACTGCTGTCCAGAAGGCCATCATTGACACCCTCAAGCAAGAGGGTAAGACACAGAAAGAAATTTCTGAACGAATAGGCTGTTCCCAGAGTGCTGTATCAAGGCACCTCAGTGGGAAGTCTGTGGGAAGGAAAAAGTGTGGCAGAAAACGCTGCACAACGAGAAGAGGTGACCGGACCCTGAAGAAGATTGTGGAGAAGGACCGATTCCAGACCTTGGAGGACCTGCGGAAGCAGTGGACTGAGTCTGGAGTAGAAACATCCAGAGCCACCGTGAACAGGCGTGTGCAGGAAATGGGCTACAGGTGCCGCATTCCCCAGGTCAAGCCACTTTTGAACCAGAAACAGCGGCAGAAGCGCCTGACCTGGGCTACAGAGAAGCAGCACTGGACTGTTGCTCAGTGGTCCAAAGTACTTTTTTCGGATGAAAGCAAATTTTGCATGCCATTCGGAAATCAAGGTGCCAGAGTCTGGAGGAAGACTGGGGAGAGGGAAATGCCAAAATGCCTGAAGTCCAGTGTCAAGTACCCACAGTCAGTGATGGTCTGGGGTGCCATGTCAGCTGCTGGTGTTGGTCCACTGTGTTTTATCAAGGGCAGGGTCAATGCAGCTAGCTATCAGGAGATTTTGGAGCACTTCATGCTTCCATCTGCTGAAAAGCTTTATGGAGATGAAGATTTCATTTTTCAGCACAACCTGGCACCTGCTCACAGTGCCAAAAACACTGGTAAATGGTTTACTGACCATGGTATTACTGTGCTCAATTGGCCTGCCAACTCTCCTGACCTGAACCCCATAGAGAATCTGTGGGATATTGGGAAGAGAAAGTTGAGAGACGCAAGACCCAACACTCTGGATGAGCTTAAGGCCGCTATCGAAGCATCCTGGGCCTCCATAACACCTCAGCAGTGCCACAGGCTGGTTGCCTCCATGCCACGCCGCATTGAAGCAGTCATTTCTGCAAAAGGATTCCCGACCAAGTATTGAGTGCATAACTGAACATAATTATTTGAAGGTTGACTTTTTTTGTATTAAAAACACTTTTCTTTTATTGGTTGGATGAAATATGCTAATTTTTTGAGATAGGATTTTTGGGTTTTCATGAGCTGTATGCCAAAATCATCAATATTAAAACAAGAAAAGGCTTGAACTACTACAGTTGTGTGTAATGAATCTAAAATATATGAAAGTCTAATGTTTATCAGTACATTACAGAAAATAATGAACTTTATCACAATATGCTAATTTTTTGAGAAGGACATGTATAGCCAAAATAGCTTTGGCCATATAAAGCAACTTTATAAATAGACCCCTAAGTGCGCAAACTGTTTATTTGCATGGGGCCCTTTGCAACCTGTGTCCTATACAGTTTGACATCATGTCCCAAGTAGTGCCCAGTGTATCACTGGCCAGTGGGAGAGGTTAAAGTGGAACTCAACTGTATCTGACAACCACAAACTGAAAACTGATGTCCCTTATAAATATGCAGTTTTTTGTTTTGTTTTTTATTTTCTTAAAGCTGAGTTCCGCTGAAAAAATAATAAATAAAAGTCAGCAGCTACAAATACTGCAGCTGCTGACTTTTAAAATAAGGACACTTACCTGTTCAGGGAGCCTGCAATGTCCTCACCCGAAGCCGACCTGTCCCTCGGCTCCCGGGTGGAAGCATCGGCAGCTTCAGTAAGGGAATCAGGAAGTGAAGCCTTGCGGCTTCACAGCCTGGTTTCCTACTGTGCATGCGCCAGTTGTGCTGTGCATCCTGACCGGTCCCTGCTGTCTTCTGGGATCTGTGTGTCTTCCAGAAGACAGCAGGGGGGGCGGAAGCGGGGCCGGACATGGCGTAGATCACCGCAGATTCTGCGGCGATCTATCGCCGTAAGTGGGAGCAAATACTTGTATTATACAGGTATCTGCTCCCCCCTCCCCCTTGAAAGGTGCCAAATGTGACTCCAGAGGGGGGTCGGAACCGCTTAAGCGGAAGTTCCATTTTTGGGTGGAACTCAGCTTTAAAGCAACTTTATAAATTGCCCCTAAGTGTGTAAGCTGTTTATTTGCACGGGGCCCTTTGCAACCTGTATCCTAAGCAGTTTGACATTAGGGATGGGCCCAGGCGTGTTCGCATTGAACACGTGCAGAGCCCGCCAGGATGTCGGCACCGCGCTGCGCTAATGACAGGTAGGGAGACATTTCCCGATGCTCGGCTGCAGAGATCGGGAAATGTCTCCCTGGCTGTGATTAGCGCAGTGCGGTGCCGACATCCTGGCGGGCTCTACACGTTTTCAATGCGAACACGCCCAAGCCCATCCCTATTTGACATCAGTTTGCCCCATCTTTTGCCATCCAAACAATATTGGCAACCGTGACCCATAAAGTTAGTCCTGGAAGGGGTAAACACTTTTCTTTTATTTGAACTCTTATATCCTTCAAACATCTTATCCCAATTATTATAGGGCTTGCCTCTGCACCCAGGGGTAGACTAAAGCTCTCCTTTAAACTGAAACAGCTGATTTAGAGTACTTCCTGCCCTTGCATCTTTTATTGTTCCCCCTCAGCACTTTGAACTTGACCGTGGTGTGAAAGGCCCACCAGGGAAATAAATGGCAAAAAAAAAAATTGCTTGAAGATTATATTATGTGTAATATACATCTGCGTGTGGGTGTGAAATACATAAAATGAGACTGACACAAATAATACGCTGAGGTGGATAATCCAGAGCTCCTCCATGGTGGCCACTGCTATTTAAAACAAACATTGTGAGAAATAGGAACACTTCCTTGTACTCGACGGTCGTTCTTTCTCTAGAAAATCCAAGCAGCCTGATTCATCACGCTGGGAAAACAATAGTCTTTAATCATGCCTTAAAAGTCTTCTTTCCCATAGATCTGAAACATTTTCTTCCATTTATATAAATAAAATCCTGAGTAACCGCTCTATCCATGGAAAAGTCGGGTCTACGTTGACCTCTCTAGCATTGAAGGGGTCGGTGTTAATTTCGACGTAGGACACTTTATGACTTACAAATTCATTTTTGGCTCAGCCAAAGATCTTTTTCAATATTCCCCACAATACTCATTAGAGTAAAACAGCTTTGCAATAAACTATCATTGTTTGTTTCTGCTGCGGCTTTTACAATGGGACGCGTTGCTTCTGAAATATAGCATGAAGCAGGCCTGGTTTGCAAGCTCTAAATTGCCTGTGTGCCTATAGGGACACTGTGTACAATCATTAGGCTGTAACTGCATCCATTCATTCCACAAGCAGGTAGCTCGCACACATGTGTCTCGTACTATTTCCCTCTTGCCACACTTGAACCGCCATAAAGGCAATTGCGATAAAGGAGAAGGGGTTTTATCATTTATGCCAGTCAGTAAATTGATGATGTTAATCAAACAAGAAGGAAACGTGTTTTGTTTGCATGAGGTTTTTTCTACCTATTGTTTTCATAAAATCATCACATATTTGCACATCCTCCATAAAAAGAATAGTTTTATTGAACTTATTTGTATTTTTATGTTTTACAGATTTACCTTAAATCCTCCTACAGGGCTCTTTAAATCCTGTCCTGCAGTGTTGAGAATAAACATTAGCAGGATTTTTTTTTACTCTCCTACCTACATGAGTGGAAGCTGCAGGAAGGAAGATGAAGGACTGAGCACTGATTGGCTGTTAGTGCAGGAAAGGGGCAAGACCTACCCCTAGCAGCCAGCCAGGAGGATTTTTATTGGCTGCTTCAGGTTTGGGACTCCCCTCCTTACCGTTGGTATTACAAAAACACTTTCCTGGTGCCTCCATGGATCAGTGGTGGCCAGTGGAAATCTTTTTGGGGGGGCGGCAAACAGTATACCACCCCCCCATTGGCTAGGAAAGGTAGCACTTACCCAATCAAAGGCAGCTTCCCCTGCTCAGCGGCGGCGGCGGCCTCCCGTTCTCCTGCTCTCCACGGGTCATCACGAGGAAGGCGGCTTCTGTTTCCTCCCTCCTCCTCGGCGGACAGTCAGGAGTCTTCTTATTTCGGACAATCTGAAAATGGGTCTCACACCTGCTTCTGATTGGCCGGATTGAGGATCAGTGTTTCAACAGCGAATATTCATTCGCTGTTGTAACACACCTGGGTGGGCTCCGGTCGCATCCTCTGCGACCCGAGCCCACCCTATTTTGAAGCCTATTAGAGCCTCTGGCTCTAATCAGGTGCTTAAAAAAAAAAACAGCCGCTGTAATTCATGCGCCCTGAATGGGGCCGGATGCATTAATAGGGGGTGGCCGCGGCGGCCATGGATAGATTTATGGTATAAATGAATCTATCCATTATGCATACAGGAGGTGGCAAAGAAAGAGTGGGCGGTGCCCAGGCGCCCCTAATGGACGGGTCGCCGCTGCGTGTGATATTAGCCCCGCCTACTTCTGCCCACAGGACCAGTCCATAGCTATAAAAAGTTAACACCCACACAACAGCCCATTTATTCAGCACTACTGGTGGGCTTAGTAGCCCTCACTACACCTGTCTTTGGCAGCCAGTAGATTACTCACTTTTTTATGATGGAATTTGCTGAAGCTTCCCATCCTGATAGCTAGTTATTGATCTATCATATGTATGCTGCCATGGAGGCACCAGGAAAACAGAAATTTGTATCATACTTACAGTAATTTTCTTTTCCTGGTGCCTATCCATGGCAGCATATCGAACTCACCCAGTTCATTCCTAGCGATGTTCAGGGAATGGGCTGTTGTGTGGGTGTTAACTTTTTGTAGTTATGCACTGGTCGTGTGGGTGGAAGTACGTGGGGCTACTATCAAACGTATGCTGCCATGGATAGGCACAAGGAAAAGAAAATTATGGTAAGTATGATACAATTTTCATTTTTTTTTTTAATAGCACTTTAATGTATTCTTGGGCCCCAACGCTAGCCAAAGTCAGATGTTCCACTGGCCAGTGAGAGGGGTTAAAGTGTTACTAAATCCAGGACCCGGCATTCACTATGTCTGGCCTCCCACAGTACACAGAACATGGAAATGCAATTATTTTAGTAAATATAAACTGCTAAATACCTTTTCTCATTAGCAGTATATAGTAGTCTTGTGACTTTTATCAGTGTCCAGCTGAGCACTAGTTAAAGAGGAGTTCCAGCCTATAAAAAATAAAATAAAAAATTCAAAGTCAGCAGCTACAAATACTGTAGTGGCTAACTTTTAATATAAGGACACTTACCTGTCCAGGGATCCTGCAATGTCAGCACCCCACACCAATGGACGTCTTCAGGCTTCACAGACGGTTGCCTGCTATGTATGTGCAATTCACGCTGTGCTTTTTGACTGGTCCCATCATCTTCTAGGACACACACAGGTCCCAGAAGGCAGGGGGGTAAGGAGGAGGAGCCGGACACAACGTAGATCACCGTGTGGTGATCTTACCAGGAAGTGGGAGCGGGTACCTGTCAAAATCAGGTACCTGCTCCCCCCAGCACCCCAAAAAGGGCTGAATGTGTCAGTGGAGGGGGGAGGATGTGAACAAACGGAGCTTCCTCTTTTGGGTGGAGCTCCGCTTTAAAGCTTGTCAGAGGAGTTTTCATTCTCCTCTGAATGTCCTATGAGGCTGCAGGACCCCTGACCCTCTGTCTGCATAGTGCTGATTGGCGCTGTGCTGATCACATGCACCCTCCCACAAAAAAAAAAAACTCTTTAGCAACACACACCAAACTGAGCATGTGCAGAGTGCCTCCAAGGCTCTGTCTTATCATGAGATAGATTGGGGGCAGTGGAAGAAGTGGAGGATCAGAGAAGACAGGATCAAACAGCCTTTTTACACAATGTGGAGGATTAACCCCTTAGATTCCACAGTGAGTATAACTAGCATGCTTTACTGCATATACAGACTGATTTTACTGTTGTGAGTTTAGTAATACTTTAAGGCACAAGACAATTGTATATGAGCAACATAAACTGAAAACACTATTTAATTCATTTTTTATATTTAAAGTCATTCATCTATGACTCCATGCTGTATTTTGTTGAGAAATCACTTTGAAAAACATCCCCTTCGCATTTCTAGCTGTGGCCATCTTGAGTAAAGGGCAGATGATTCATGCAGCATTTACTTCCTAGAGGGTGTGCTTAGCTGAGAAAGCCCCACCTCCCTTCCTCCAGATAAAATAAAAAAAAAGCCCATAAAGACTCCTGGGATGTATGACATAATTTTGGCCTAGGAAAAAAAAGTTTAAAACAAGTAAATATAATATACCCTTTTACCTATTTAGTAGGGCTAGCTGCATAAGGATTACAAATAGTTAATGTTGATTGAGAGAGATTAGTTTGGCTTTACAAGCACTTCAATCTCTTTTTGGGCCCCAACGCTAGCCAACGTCAGGTGTACTACTAGGGTTGCCACCTTTTCTTCAAGTCAAACCCGAACACTTTAGTGTCTCACGGCAATTTTTTTTTTTACAGTATATACTATACAGTACATATATTTTGTGATTAAATAACATTTAAAATCATATGAAGTTAATCACAATAGTCCCCTCTTACATCAGAGTCCACAGAGTTCCCCTTTTACATCTGAATCCAAAGAGTTTGCTCTTACATCTGAACTTGCAGAGTTCCCTAATAATGTAAGGGGGGACTCTGCAGACTGATGTATGGGAGAACTCTGGGGTCTCTAAAGTAAGGGAGAACTCTGCGGCCTCTAATGTAAGGGAGAACTCTGGGGACTCTGATGTAGGGGTGAACTCTGGGGCCTCTGATGTATGGGAGAACTCTGGGGTCTCTAATGTAAGGGAGAACAATGGGGCCTCTGATGTAGGGGTGAACTCTGGGGCCTCTGATGTAGGGGTGAACTCTGGGGCCTCTGATGTAGGGGTGAACTCTGGGGCCTCTGATGTATGGGAAAACTCTGGGGTCTCTGATGTAAGGGTGAACTCTGGGGCCTTTGATGTATGGGAAAACTCTGGGGTCTCTGATGTAAGGGTGAACTCTGGGGCCTTTGATGTATGGGAGAACTCTGGGGCCTCTGATGTATGTGAGAACTCTGGGGTCTCTGATGTAAGGGAGAACTCTGGGGCCTCTGATGTAAAGGATAACTTTGGGGCCTCTGATGTAAGGGAGAACTCTGGGGCCTCTGATGTAAGGGAGAACTCTGGGGACCCTGAATTAAGGGGGAACACTGAGAACTCTGATGCACAGGAGGACTCTGATGTAAGAGGGAACACTGTGGCCTCTGGTGTAAAGGGGAACTCTGATGTAAGGGGTGCTGTGAGAACCCTGATTTTCCTTAGTGTACTCATTTAGAGGCAGGAGAGAGAAGGGGGGAGACTTAAGTCACAGACAGGGGTGGATGGTGAGCTCATTCACCCCTTGACAGTCAACACCTCTCATCTGTATCTTCTGGGCTTCAAATGTCTCTCCCCCACTTCCCTTTTCTTATTGGATTGGAGTGTGGGCAGACACAGAGTGATAGGGGCGGGAGGAAGAGGTGCAGATCAAGCCCTCTCTCCTCTCTCATCTGTGTTTGTGGGGGGGTGGGACTGTTAGTGCTGGCTTTGGGCAGTGTGAAAGAGAATGTAACAGACACTCTTAGCTTAGACAACTGCAGCCAGCAACCCTGCTGGGAAGCCATTGTCCAGTCTGAATAATGTGTCCGAGTTTAAGGTGGTCTGAAACGTGGACAGATGATTCAAAACCCGAACTGTCCGGGTGAATCCTGGACAGGTGGCAACCCTATGTACTACAGGCCAGTGGGTGGGGGTTAACGAGGGACTGAGACTTTTAGACTCTGAATGAATAGAACCCATATTTAGATCTGACTTGTAGTTTAGAGCCTAGGAGATGTGAGTATTACCTAGGAGATTTGGATATGGGGTACCTGATGAGGTCATGCTTAGTAATACTCAGTTTACAAACTGTTATCAGTGTAATGTATCATTTTGCCTTTGTAGCTCTTGACTGTTGCTTCCGTTATTGTTGCTTTGCTGGGTGTGTTGCCCAAATTAACATTCTTTTATTCAGACTTGGTGTGTCAGAGGGTGTGGCACTGCCAGAAGAGTTGTGGTCACCAGGAATCAGGGAACCCATACATCAGCGGCAGCTCTGGGAGTAAGCGATACAAATGTTAACACTTCTCTCAAAAAGAACAACCCACAATGTCTTTCTTCTCCAGTTTATCTGACATTACAATGCTGTGCATAAGCAGTTTAATGGGAAAGAGAGAAGACTTGTTAGATGATTTTTAGAGATTTTCCAGGCATTTTGAAATTTCTGTATACAATAGTGAGCCCTTCCAAGGCTCATACGTGATCATTAATGCTATAGAGCAGGGGTCTCCAAACTTTCTAAACAAAGGGCCAGTTTACCGTCCTTCAGACTTTAGGGGGGCCGGACTGTGGCCATTGGGAGTAGAAAAGGTCCCGATGTCAGTGAAAAAATAATGCCCCATTGTTTGTTTCAGTGGGAGTAATTATTCCCCATTGTTGGCATGATTGGGAGGAATTGTGTCTCTTCATTAGTGTCAGTTGGGGAATTATGCCCCATTATTGGTATCAGTGGATGAAACAATGGCCCAAGGGCCAGATAAAAGCAATCAAAGGGCCACATCTGGCCCCTGGGCCACAGTTTGGAGACCACTGCTCTAGAGTTTACCCTGCCATGCCTTAATTATTGCATATATTGTTTGAACCTTTTATATCACTTACAAATACATATTTTGGCTATCAAGAAACAGAAAGGCAAAAGTCTATCAAATCTAATCGCTTACAAACTCCATCAGTCTTGTATTCCCCCCAACAACTATGTCCATTTTTGTCTCTCAGGGGAAAACAGTTGAATCAATTCCATAATTCCAGGCTCTAGTAATTATAACTTGGTTAACACTTTGAAATCAGTAGCTGCCCGTGCATTAGGGGCGCACGGGCGCCGCCCCCCTATCCATGCGTCCAGGCCCCAGATCTACATACAGGGACGCTGGGCGCATGGATTCCAATGCGGAGTGGGTGTTTTTTTGAAGCATGTGATTGGAGCCAGAGGCTCTAATAGGCTTCAAAAAAGGGTGGGCTTCAGGCGAAGAGCACTGCATCTGAAGCCCACCCAGTTCTGTGACGATAGCAAATGAGTATTCATTATCGCCACACTGATCCTCCTCCCACCCAATCAGGAAGCGGGTCTGAGACCCATCACCTGATTGGCTGAAAGGACAGGAGATCCTATTGAACGCCTAGCAGTAGGAGATAAGAGACGCACGGCAGAAGAGGACACAGGAGCCACTGCCTGACCCACAGCTCACCGCCCGTCACCCGCTGCCTGACCCGCAGTGTCGGACAGACCGGCAGACAGCAGGCGGGGGGTGCTGGCTGGGATGTCATCTATCCCAGGAGTCCATGGGAATCACCTAATACTGAAATCTTGCGTGATTTCCTTGCGGGATGTCCTGTGACAAGTTGCCATAACAACAGGGCTAGAACTTCCGCTGATGCCTCCATTGCTATGGCAACCTGTCAGGAAGAAACATCGGCGTGCAGTGGCCTCACTACACAGACGCGTGATTGGGAGGTACATGCTGGGTAGCCAGCTGCACTGAATCCAGGAAATGAAGACAAGCAGGCTTCAGATGACCACAACAGCGATGGACCCTGCCTGCTTCCGAGATCAGGTTAGTTTATAATGATTTAAAAAAAAAACATAAAAGGACCACATTACTGACAGTATCCTAATGTTACATTAGAAGTGGTAACAATTACAGGGGAGCAATTAGAAAAAAAATTAATTGGGGGACTGGAACTCCGCTTTAAGCTCTGCTTAATGTTGGATGTGTATTTGGCCGGTTGAGCCCCAAAACAGTTCTGAAAATATATTTTTGTGTAGTTCCATGGCACTGGCACCATCTGCAAAGGGTCAAAGTGCATGTGCCAATGGGTAGAAAATGGCCCACTCGTAAACCCAACTATTGGTCCCAAATCATTTTATCTATATGTCAACCCTATCTATTCACCTTGCATCATCTGACCTCTCTACACACCAAAATAATTGGGGGACTGGAACTCCGCTTTAAGCTCTGCTTAATTTTGGATGTGTATTTGGTCTGTTGAGCCCCAAAACAGATCTGAAAATATATTTTTGGGTAGTTTCATGCCACTAGTACCATCTGCAAAGGGTCAAAGTGCATGTGCCAATGGGTAGCAAATGGCCCACTCGTGAACCCAACTATTGGTACCAAATCATTTTATCTATATGTCAACCCTATCTATTCACCTTGCATCATCTGACCTCTCCACACACCAAAATAATTGGGGGACTGGAACTCCGCTTTAAGCTCTGCTTAATGTTGGATGTGTATTTGGTCTGTTGAGCCCCAAAACAGATCTGAAAATATATTTTTGGGTAGTTTCATGCCACTAGTACCATCTGCAAAGGGTCAAAGTGCAGGTGCCAATGAGTAGAAAATGGCCCACTCGTGAACCCAGCTATTGGTCCCAACTCATTTTATCTATATGTCAACCCTATCTATTCACCTTGCATCATCTGACCTCTCCACACACCAAAACATTGAAGCCTCCCACAAGCGTACTGCACTATTTCTGCTACTCCTACATCGCCTGTACGGTTAGGATCCATTACCGTTCTTATTTTTTTAACACAACCTGCTGAAAATATTCCAGCCAACCCTTTGAAAATGTCTCCTCTCAATTCAAATAATAGAAAAAGGAAAAACTATTTCAAACATCTCATTTTTGTGCTGCCAGAACATAGCGCCCGGAATGTTTGTTTTGTTATTTCGCTATCAAACGAGCACAGTCCGGCATTACCAAGTCCCTAATATCACAGTTCCAATATGTCAACGCTGTGAAATGTAACAAGACGCAAAAAAAAAAAGGCTGCACTGGCTACTACACCTGAAAATGATAGACGCCTGATACACAAAATTTGGAACGGACCGGGGTATAAATAACGCAGCTTTGACATTTACCTCTTTGGATTTTATGAACTCCATTTATTCTAAGTATGTTAGCTGACCGTCTCTGAGTGTTTCTGTCACAGGCTTTTAATTAAACACCTACTCGCTCGTTAAGACTCTGTCCTTGGCCAGCACTGGCAGACGAACAAGGATGTTACAGAGCTTTGGCAGATATCTGTACGCATTGAGCAAGGCGCAGCTATGAGCAGCAGCTGCCAGCAGCAGGCAGGACAGGAAATAAAGAAATTGGTTCCTTCATCAGTGGCATGTCATTCCTGGCGTGAAGAAGGCAAACACGGGAATAAAAAGGAATCAGAGGGCCATCTGATCCGAGATCTGGGCTCCCCAGTGACTACGGAAGCTCGCCGTGCTGCTGTTGTATGGCTTTATAAAACATTACCTTCAAGGCAGATGCTTCCCATCTTATAAAAGGAGGGGGGATTATTTTCTGCTTTCTTAAGAAGTATATAAAAGAAAAAAGAAAGAAAGAAAGAAAGACGAAGGTGCTGGAAAGATCATACTTTTAACTTTACTGTTATATGCCAAAATTAAATACAAGTGAATGATTAAAAAACATTATACATTTTTGTATTTGTTAAATGTTATTTAAAGTGGTTCCAAAGGCAGAAGTTTTTTTGTTTTGTTTTTTACCTAATGCAAAAAAGAAGATGAACAAACCTTCTGCATGCAACTGCCCCTTCACATACTTACCTGAGAAAGATCTTGATCCAGCGATGTGCACAAGACCAGCGGCTCTCTCCCTCCTTTTTGGCTCAAAAACAGCAGCAGGAGAGATTGGCTCCTGCTACAGTCAATCACAGCCAGTGAGTAGGGAGTGGGGGGCGGGGCCAAGCCACACCTTGTGTGTCAATGTGCTCAGGAGCAACCACCCACAAGTCCCCATAGCCTGGGGGCATTCGGCATAGGGGAGGAGCCAGGAGCGCCAGCGGGGAATCCGAGAAGAGGAGGATTGAGGCTGCTCTGTGCAAGTATGACGTTTGTTCGTTTAATTTTTAAAAAACGAGCATTTGCAATAATTTTAACATATTTTAAAATGCTGTTAATATGCGCATCTGAAATCGGTCTTTTCAACAGCTTATCATAATGAGACTACCCCCATTCACACATTGGCATTTTCACACTCTAGCTTTTAGGGTTAGTTAAAGTGGACCTTCAGTAATTTTTTCATCTTTCCATCTACAGGCATACCCCACTTTTAAGTACACAATGGGACCAGAGCTTGTATGTAAAACGAAAATGTACTTAAAGTGAAACAATACCTTTTTTCACTTCTAGGGTGTAGTGGGGTGTCAGGGGCTGTAGTGGGGGTGTCAGGAGCTGTAGTTGAGGACTCATGGGGCTGTAGTGGGGATGTCAGGGGCACACTGGAACAGGGAGGGCTATGCTCTCGGAGCTTCAGCTTCTTCTACTGCGGCTGCAAAATGTCTGTACAGTACTTGTGAGGCACTTTACATACACTCGGGGGTATGGCCTTACTCGTGAGTGTATGTAAAGTGAGTGTACTTAAAGCGGGGTATGCCTGTATTAAATCCTCTCCCCTTGTTGTTTTAACTTTGGATAGTAAAACATTTTTTTCCTGCCAGTAAATACCTTATACAGCTTACTTCCTATTTCTTGTCTGGTAAAAAGCCTAGGCTTATGACATCATGCACAGCTCTCTCTCTCACTCTCCTGAGAGTTTGCCAGGAAGGGAGGGGGATGAGTCATAAGAAGGCCAATGAGAGCTGCAGGGCTGCAGAGCTGGAGGTGTGCCTCTGTGTGTCTGTGTAAATCCAGGAAGTAAACAGGCAGCAGCTTCAGCTGCCCACAGTTAAAATGCATGCAGTCAGACTCAGTGGAGGGAGATTTCTGCAGCATATTTAAGTACAGAATCACAGTATATATAAAATAATATGCAAAGTGGTTGGAGGGAAGCTTCAGAATGGAAAAGATGTTTTTTATACAAATTATGTGAGCAGACTGCAGTTCCTCTTTAACATGTGCCACCAAGGTGGGTGGTAAAAGCAGGCAGTTGAGCTGCCCCTCAGCTGTCCACCTGAACAAGTAGATGCAGTCACTCAGGGGCAGAACCTCCCCCAAACACGTCCCATTAAAGTGTATAGGGCCGTGCAGCACGTGGCTGCGACATGATGGGTCGGCATTTTTAGGGATAAAATGACTGGTTTATTATCACTTCCACACCAACTGTCAAACACTTTTCAGAGGGGCAGAAAGAGCTGCATGAAGTATGAAGGAGCCCTTAGACCATGTTACCCTAGTAACAGGAGGACACACTGTATGTTGATGTATGTTGCAATCTCCAGAGACAAATCTTCTACTAAACTCCATAATATGGTTCTCCCATGAGAAACTAGTGGAGACCAGAGGTAGGGACCCCCTCAGGAAAGATACTATTGT
Organism: Rana muscosa; assembly: GCA_029206835.1. NCBI lineage: Eukaryota > Metazoa > Chordata > Amphibia > Anura > Ranidae > Rana > Rana muscosa. The sequence goes on from CM055118.1 coordinate 448,189,614, forward strand.
GCTCAGCTATCACATTAGTACACAGTCATCAGGATCGTGTAGTAAAGTCAGTACTCACAAGGCCAGGGGAGCAGCTGTGCCCATTCAGCTTCTTCCAGATGCCTTCTAGTGGGACAATTTGGTCTGGATCCTTTAGGTGAAGTCTCGGGGTGTTAGAGATACCTTCAGGTGTAGACTCTCTAGCTCTGCCACAGCCAGGACCTTGATGAACATACAGAACTCTAGCCTTCTACTCAGAGAGGCAGAGCACCTCAGGCTAGGGACTCCCTCTGCAGGATTAAACCCATGACTAACAATATCCCTGAGGATCCCTTCCTTTGTTTAACCTACAGTAGCTTTGCTTCTCGAGACAATATTTGTAATTAAAACCCACCATAGCACAGGGCTGTTCCCAGACAGAATATTTATGTGCTCTTTAGCCACCTACTGAGCATACCTCTACAGGGATTGGCTACAGCAATCATAGTGTAATCATAAATATTCATAGTAACATACTGTAACACCAACCAGGCGCTCCCAATAAAGCATATAGATACCATAATTTATATATATATATATATATATATATTGTGGGGGGGGGTTAGCTCGGCAGCGGGTGTGTGTGATCCCCTGGATGGGCTCCCCACACAAAAACAGGCCCAGCAGACGGAGGTTGTGGTTTTCAAGATCAAAAAGGTGCGGTTTATTTCTCTATTTACAGTGACAAAAAAACACAGCAAAGCAAAAAGAAACATAAACAAAATAAACCCTGGTCAGCTTGACCTCTGACTAAACATGCAGGTTTCCTAACTAACAACTGGGATCAGCCTGGTGCTGTCCTAGTCCCTAAGTCCCTGGTTTAGTAAATGTCCAAACAAATAGCCACACAGGCTTTGTCTCACCGCACAGGGGTTCACTCTCCCTAGACAGTCCACACAGGTCTGGTTCCAGGCATGAGCAAACACCTAATGAAGCTGGGAGTTTTTATAGAGGCCTTAAACGAGCTGACAAGCTTCAGCTGGTCTCATCAACTCCCTGCCTGCACGACGCCCAGCACTCTCCCTAGTTGTATAAGTCGGCATAAAGCCTGAATCTGGGAGAAATATACCTACCCCCCTCGATGCAACCAGGTGACTTTACCTTCCTGCTGTCACATACCCCCCCCCTCTTGTTTTAACCTTGGGGTTGGAACACCAGCAATCAGGCATTCATGTACTCGAGACAAAGCATCCACATTCCCCATTTGAACGCCAGGGCGATGCTTTACTGTGAAGTTGAATTCCTGTAGGGCCAGGAACCACCTATTTACTCTTCTATTTGTCTCCTTGTTTTGAGCCATCCACTTTAACGGAGCGTGATCCGTAACCATGTCAAAGTGCCTACCTAGCAGATAGTACCGAAGGGAATCTAGAGCCCACTTCACCGCTAAACACTCCTTTTCAACCGTGGCGTAATTTACCTCATGGGACTTCAACTTCCTGCTGAGGTAAATGACTGGGTGCTCTTCCCCGTTCCAGACCTGGGACAATACTGCTCCTAACCCCACATCTGACGCATCACTTTGTACGACAAAGTCTTTAGAGAAGTCGGGTGAGTACAACACTGGCTGGCTACATAAGGCTTGTTTCAAGAATTGGAACGCTGCCTCAGCCTCGGGGGTCCATTTAATCATGACCGACCCTTTCCCTTTCGTCAGGTTGGTTAGGGGCACAGCCTTAGAAGCAAAGTGGGGAATGAAGCGCCGATAATAACCCGCGATTCCCAGAAAGGCTCGTACCTGCTTCTTGCTGTTGGGACGTGGCCAACTCTGGATGGCCTCGACTTTGTTGAGTTGGGGTTTTATTACTCCCCTGCCAATGGTGTACCCAAGATATTTGGCCTCCTCCTGCCCAATGGTACACTTCTTGGGGTTAGCCGTAAACCCCGCTTCCCGGATAGAGTCTAGGACTGCTTGCACTTTTGGCAGATGTGAGGCCCAATCTGTGCTATGGACAATTACGTCATCCAGGTAAGCCGCAGCATACTTCCGATGGGGCCTCAGTATCTGGTCCATTTTCCGCTGGAATGTGGCCGGCGCATTCTGTAACCCGAACGGCATTCTCTTATATTGGAACGCCCCGTCTGGGGTTACAAATGCGGTTTTCTCTTTGGCCGACTTGGCCAGGGGAATTTGCCAATACCCTTTTGTGAGGTCAAGAGTCGTCATGTATCGGGCTGTTCCCAGCCGGTCGATCAACTCATCTATACGTGGCATGGGGTAGGTGTCAAATTTTGTAACTTTGTTCAACTGACGAAAATCGTTACAAAATCGCCAGCTCCCATCCGGTTTAGGCACCAACACAATGGGACTAGACCAATCACTTTGGGACTCCTCTATCACCCCTAAGTTCAGCATTTTCTGTACTTCCTCCCGTATTGCCTCCCGTCGGGCCTCTGGGATCCGATAGGGTTTTAACTTCACCCTTTCACCGGGCGGGGTAATAATATCATGCTCTACCCCAGATGTTTGTCCCGGCAGCTCAGAGAACACCTCCTTGTTGCGAAGCACAAACTCCTTAACCTCCTGTTGTTGGGGTTGTGACAAGGTGGCTGCTATTCCAACCTCCGGAATCACGCAACCAGTTTGAGCTGGTGACCAAGTTTCTGCGACTAGGGACTCTCTATCCCTCCAGGCTTTCAACAGATTAACTTGATAGATCTGTTCGGGCTTTCGCCTTCCTGGTTGTCTGACCTTGTAATTCACTTCGCTCACTTTTTCCATTATCTCGTAGGGGCCTTGCCATTTGGCAAGGAATTTACTTTCAACCGTAGGGACAAGTACCAATATCCTATCCCCCGGGGAAAAGGTACGGGTCTTGGCTCCACGGTTGTACACTCTCTGCTGTGCCAACTGCGCTTGGGCCAAATGTTCCTTCACGATGGGCATTACCTGTGCAATTCGATCTTGCATCAGGGCGACATGCTCAATCACACTCCTGTGGGGAGAACTCTCACTTTCCCAAGTTTCCTTGGCAATATCCAACAGTCCTCTTGGGTGTCTCCCATACAGTAACTCAAAGGGGGAGAATCCCGTAGAGGATTGGGGCACCTCCCTAATAGCAAACATCAAATAAGGAAGTAGACAGTCCCAATCCTTTCCATCTCTATCCACCACTTTCTTCAACATTTGTTTTAGGGTTTTGTTGAATCTTTCAACCAGCCCATCGGTTTGGGGGTGATACACAGACGTACGCAATTGCGTCACTTTGAACAATTTACACAGCTCTTTCATAACCCGGGACATAAAGGGTGTACCTTGGTCCGTAAGCAGTTCTTTACAAATACCCACCCGGCTAAAAACAAGAGATAGCTCTTTGGCTATGGTTTTGGCCGAGGTATTTCGGAGAGGGATCGCTTCTGGATAACGGGTGGCATAGTCCATTATAACTAATATGTACTGGTGCCCCCTAGCGGACTTGATTATAGGACCTACCAAATCCATTGCGACCCTCTCAAACGGGACCTCAATGATGGGTAGAGGGACCAGCGGGCTACGGAAATGTGGCATCGGGGCCGACCTCTGACACACAAGGCAGGAGGAACAATAATTTTCTATGTCCTTCATCACCCCAGGCCAATAGAATCTCTGTAATACCCTCTCTCGGGTTTTCTCTGTCCCCAGATGACCTCCAAGAATGTGCCCATGGGCCAACTCCAACACCAACTTCCTGTAAGGTTTGGGCACCACAAGCTGCTCAACGGTTTCTTCTGCCCTTTTTGCCACCCGATACAGTAGGTCCTTCTCTACGCTGAAGTATGGGTAAGTGCAGGTATTATCTGGGTTCACTAACTCGCCATCTATTTCCACTACGTTTTCCCGTGCCTTTATTAGGGCGGGGTCTTTTAACTGTTCTGTGGCAAAATTTTCCCTGTGAACCTCAAGATCAGAAAACTCCACAGACGGTAGGTTTTCGTCTGAGGAGGTGGGCTCCTCTCCAGTTTCTTGAGTCTCGCCTGCCAATACTGACAAGGGAAATTCTGGAGAGTCCTCACCACTCTCAGAGGAGTTCTGGCTATCACCTTCCTGGTACATAGGGGCACCAGTGGGGGGCTCAGGATCATCCCACAGTTCCCAGAACTTCGGAAAATCCCTTCCCACAATGGCATCATGCGGTAATTGAGATACTAACCCCACTGGATGAGAGAGGGTACCTTTGGGGGTCTTGAAACACACTGTAGTCACTGGATACTCTCGGGTGTCCCCATGCACACAAATAACAGCTACCTTGCTATTCCCAGAGACCTCTGTTTTAACTAATTCAGCCTTTATCAGGGTCACAAGGCTACCTGAATCCAGTAATACCACAACATTTCTACCATTAATACACATTTTGCATAAATGTTTCTCAGTTCCCCGAATGGCAGTGCATGCGACTGTCGCACACAGCGACTGACGTCTGTCCGTCAGAAAGTCACATTGCATGGGTTCCTCCACAACCGGGCAATTTGCTGCAATATGTCCCGCTTGCCGGCAGCGGTAGCAAACAATCCATTTGGCTGCCTCGTGAGCCCCTGACTTCCCAGGCTGTTCTCGCCAAACTTTGGGTAGAGCTCCCACCCTCTCACTCTCTCCACCCTCACCCCTTGGAATCCTCTTATCCGCCCCTGGGGATGGTCTGGTCTTAGGGTGGAAAGTCCGAGAGTCTCTGGAAGAGGCCGTCAGGTTCTCTGTAGCCAAGTATTTCTCTACACGATCCACAAGACCACCGGCCGTCTCTGGGTCTTCATGGCTTACCCACTTTTGGATGGCAGTAGGAAGAGCTCTCAAAAACCGATCCATTACAACACGTTCCACAATCTCTGGTGCGGACAAAGTCTCTGGCTGTAGCCACTTCCTGCTCAGGTGAATGAGATCATACATTTGAGACCTGGGGGGTTTTCCAAGCTGGAAAGTCCAGTTATGCACACGCTGAGCCCGGACAGCCAGGGTGACACCCAGCCTTGCCAATATTTCAGCTTTTAGCATCACATAGTCTTTTGCTTGGTCAGGCTCTAGGTCATAGTAAGCCTTCTGCGATTCACCCGTTAACAGAGGAGCCACCAGTCCAGCCCACTGCTCCTCAGGCCACTTTTCTCTTTCAGCAGTCCTTTCAAATGTGGTCAAAAATACCCCTGGATCATCCTCTCCAGTCATTTTTGTCAATAAACAACTCACCCCAAAGGACGCGGTATTAGTGGGACGGCTTTCCTCACTGGTCTGCGGACGTTGCTGCATTACTGCTTCCATTTGTTGTAGTCTCTGCTCTTGCTTCTGTAACAGGTCTATGAAGCGGGCCTCAGATTGCTGCTGGGCTGCAAGGCTCTGTTTGCAAACCTGCATTTGTCTGCTGTTGATTGGCATTTGCTAGAGCCAGCTGTTTCAGTATCTCCTCCATGCTGGCTTAAAAAAAAACTGCCACTGGTTCTCCACCAACTGTGGGGGGGGTTAGCTCGGCAGCGGGTGTGTGTGATCCCCTGGATGGGCTCCCCACACAAAAACAGGCCCAGCAGACGGAGGTTGTGGTTTTCAAGATCAAAAAGGTGCGGTTTATTTCTCTATTTACAGTGACAAAAAACACAGCAAAGCAAAAAGAAACATAAACAAAATAAACCCTGGTCAGCTTGACCTCTGACTAAACATGCAGGTTTCCTAACTAACAACTGGGATCAGCCTGGTGCTGTCCTAGTCCCTAAGTCCCTGGTTTAGTAAATGTCCAAACAAATAGCCACACAGGCTTTGTCTCACCGCACAGGGGTTCACTCTCCCTAGACAGTCCACACAGGTCTGGTTCCAGGCATGAGCAAACACCTAATGAAGCTGGGAGTTTTTATAGAGGCCTTAAACGAGCTGACAAGCTTCAGCTGGTCTCATCAACTCCCTGCCTGCACGACGCCCAGCACTCTCCCTAGTTGTATAAGTCGGCATAAAGCCTGAATCTGGGAGAAATATACCTACCCCCCTGGATGCAACCAGGTGACTTTACCTTCCTGCTGTCACAATATATATATATATATATATATATATATATATATATAATGTATGCAATGGGCTAAATGCCAGATGGATTCAAAAGCCCAAATTCACATGGGGCAAGATGTCCGGTAAAAAAACAATGAATTATTCCAAAAAGAGATAACAATTTAACATGGTGCTGTGCCGTGTTTACCAGTAGTTGACCAAGCACAGGCTCTGGGCAGAAGGAATGTACCAGGGGACCCAGATGTCAGTGAAGGTCCATGAGAGGAGACCGCCAAATGTGGCAAAGGAACGGAGGAACTAATGTAACCAGAAATGACCTCACCGGAACCCGGAAGTATGTATTCGCAACCTTGGATGACTGGAACGCACCAAAAGATTAGGCCAGTTGCCAGGACAACATGTTTTGGGGCACACTCCTTTTACAAATACCAATATCAAAAATTATTTATGCTGCCCATTTGTCTTGCCCAACCTCCTATGTTCCAGAAATCTCTAGCAGGCAGGTAGAGCAAACCATAACTGCAGACTGTGAAACTCAGGGCAGCCTAAAGCAATCAACAACTGCTCCACTGATCACAGAGGAGCCAAAAAGAACTAAATGTGCCCAAAATCCTAGCAATCTAACCAGGAGGGTGCCACATCTGATTTTGTGGTGCAGGCTGGGTGTCACAGAACCAATCCATGGCCAAAACTTTGAAGTGCTAGATTGGTTAAGTAGAAAATTCAAGACGGACATAATTTATACTCAGTTCAAGGAGTGTGGGTGCTTTGGATAACGAGGAGACTTTAACAAACAGTACATGACTGGCTCTTGAAATGTGATAAATGTAAATGCACCACAGCAGCACTTCAGAAGAGGGAAGCACACTCTATAGGAAAAAACTAAGCAGAGAAGACGGCGCTTCTAAGTGCAGTAATAAAACACTTTAATGACAAGGAAGGGTTAAAAACACTCACAAGATGGAAGTGAAAAACAGGCATATCAATGAATCCATAACATCCATCGCGGTGCCTCCTGGGAGTAAAGACAGCTGCAGGTGGAAGTTCCAGCTGACCATGATAAACATTGTGTCTCTGATCCAAGATGGAGAACTGTGCTTTCAGGACGAGCATGGAATCCAGGCAACCAGAAGTGACATCAGAGTGGTTTGAATAAGGAGCATCTGGACATGCTCCAAAACATGTCCCACCCATTCTGATGTCACTTCCGGTTGCCTGGATTCCATGCTGGTCCTGACAGCACGGCTCTCCATCTTGGATCACCTGCAGCTGTCTTTTCTCCCAGGAAGCATCACGCTGGACGTTATGGATTCATTGATATGCCTGTTTTTCACCTCCATCTTGTAAGTGTTTTTAACCCTTCCTTGTCATTAAAGTGTTTTTTTACTGGACTTTGAAGCGCCTTCTTCTCTGCTTTATAACCATTTCAGCCTCGGAAGAATTTACCCCCTTCCTGACCAGAGCACTTGTTGCGATTCGGCACTGCGTCGCTTTAACTGACAATTGGTACCCAAACAAAATGTATGTCCTTTTTTCCCCACAAATAGAGCTTTCTTTTGGTGGCATTTGATCACCTCTGCGGTTTTTATATTTTGCGCTATAAACAAAAAAGGAGCAACAATTTTGAAAAAAAAGTAATATTTTTTACTTTTTGCAATAATAAATATCCCCAAAAAAGATCTAAATTTTTTTTTTCCTCAGTTTAGGCCGATATGTATTCTTCTACATATTTTTGGTAAAGAAAATCGCAATAAGCGTATATTGATTGGTTTGCGCAAAAGTTATAGTGTCTACAAAATAGGGGATCGTTTTAATGGCATTTTTATTATTTTTTATTTTTTTACTAATAATAGCGGCGATCTGCGATTTTTATCGTGACTGCGACATTATGGCGGACACATCGGACACTTTTGACGCTATTTTGGGACCATTGTCATTTATACAGCGATCAGTGCTATAAAAATGCACTGATTACTGTGTAAATGACACTGGCAGAGAAGGGGTTAACCACTAGGGGACGAGGAAGGGGTTAAGTGTGTCCTAGGGAGTTATTCTAACTCTGTGGGGGCTGGGCTACGAGTGACACGACAGTGATCACTTCTACCGATCACAGGGAGCAGTAGATCACTGTCCTGTCACTAGGCAGAACAGGGAAATGCCTTGTTTACAAAGGCATCTCCCCGTTCTGCAGCTCCGTGACACGATGGTGGGACACCGGCGGATATCGAGTCTGCGGTCCCGCGGGCACGGAGCTCGCGCCGCACGGCGGGATTTTCAAAGCGACGTACAGGTACGTTGCTCTGCCCAGCCGAGCCATTCTGCGATGTATATAGTTGTGAGGCGGTCGGCAAGTGGATAATTTATACTCTTTACCTACCTTCCCACACTTTTCTTGCAGAGTTGACAATTAATAATTGTTCTTTCATGGCTTGCCTTTGTTAAAAAAATATCCTAAACAATTATTGAACATTTGACAATAGGTCTTGAAAAAAATAGCAATTTGAGCAAGCTACAAATAATATTCTGGACACAATGAAAAATATCTCTCAAGCCTCGTACACACGATCGGATATCCTATGAATTCTAATCCGATGGTTTTGTCCATCGGAAATCCAATGAAGCTGTCTTCCATCAGTCTTGCCTACACACCATCAGTCAAAAAACCGACCGTTCCAAACGCGGTGACGTAAAACACTCCGATGAGCCGAGAAAAATTTAGTTCAATGCTTCTGAGCATGCGTCGACTTGATTCTGAGCATGTGTGGGTTTTTTATCCGATGGACTTGCCCATAGACAATCGGAGTTTTCGATCGGTTTTTTATCCATCGGAAAAATTTAAAACATGTTCTATTTTTTAAAACCGATGTAAAAAAGACCGATGGGTCCCATACACGATCGGTTTGTCTGATGAAAACAATCCATCGGACGGTTTTCATCGGTTAAACCGATCGTGCGTACAGGAAAACCGATCGTGCGTACTGAAGTCTTACGTTCTCTAACTGTTCAAAATTTCTTAGGGACTCTACATAGTATAATTTGAGGCAATTAAGGTATTCTACAGAAGTGTTAATTTTGGCAGCAAATTTCGATCTAGTTTTAGTCTTATGCCGCGTACACACGACCGTTTTTCACGTCGTTAAAAATGCCATTTTTTAAATTGGGCATTAAAAACGATCGTGTGTAGGCTCCAGAGCATTTTTAACGATGTGAAAAATGGCCTAAAAAAAAAAAGAGAACCTGCTCTATTTTTTCACGTAGTTTTTCACGTCGTTTTTTTTTAACGACGTGAAAAACGGTAGTGTGTATGCTTTTACGAGGGGAAAAAAAACGCGCATGCTCAGTGTTTTAAATGTTTTAGTCAGTTTTAGACTAAATGTTTTAGTCAGTTTTAGTCGATGAAATTAACACTGTTCTACGGAAAGTATCCAAGTCCCAAGCTTAAATCTACAGCCCCGAATTGTCTACATCATCTCTCAGATTATTACTGGCTTTTTAGCTATTACATTCAGCCCTTCTGAAATAATTCTGCAGGTCACAGTAAGCAAGAAAGGGCTCTCAGGCACACTATATTTTATAAAAGCATTATGATGCTGATGTCATGCATTGATTTACAAAAAGGTTATTCATTTTTATAGACCTCAGTTGGACTGCAAAAGGGGACCATATCCTTCAGATCATCAGAAGCCGTGAATGATATACTGAGGTTTACTATAATGACAATATAAAAAAGGGTTTTGAGGAGGTTAAGTAGATCCGTCTGTTATGAAAGTACTACAGATAAATAAAAGGGTGAAAAATCCAACAACAATATAGATTGTTTTCCCTTTAAAGCAAAGCTGCAATATGATCATATATTTTGCACGAGAACACAAAGCGGACATTTTTTTTTTTTCCAAGCCGTTTTGACTGTACGGTTATTATGCAAGCAGATGCATGATTCTTGTGAAGCTGCATTTGAAGGTTGTTTGTTTTTTTGTTTCCTTTTTTTGCAATTACTGTATATATGGCTAGACGGAAGTGATTCGTATTGGGGCATATATTTTCTACCTGGTTTACGGGGTACTTCTGCTTTATAAAGTACAGACCTGCAGCAAATTATTATTCAAGTACGAATCAGATCTGAACACAAGTGGTGGTTAAAAAAAGCTTTATTTATACGCAGGTGATGGTAGAAAAAAAATGTTGACTTTTAAAAAAATAAAAATAAATTCTTCACTTTCGAGGGAAGAAAAAAATAGCAAAGAAAGAAAAAAGTAATATAGCATATACAATTGCTAGACAAGTCATATTGTAATTGAATGTTATTCAAAAAAATACCTTTCCTTTTCGATCTGCAGTGCTGTCATTTTCTGTGAAATGCAATATGGCAACCTGGAGGCGTTCTGTACAGATGGAGAACAGTGGGCCCCCCTAGATATGTCATTTTCTGCTTGTGTGATTGGCTCACTGACTTTCCTGTAAGTCTACACTAAGATACAAGTCAGATTTTAGGCATCCCCTGCAATAAAAAAAATATTTTTGGAAAGATACTCCCAAAGGGAAATCAGTAAAGCCTTCTACAGACGACCGGTTTTCTCGGCAAGAAAGCTGCTGGGAGAGCTTTTTGCCAAGAAAACCGCTTGTGTGTATGGTTTCTCGGCAGGAAAACTGCCGGGAATCTCGAGGAGAAAAATAGAGAACCTGCTCTATATTTTTCTCATCCGGATTCTCGGCAGAGTTTTCCTGCCGAGAAACCCGGTCGTCTATATGCTTACCTTGTCCAGGTAAACTCGCGCATGCTCGAAAAGACTTTGACGCATGCGCAGTAGCATACAAGGGTAGTGTAGGGTGTAGCAAGATGACGGCGATGGCATAGAATGTGACGAGCGCAGGCTCGTCGTAGTCGATGACGTCACCGCGTTCTTGCCATTCAAAAGAATGGCGGTTCTTTTGAATGGGCGTGTGTACACTCGGCGAGCAAGGCAAACTTGCCGGGAATCCCCATCGGGAAAACCAACGTTTTTTTTTCCCGACGGGATTCCCGCCCGTGTGTACGAGGCTTAAGAGCTGTGAAAATGTGGAATAGACTCCCTCCAGAGGTGGTTCTGGCCAGCTCAGTAGATTGCTTTAAGAAAGGCCTGGATTCTTTCCTAAATGTACATAATATAACTGGGTACTAACATTTATAGGTAAAGTTGATCCAGGGAAAATCAAATTGCCTCTCGGGGGATCAGGAAGGAATTTTTTCCCCATCTGTAGCAAATTGGATCATGCTCTGCTGGGTTTTTTTGCCTTCCTCTGGATCAACTGTGGGTATAGGATTGTGTAAATAGGATTGTGTGATATTATCTTTAATTTATTTAATTATTTTTTATGGTTGAACTAGATGGACTTGTGTCTTTTTTCAACCTGACTAACTATGTAACCTCTAAAGGGCTGCAGACCCTGCCACTTTCATCATTAGAGCCCTGCAAGTGCAGCAGTTGATTAATAATTATAAAATCACTGATGTAAATGTATAATATATATGTAAAAGCGCTGCGTAAATTGACGGCGCTATATAAGTACCTGAAATAATAGTAATAATAATAATACCGTTCACATTCTCTTTGCACCTGGACACAAACAAACAGCCATTTCTTCAGAATTACAAAAGGTGGGAATCTGCTACAAACTTTGTTAAAATCCTTGCAATGTACATACAGTAGATCACCCAGAAGAGAATGTTTTGTTTTTTTTTCTCAATAAAGGTAGACTACTCTTTAACCACTTCAATACCGAGCTCTTTCACCCCCTTCCTGCCCAGGCCAATTTTCAGCTTTCAGCGCTGTCACACTTCAAAAGACAATTGCGCGGTCATGCAACACTGTACCCATATGACATTTTTATAATTTTGTTCACACAAATAGAGCTTTCTTTGGCTGTATTTATTCACCACGGGGTTTTTTCTTATTTACTAAACAAACGAAAAAATACAGAAAGATAACATTTTTCAAATAAGTAATTTTTATTTTTCATTGATGTGGGCTGGTGAGGCTGCACTGATGGGCACTGATAGGCTGCACTGATGGGCACTGGTGAGGCGGCACTGATGAAGCTGCATTGATAGGTGGCACTGATGGGCACTGATAGGCTGCACTGATGGGCACCGATAGGCAGCACTGATGGGCACTGATAGGCTGCACTGATGGGCACTGGTGAGGCTGCATTGAAAGATGGCACTGATAGGTGGCACTGATAGGTAGCACTGATGGGCACTGATAGGCTGCACTAATGGGCACTGATGGGGCTGCACTGATAACCTGGGCACTGCACTGATGATCAGTGCCCTGATTATAAGTGTACACAATGTGCTGACAGGCGTGCCGCTTCACAGCTCTCCTCCCACAGACACAGCACGTGAGGAAAGGACTGCCAATAACTGGCATGTCTGTTTACATGTGATCAGCTAAGAATGGACACAGCTGATTATATGGTAAAGGGCCACTGTGATTGGTCCTTTAGCTTGATCTGTCAGAGAGCACCTGATGCGCACCGGATTGTAGTTCATTGATTTTTTCCTGCAACTCGGTAACTGCCAGTCTGTATTGGAAGTACGAGCAGACAGCTCTACTGACAGTCTGCAGGAGCTTGGCATTGCACCCGTGGTCTGCTGATTGTGAGTGCAATGCTTTACAGGCTCCTAAGAAAAAAAAAATGCAAATTTTTTACCTGTAAAAAAAATGTGCATTTATTATTATTTTTAGTAAAGGTGAACTTAGCCTTTAAATAGTAAATTTTCAAACAAAATTCAACTAGTGTATGGTCAGCTTAAAGCCAAGGAGACCAATTCCAGTGGTGTTTGGTAAACGCTGGCTTTTATAAGGGGTATATCCTCTAACAAAGTTGGTCAATACCAAATTGGGGAACCCGAGTCTGATGGCGCGTACACACGACCGTTTTTAATGTCATTGAAAAAAACTGCATTTTTCTCGACGTGATTTTTCGTGTTTCCTCTCAAGCCTGCCTTGCCTACACACTATTGTGGAAAAAAAATTTGGAGTAAAGCGCGGTGACGTACAACACGTACGACGGCACTATAAAGGGGAAGTTCATGTTAGTAAAGTTTGTTGAGAGACGATTCGCGCTTTTCAGCCTCGTGCTTTTCAGTCCGTTACAGCGTGACGAATGTGCTATCTCCATTACGAACGCTAGTTTTACCAGAACGAGCGCTCCCGTCTCATACTTGATTCTGAGCATGCGCATTTTTTTTCACGTCGTTAAAGCCTACACACGGCCGTTTTTCATGACGAGAAAAACGACGATGTAAAAAACGACGTGAAAAATTAGAGCATGTTCCAATTTTTCTTGTCGTTATTCTCTGCGTTTTTCTCGTCTGGAAAAATGCTGGAAAGCCCACACACGATCATTTTTAATGACCATTTAAAAAAAAAATAATTTTTCTCGTCATTAAAAACGGTCGTGTGTACGCGGCATGACCCAGAAAGCCTTGATCTATATGCATTTGAATCATTGGTGCAGAGGGCCAAACAATGTCAAGAAGGAGCATGTTTCTATGCCCGGAAGTCACAGGTGTTTGCATACAGTAGCAGCCAGCAGTCTGTACAGATTAATGACAGGCCAACAGTTGCCACGGCTGTATGCATGTAACTTCACACTTGAGTAGTTACATGCATATAGGGACAGATGAGTGGCCCTCTACGCAAACGCCTTGCATCCAGGACCACTCATCTATCGCTGTGCATGTGTAACTGCTCAGATTTGCGGTTATGTCTGTGCAGCCAAGGAATCTGTCAGCCTGTCAATGATTTGTACAGGCTGCTGGTTGCTAATGTATGCAAACTACTGTGACTCCTGGGTGTAAAAATATGCTCCGACGACTTCTGCAGTCCTAAAAGCTTTTGTTGCCAAAAACAACCAGTTCATTCCAAAGAAATATTAATTCCCATCTATGTGTGTCGCAAACGTACACAAAATGTGCTTTCCCAAAACACACAGAAACACACAGTTCTTTAGCAGATGCACAGGGGTGGCATTCTTTAAGTGCTTATAAAGGCTCAAAGTTTTTTACCTTCATGTATTCTATGCATAGAGGTAAAAAATCTTCTCTGTGCAGCAGCCCCCCCTTAATAGCTACCTGAGCCAAATCGCGATCTAGCGATGTGCACGAGAGCCTCGGCTCTCTGGGGACTCTCCTTCCTCATTGGCAGAGACAACGCCCACTGCTGTCAAACACAACCAGTGTGCCAATGAGGAGAGAGAGGGGGCGGGGCCAAGCAGCGACCCTGTGTGTGAATGGACACAAAGAGCAGAAGCTCTAAGTGAGCCTGCTTGACTGCCTCCATAGCAAGCTACTTGCTCTGGGGGCATGCGGCAGGGGGGAGGGGCCAGGTGCGCCGACGGGGACCCAAGAAAAGAGGGATCAGGGCTGCTCTGTGCAAAACCATTGCAAAGAGCAGGTAAGCAGGGCCAGGACTAGGGATGGGCTATCTGTTTGAGTCGAAAATGAGTTTGACTCGAACATTGGCTGTTCGCCCGTTCGCCGAACAGCGAACAATTTGGGGTGTTCGCGGCAAATTCGAAAAGCAGCGGAACACCCTTTAAAAGTCTATGGGAGAAATCTAAAGTGCTGATTTTAAAGGGTAATATGCAAGTTAATGTCATAAAAAGTGTTTGGGGACCTTGGTCCTGCCCCAGGGGACATGTATCAATGCAAAAAAATGTTTTAAAAAATGCAGTTTTTTTCGGGAGCAGTGATTTTAATAATGCTTAAAGTGAAACAATAAAAGTGAAATATTCCTTTAAATTTCGTACCTGGGGGATGTCTATATTATGCCTGTAAAGTAGCGCATGTTTCCCATGTTTATAACAGTCTCTGCACAAAATGAAATTTCTAAAGGAAAAAAAGTCAATTAAAACTACTCGCGGCTGTAATGAATTGTCAGGTCCTGGCAATACAGATACAAGTCATTGAAAGTCATTTATAAATAAAAAAAAAATGCGTGGGGGTCCCCCCCAAATTCCATTACCAGGCCCTTCAGGTCTGGTATGGATATTAAGGGGAACCCTGCGCCAAATAAAAAAAAATGGTGTGGGGTTCCCACCAAAAATCCATACCAGACCCTTCAGGTCTGGTATGGATTTTAAGGGGAACTCTGCTCCAAGATTTAAAAAAAATGGCGTGGGTTCCCCCAAAAATACATACCCTTATCCGAGCACGCAACCTGGCAGGCCACAGGAAAAGAGGGGGGACGAGAGAGTGTCTCTCCCCCCCTGAACCATACCAGGCCACATGCCCTCAACATGGGGAGGATGTCCCCATGTTGATGGGGACAAGGGCCTCATCCCCACAACCCTTGCCCGGTGGTTGTGGGGGTCTGCGGGCGGGGGGCTTATCGGAATCTGGAAGCCCCCTTTAACAAAGGGGGCCTCCAGATCCCGCCCCCTCCCTATGTGAATTGGTGAGGGGTACATTGTACCCCTACCATTTCACAAAAAAAGTGTCAAAATGTTAAAAACCACAGGAGACGGCTTGGGACAAGTCCTTTATTAAAAAATAAAAAATAAAACAGAGATTCCAGTGATGTAATCAAATAAATCCATCCTCGATCTTTGGCGATGTAATCCAATTCTCGATCTCCAGCGATGGATGATCTCCAGCGACTCCAGCGAGGAACACCTACACGATCGGGAAACCTGCATTGCATCAGAGGGGGACGGGGTCACCCGTATACGTCACTGGGAAACCCTGGCGTTTCCCCTTGCGTCAGAAGGATAAAGGACTTGTCCCAAGCCGTCTCCTGTGGTTTTTAACACTTTGACACTTTTTTTTTTGTGAAATGGTAGGGGTACAATGTACCGCTTACCAATTCACATAGGGGTGGGCCGGGATCTGCGGGTCCCCTTTGTTAAAGGGGGCTTCCATATTCCGATAAGCCCCTCACCCCAGAGACCCACAACCACAGAGCAAGGGTTTTGGGGACGAGGCCCTTGTTCCCATCAGATAAAAGGGGAATATTGCGCTATTCGGAAAAACCGAATTAAGCGGCAACAAAGGTGCTATACAACACAAAACAGATATACTAAGAAAAAAGGTTGCGCTAAAACATGATGTGAAATGGCAAAATACCATACATAAATGTGAATAAACAAAATGTATAAAATATACCACTATATAAATAGCGTCAAAATAATGAAAATATATATGAATGTGAAAAAATTGATTAGACTCAGTCCAAAAACCAAGATATAAATAGAAAAATTGTATATAGAAAATTAATTCCAAACAGTGTCCAAACGTAAATCAAAGAAACTGTTGATGCTTGTGCAAATAAATCCACAGTGCCACACTTGTCCCCAATGGTTGAGAAAGACGTAATGATAGTAAAACACCTCCACCATAAGCAAACAATGCCGCTTACCAGATGGGCGTGATCTCTTATTGCAGGAGATCAAAACATGCATAGGCTAATGACCCAGCCTGGGGATGTGGACCTCAGCCAGCAGCACCCGGAGTCACGCCACATAAAATAATGAATGGATACGCATAGCATAAAACCCTTTAAAGTTTTATTACAGGCAAATAAGATTACACTTACGATTAAGAATTGGAAATAAAACATGTAACACTCGAGCTGGCCGGCTCCTCGATATGCAGCCCGTATCTTCCGGGTCTGGGATAAAAAACGCGGTGACGTCAGAACGTCGTGCCTCCCTACGTTTCGTCACAAAAGGGACGTGGTCCTTGTTCCCATCAACATGGGGACATCCTTCCCATGTTGAGGGCATGTGACCTGGTATGGTTCAAGAGGGGGGGCGCTCTTTTCCTGCGGCCTGCCAGGTTGCGTGCTCGGATAAGGGTCTGGTATGGATTTTTGGGGGGGAACCCCACGCCATTTTTTTTTTATTTGGCGCAGGGTTCCCCTTAATATCCATACCAGACCTGAAGGGCCTGGTAATGGAATTCTGGGGGACCCCCATGCATTTTATTTTTTATTTTTCAATGACTTTCAATGACTTTTATCTGTATTGCCGGGATGCGACAATTCATTATAGCCACGAATAGTTTTAAATGACTTTTTTTCCTTTAGACATGTCATTTTGTGCAGACTGTTTTAAACACAGGAAACATGCGCTACTTTACAGGCATACTATACACACACCCCAGGTACGAAATTTAAAGGAATATTTCACTTTTATTGTTTCACTTCAAGCATTATTAAAATCAATGCTCCCGAAAAAACGGCCGTTTTTAAAACTTTTTTTTGCATTGATACATGTCCTTCTGGGGCAGGACCCAGGTCCCCAAACACTTTTTATGACAATAACTTGCATATTAACCTTTAAAATTAGCACTTTTGATTTTTCATGTTCGTGTCCCATAGACTTTAACGGTGTTCGTGTGTTCGAACAAATTTTTTGCTTGTTCACATGTTCTGGATGCGAACCGAATCAGGGGGTGTTCGGCCCATCCCTAGCCAGGACAAGACAAGGGGTGAGCAGAAAGGACGCCTGCCCTTGGCGCAGCGTGTATTGAAGGGATTGCGGTTGCCGCAAGTTCCTTCTACTATAATATAAACAGGGCCAAGGATAAATCCAATGGAAAAACCAAGCTTACTTACCGACCAGCTCGCAGACAACCAAATAAACCTGTCAAACAGTATGCGTTAAAAGCAGGGGTTTAGTGTACGCGCATTTGCAAATGCATGCGTAAGCCACAGAGCCCCGTCACGGCACCCTGGTATCTGTGGTAACTAACACTAACTTATAAGTGTCTCCACAGTGGAAGCACATGCATTCTGATAGATTGGTAAGGGCAGGTGGACTGAAGGGGAGCCCACCCCTTCTTAAAGGTACAGGAGCACACTCAGCACCCAGCATGTAGGTCAATGGCTGCAAAGGTGTCAGTGCGTTGCCTGACCAATATACACGACAGTGATACAAAAAAGGGGTGGGCAGAAGGGATGGCTGCTCTGGGCCCAGCATGTATTGAAGGGATTGGGGTTGCTGCAAGTTCCTTCTACTGTAAGGCTGACAGGAGTAGTGACAGCGGCATCACTACTACTGTCAACCCAGCGCTGAAAGCGGAAAGGAGAGGAGAGAGCCAGGAAGAGATGCAGGCTGTGCTCTCTCTCCCCCTCCTCCCCATAAGCTTGCACATATTGAGGGGACAGGGAGCATTTTGGCATCTTTGCCCTGGGCACTGGATGATCTTGTCCTGGCACTGCAGGTAAGTATAACAGGATTTTTTTTTGCCTTTAATATCATTTTAATGGCACCCTCCCACAATGGCAACTGCGCATGAAAAACACGCAGCAATATGCGATTTGGTGCGGCGTGATTTTACAAAAGGGTCAGGGACTTCTTTCCCCTCAGGCGACATTTTAGAATGCGCTTAAACCACATGGGCACCTACGCACGCAGAGATGTAAACCAAGACTTAGGCCAGGTTCACACTGGGCTGCGGGAATGAAGCCGTGCGAGTTTAGCTGAACTCGCACTATTTCACTCCCGCTTGTCAGTCCAAATCGCAAAAAGTAGTACAGAAACTACTTTTTGAAATCGGTGCAGCGCCGCAGATGCAGCGTTGCACCGATTAGGATGGTGCCATTTCCGCCAATAGCCGTCGATTTGACATGCGATTTGACATGTTAAATCGCACCATTTTTAACCAGGGCTAAAAATGTATTCTATCTGGTAGCTATAGACAGGAATTCCACGTGTTCTCATTTTCTTTCAGTCCAAGAGTGTTCTCAATATAGCTGCCTAAGAAAGTTACTGCAGCAACTAGGTACATATGCCAATTAAATGCCAGATATCTGCTTATCTATTAAAAGAGCAGGGCAATTCATTTTGGCCAAACAATAGATTTTTCCTGTAAAAGTAGTTAGTACTGATGAACCATTGTTGTGTCTTAACTTTTAATGGCATCCTTGGCCAACGTTAGTTACTCTAATTATTTCAATAGAAATTTTAATTTCAGTCTATTGGATTCTAGTTTTTGTTCATGGTCGATTGTTCATTGGTTCATATATTCTGCCTGGCTCTCACGCTAACCCACTGTCATCAACAGCAAACAAAAAAAACACTCACCTGTACCACCTCTGCTCACCTCTGCTGGGTGTTCAAATTGTGGTTCTTTGTTCACAGTACAATACTGGTATTCACAACACTCATGCAGATGAATGTTTAGAAGAGGGGCTCACTTCCCTTATGGAGAAACAAGAAACAGTAAAATGTTGGTATGGTGCTCTATGCAACACAATATACCCTCTGTGTATAAATTAAGTATAAAATAAAAACTAATTCATACATACTGTAAATATCCATAACATTAAACATTATCCTAAGGAATTTGTGTCTACCAATACTGCCTTAATATAGTACAATACAGGCAGTCCCCGGGTTACAAACATCCGACTTATGAGACATATGGCTCCTACTTACAAACGTAGGGAGACAACAGGAAGTGAGAAGAAGTCTACCCCTAGGAAGGGAAATCCTCTCCTGTAAGAGTTATCATGGGAAAAATGTGTCTCCATTGAAGCTTTATAACCAATCCTTGTTTCCAAGACAAGCCAAAATTTTCAAAATCCAATTGTCCCAGGGACAGAAAGTGATGTGAATTCTTCTAAACAGGGGCACAGACAGCTAAACAAATGTTATAGGGGCGTTAACCCATCCCTATGCTATCCAAAAAACGTAAAAACATATATTTTTTTGGTTGAAGTTATACCTAAAAAATGAGGAAGAGGAAGGTCCTTCGAAACGCGTTCTGTGACCCTGGACTCCAGGTGGACATTACCATCCATAGGCCATTGACACCGGGAACAAGGAATCTGCGGCACTACACATGCTTGCTGGGCTGTCAGAGACATTTCCCTATTAGCAGTCAGTGGCACAGAAATCCAGACTTTGTGCCTGCAGCAACTCATCATCTATTCATCCAGCTGCACTCTTTCAGGACCGTGCCTCCAACACAGGCTCACCCCCTCCCGTGGACGCCTAGATAGTTGCATAGTTACATAGTTGGTATGGTGGAATAAAGACAACAGCCCATCCAGTTCAACCTGTGTAGGCGTGTAGAAAAATTATTTCCCATATCCCCGCATATTGTTTTCGCTAAGATGCACGTTCGAGAGTCCTTTAAAACTAGCCATACTTTCTGCCGACACCACCTATTGTGGTAGAGAGTTCTACATCCTCTGACAGTGAAAACCCCCTACGCAGCTTAAGGTTAAACCGCTTCTTATCCAGTCTAATTGTGTGGCCCTGTGTCTTTCTACACTCCCTGGGACAGAAAAGTTTCAGTCCCAGGGACTGAAACACACACATATATATGTA
Source organism: Rana muscosa (assembly GCA_029206835.1). Taxonomy (NCBI): domain Eukaryota; kingdom Metazoa; phylum Chordata; class Amphibia; order Anura; family Ranidae; genus Rana; species Rana muscosa. The sequence continues at coordinate 448,209,913 of CM055118.1, forward strand.
TATATATATATATATATTGTGACAGCAGGAAGGTAAAGTCACCTGGTTGCATCCAGGGGGGTAGATATATTTCGCCCAGATTCAGGCTTTACGCCGACTTATACAACTAGGTGGAGAGTTGTATAAGCCCAGCTGAGGCTAGTGGGCTCATGGATGACTCATACCTCTAGGGAGAGTGTGGGGCGTCGTGCAGACAGGGAGTTGATGAGACCAGCTGAAGCTTGTCAGCTCATTTAGGCCTCTATAAGAACTCCCAGATTCATTAGGTGTTTGCTCATGCCTGGAACCAGACCTGTGTGGACTGTCTAGGGAGAGTGAACCCCTGTGCGGTGAGACAAAGCCTGTGTGGCTATTTGCTTGGACATTTAAAACCAGGGACTTAGGGACTAGGACAGCACTAGGCTGATCCCAGTTGTTAGTTAGGAAACCTGTATGTTTACTCAGAGGTCAAGTTGACCAGGATTTATTTTATTTATGTTTCTTTTGCTTTGCTGTGTTTTGTCACTGTAAATAGAAAATAAACCGCACCTTTTTGATTTTGAAAACCACAACCTCCGTTTGCTGGGCCTGTTTTTGTGTGGGGAGCCCATCCCGGGGGTCACACACACCCGCTGCCGAGCTAACCCCCTCACAGTTGGTGGAGGATGCAGGCAGTTTTTTTTAAGCCAGCATGGAGGAGATACTGAAACAGCTGGCTCTAGCAAATGCCAATCAACAGCAGACAAATGCAGGTTTGTAAAGGAGCATTGCAGCCCAGCAGCAAGCTCATCAACAGAGCCTTGCAGCCCAGCAGCAAGCTCACCAACAGAGTCTGGAAGCTCAGCAACAAGCCCAGCAGCAATCTGAGGCCCGCTTCATAGACCTGTTACAGAAGCAAGAGCAGAGACTACAACAAATGGAAGCAGTAATGCAGCAACGTCCGCAGACCAGTGAGGAAAGCCGTCCCACTAATACCGCGTCCTTTGGGGTGAGTCGTTTATTGACAAAAATGACTGGAGAGGATGATCCAGAGGTATTTTTGACCACATTTGAAAGGACCGCTGAAAGATAAAAGTGGCCTGAGGAGCAGTGGGCTGGACTGGTGGCTCCTCTGTTAACTGGTGAATCGCAGAAAGCTTACTATGACCTAGAGCCTAACCAAGCAAAAGACTATGTGATGCTAAAAGCTGAAATTTTGGCAAGGCTGGGTGTCACCCAGGCTGTCCGGGCTCAGCGTGTGCATAACTGGACTTTCCAGCTTGGAAAACCCCCCAGGTCTCAAATGTATGATCTCATTCACCTGAGCAGAAAGTGGCTACAGCCAGAGACTTTGTCCGCACCAAAGATTGTGGAACGTGTTGTAATGGATTGGTTTTTGAGAGCTCTTCCTACTGCCATCCAAAAGTGGGTAAGCCATGGAGACCCAGAGACGGCCAATGGTCTTGTGGATCGTGTGGAGAAATACTTGGCTACAGAGAACCTGACGGCCTCTTCCAGAGACACTCGGACTTTCCACCCTAAGACCAGACCATCCCCAGGGGCGGATAAGAGGATTCCAAGGGGTGAGGGTGGAGAGAGTGAGAGGGTGGGAGCTCTACCCCAAGTTTGGCGAGAACAGCCTGGGAAATCAGCGGCTCAAGAGGCGGCAAGAAGGATCGTTTGCTACCGCTGCCGGCAAGCGGGACATATTGCAGCCAATTGCCCGGTTGTGGAGGAACCCATGCAGTGTGACTTTCTGACGGGCAGACGTCAGTCGCTGTGTGTGACAGTCGCATGCACTGCCATTCGAGGAACTGAGAAACATTTATGCAAAATGTGTGTTAATGGTAGAAATGTTGTGGTATTGCTGGATTCAGGTAGCCTTGTGACCCTGATAAAGGCTGAATTAGTTAAAACAGAGGTCTCTGGGAATAGCAAGGTAGCTGTTATTTGTATGCATGGGGACACCCGAGAGTATCCAGTGACTACAGTGTGTTTTGAGACCCCCAAAGGTACCCTCTCTCATCCAGTGGGGTTAGTATCTCAATTACCACATGATGCCATTGTGGGAAGGGATTTTCCGAAGTTCTGGGAACTGTGGGATGATCCTGAGCCCCCCACTGGTGCCCCTATGTACCAGGAATGTGATAGCCAGAACTCCTCTGAGAGTGGTGAGGACTCTCCAGAATTTCCCTTATCAGTATTGGCAGGGGAGACTCAAGAAACTGGAGAGGAGCCCACCTCCTCAGACGGAAACCTACCGTCTGTGGAGTTTTCTGATCTGGAGGTTCACAGGGAAAATTTTGACACAGAACAGTTAAAAGACCCCGCCCTAATAAAGGCACGGGAAAACGTAGTGGAAATAGATGGCGAGTTAGTGAACCCAGATAATACCTGCACTTACCCATACTTCAGCGTAGAGAAGGACCTACTGTATCGGGTGGCAAAAAGGGCAGAAGAAACCGTTGAGCAGCTTGTGGTGCCCAAACCTTACAGGAAGTTGGTGTTGGAGTTGGCCCATGGGCACATTCTTGGAGGTCATCTGGGGACAGAGAAAACCCGAGAGAAGGTATTACAGAGATTCTATTGGCCTGGGGTGATGAAGGACATAGAAAATTATTGTTCCTCCTGCCCTGTGTGTCAGAGGTCGGCCCCGATGCCACATTTCCGTAGCCCGCTGGTCCCTCTACCCATCATTGAGGTCCCGTTTGAGAGAATCGCAATGGATTTGGTAGGTCCTATAATCAAGTCCGCTAGGGGGCACCAGTACATATTGGTTATAATGGACTATGCCACCCGTTATCCAGAAGCGATCCCTCTCAGAAATACCTCGGCCAAAACCATAGCCAAAGAGCTATCTCTTGTTTTTAGCCGGGTGGGTATTTGTAAAGAACTGCTTACGGACCAAGGTACACCCTTTATGTCCCGGGTTATGAAAGAGCTGTGTAAATTGTTCAAAGTGACGCAATTGCGTACATCTGTGTATCACCCCCAAACCGATGGGCTGGTTGAAAGATTCAACAAAACCCTAAAACAAATGTTGAAGAAAGTGGTGGATAGAGATGGAAAGGATTGGGACTGTCTACTTCCTTATTTGATGTTTGCTATTAGGGAGGTGCCCCAATCCTCTACGGGATTCTCCCCCTTTGAGTTACTGTATGGGAGACACCCAAGAGGGCTGTTGGATATTGCCAAGGAAACTTGGGAAAGTGAGAGTTCTCCCCACAGGAGTGTGATTGAGCATGTCGCCCTGATGCAAGACCGAATTGCACAGGTAATGCCCATCGTGAAGGAACATTTGGCCCAAGCGCAGTTAGCACAGCAGAGAGTGTACAACCGTGGAGCCAAGACCCGTACCTTTTCCCCGGGGGATAGGATACTGGTACTTGTCCCTACGGTTGAAAGTAAATTCCTTGCCAAATGGCAAGGCCCCTATGAGATAATGGAAAAAGTGAGCGAAGTGAATTACAAGGTCAGACAACCAGGAAGGCGAAAGCCCGAACAGATCTATCACGTTAATCTGTTGAAAGCCTGGAGGGATAGAGAGTCCCTAGTCGCAGACACTTGGTCACCAGCTCAAACTGGTTGCGTGATTCCTGAGGTTGGAATAGCAGCCACCTTGTCACAACCCCAACAACAGGAGGTTAAGGAGTTTGTGCTTCGCAACAAGGAGGTATTCTCTGAGCTGCCGGGACAAACATCTGGGGTAGAGCATGACATCATTACCCCGCCCGGTGAAAGGGTGAAGTTAAAACCCTATCGGATCCCAGAGGCCCGACGGGAGGCAATACGGGAGGAAGTACAGAAAATGCTGAACTTAGGGGTGATAGAGGAGTCCCAAAGTGATTGGTCTAGTCCCATTGTGTTGGTGCCTAAACCGGATGGGAGCTGGCGATTTTGTAACGATTTTCGTCAGTTGAACAAAGTTACAAAATTTGACACCTACCCCATGCCACGTATAGATGAGTTGATCGACCGGCTGGGAACAGCCCGATACATGACGACTCTTGACCTCACAAAAGGGTATTGGCAAATCCCCCTGGCCAAGTCGGCCAAAGAGAAAACCGCATTTGTAACCCCAGACGGGGCGTTCCAATATAAAAGAATGCCGTTCAGGTTACAGAATGCGCCGGCCACATTCCAGCGGAAAATGGACCAGATGCTGAGGCCCCATCGGAAGTATGCTGCGGCTTACCTGGATGACGTAATTGTCCATAGCACAGATTGGGCCTCACATCTGCCAAAAGTGCAAGCAGTCCTGGACTCTGTTCGGGAAGCGGGGTTTACGGCTAACCCCAAGAAGTGTACCATTGGGCAGGAGGAGGCCAAATATCTTGGGTACACCATTGGGAGGGGAGTAATAAAACCCCAACTCAACAAAGTCGAGGCCATCCAGAGTTGGCCACGTCCCAACAGCAAGAAGCAGGTACGAGCCTTTCTGGGAATCGCTGGGTATTATCGGCGATTCATTCCCCACTTTGCTTCTAAGGCTGTGCCCCTAACCAACCTGACGAAGGGGAAAGGGTCGGTCATGATTAAATGGACCCCCGAGGCTGAGGCAGCATTCCAATTCTTGAAACAAGCCTTATGTAGCCAGCCAGTGTTGTACTCACCCGACTTCTCTAAAGACTTTGTCGTACAAAGTGATGCGTCAGATGTGGGGTTAGGAGCAGTATTGTCCCAGGGCTGGAACGGGGAAGAGCACCCAGTCATTTACCTCAGCAGGAAGTTGAAGTCCCATGAGGTAAATTACGCCACCGTTGAAAAGGAGTGTTTAGCGGTGAAGTGGGCTCTAGATTCCCTTCGGTACTACCTGCTAGGTAGGCACTTTGACATGGTTACGGATCACGCTCCGTTAAAGTGGATGGCTCAAAACAAGGAAACAAATAGAAGAGTGAATAGGTGGTTCCTGGCCCTCCAGGAATTCAACTTCACAGTAAAGCATCGCCCTGGCGTTCAAATGGGGAATGTGGATGCTTTGTCTCGAGTACATGAATGCCTGATTGCTGGTGTTCCAACCCCGAGGTTAAAACAAGAGGGGGGGGTATGTGACAGCAGGAAGGTAAAGTCACCTGGTTGCATCCAGGGGGGTAGATATATTTCGCCCAGATTCAGGCTTTACGCCGACTTATACAACTAGGTGGAGAGTTGTATAAGCCCAGCTGAGGCTAGTGGGCTCATGGATGACTCATACCTCTAGGGAGAGTGTGGGGCGTCGTGCAGACAGGGAGTTGATGAGACCAGCTGAAGCTTGTCAGCTCATTTAGGCCTCTATAAGAACTCCCAGATTCATTAGGTGTTTGCTCATGCCTGGAACCAGACCTGTGTGGACTGTCTAGGGAGAGTGAACCCCTGTGCGGTGAGACAAAGCCTGTGTGGCTATTTGCTTGGACATTTAAAACCAGGGACTTAGGGACTAGGACAGCACTAGGCTGATCCCAGTTGTTAGTTAGGAAACCTGTATGTTTACTCAGAGGTCAAGTTGACCAGGATTTATTTTATTTATGTTTCTTTTGCTTTGCTGTGTTTTGTCACTGTAAATAGAAAATAAACCGCACCTTTTTGATTTTGAAAACCACAACCTCCGTTTGCTGGGCCTGTTTTTGTGTGGGGAGCCCATCCCGGGGGGTCACACACACCCGCTGCCGAGCTAACCCCCTCACAATATATATATATATATATATATATATATATATATATATATATATTTATATGTGTGTTTTTTACACTTTTGTGAGTATTAATTTTTAACTTTACTTTGTAATTCAAGTAGAACTATAGGCAAACCATTTTTTTTTAATTTTGGATAGAGCAAGGGAGGATTATAACCCCTGTCAGATTTTTTTTCGCCATCTGTGTCCCATTGCAGAGATTTACCTTCACTTCCTGTCCCATCGCCAAACAGGAAGTGAGAAGAAATTCCTGCAAATTAAGGGAATTCCTTGGGGACCCCTAGGTCACCAGAACTAGTGTCCCCATTGGAAGATTTCCCCAATATTACTTTTCTGGGGACAACCCAAATTTTGGGTAATTTATTTTCCTTTCACTTTCAATGATAATGGTAAACAGAAGAAATAGAGAGGGTAAATCTCCTTAACAGTGGCACAGACCGCAATAAAAACCTGATAGGTGTTCTAATCCCTCTCCACTCCATCCAAAACTAAAAACAAGTTTTCCCTTTAGTTATACTTTAAACTTTGTTGAAACTTACTACACCAAAGCGGTTACGCTGTCTCCCTCCCTTCCCTACACTTAAAAATCATACCTGTTTCTACTTACATACAAATTTACATTAAGAACAAACCTACAGAACCTATATTGCTTGTAACTCAGGGACTGCCTGTACAAATTCTCCATACAATAATTTGCAATAATTCATGGAAAGAATATCATGAAATCGCTATGCAACAAAGTGCTGTAAAGTAACCAAGAAATCACTATCGAAAAAAATGTTCCTATAAATTTATAAATGAAGATATAAATAAAAGTCTCTGTGTAAATAAACAGTCTAAAAGTGCTTCAATAAAGTGCAATTCAAATCTCTGCCTCTTCACTTGTTTTTTGGGAGAGTGCTTCAATAAAGTGCAACTTACAGGTAGATCTCTGTGTCTTCACTTTTTTTTTATGTGAACACATGCTCCCCTTCTGAACACCAAACTCAGCAGAGCTCCTTGACCCCTTATTTATGGCAAGTTGAACAAAAGCACTTTAGGATGTTTCTCTCCTCTAGCCGCCCTTTCTGGCTTGGTCTCCAGGACTTTTATCTCCACCAACTCCAAGGTTCTCCTCCGATGCATGCAGGTAGCTGGAACCACAGGATTTAATTTGGGAACACCAGTGTCAGGTTAGCAGAAGGGAAGCAATGAGGGCACCCCGACTGTGTTGGAATGGTCCATCACCCAGCTTGGGTGCCTCCATCAAGATATAGGTTCCACCAGTCTGGAACCAGGAACCAGGTATTATAGCTGAACACCAAGATCTAGAATACACTAGCTCTGGTACGAACTGGAACTGGAACTGACTTTATTGTAAATTCACACAGAATATATACCATGCAAGATCAGATAAGAGTTTGATCACATTACCCTAACAATACAAACTGTAAACAGGAATAGAATTAACATAGCTAAGGAACAGCCAACATAAACATAAACATTAAGCTAATAAAACAACTAGCCCCTTAAACAAACCTAGGTGCCCAGACAGTTTGGCACCCAACCCACAACCCTGGATATACAAAGTACATTACACATTATCATAAGCTTAAACACATAACCATCCCACAATTGTGCCACAACAAGCTAAAGTGGACACAATATTAATCACATTTTCAAGAGATGATCAGACAGGCAGAAACAATAGGTGACTCAATTAACAATGGGAACGCACACCTAGGAGGCACACAATGGGAGAGACATACTTAACAATAAACCCATAACACTATAATAAACAGAATATAGCAGGAGACCCCAGCCCAGCTCAGACTGTCCTGCACCAATATTTAAGAAGACCCAGGGCTGTCCAAATCTCATTAATCAGCTTTCTTCTTACATACATCTTCTCACTGAGTTTTAAGTTGACAGAGACCATCATGTCTTCCTTGACTGCTAAATGTAATAATGTCTTCTTGCATTATATAACAAGACATCTTCCCAAATGCTTGTAGCTCCCTCAAAATGCCAGGGCCCATAGTTAGTAGGCAAGGCGCTACCCCGCAGTCCCCTCCAAAAAGGGTCTGTCACATTCTTCACCCACAAGCCAAAGTCGGTAACAATCGAGCAGGGAGGCACAAAATCATGAGCAGGATCATAGTCAGAGATGAGCAGAGGTTGGGAACATGCAGACATAGAAGCACAGAATCGATAGGCAAAATCTGGGTCAAGAGTCCAGGCCAAGGTTGGTAGCACAGGTATGCAACAGACATAAATAGGCAGGGGTAATCCAGTGGCAGGTCAGATGAAAGCCGGCTCAATAACAGAGTCAAGCAGGATTCAGGATTAAGGATCAAGTAGGATTCAGGATCAAGGATAACAGGAGATGCAAGCTGGAAGACCATCCAGTAATGATCCCATGCAGGTCCCAGTTTTAAATAGACCACTAGGCCCCAGTATGCCATTGTGCATGTGTTCTTATGTCCGAAAACATGAGCATGAGCCTTACAGCTGACATAATGATCCTGACACTGAGACAATCAAAAAGGGAGCAGGCACTGCTGTCCTTTCTTAATCAAAAGCCAATATGCTCATAGAGATATCCTGCATTAAATATTAATTTACAAAATAAACGACATTTTATACAGTTAATGGGAAAAATTATAAAAATATGAATTTCTATTTCTGTAAACGTTCGTAAAAAAAAATGACCATATGCGATTTAGTTTCACTTTTAACCACTTAACAACCGGCCCATAGCCGAATGACGGCTACAGGGCGGTTTGTTAACTCTGGGAGGGCGTACACTGACATCCTCGCAGAATCGCGCTCCAACGCGCCCCCTGGGGTGCGCACACGGGAGTGTCCATAACCACCGGGTCCAGAGGACCCGGCGCATCACGGTAAATGGCCGCTGATATCATGGTAAATGGCCGCTGTCATGACGCCGGTTCCTCTCTCCCCTATGTGTACCGATCGGTACAGTGTGAGAGGAGAGGGGGAGAGATCGGTGGCAGCAGCGCTGTGGGCTGGATCTGTAGTGCCCACAGCGCTGCTCTGTGACAATTGCAGTCACAGATCCTGCCATTTATCCATCCATGCTCAGCCATCCCTGCCATACTCTGCAATACCCTGCCATACACTGCAATACTCTGCAATACCCTGCCATACTCTGCCATACTCTGCCATACTCTGCCATACTCTGCAATACCCAGCCATACTCTGCAATACCCAGCCATACTCTGCAATACCCAGCCATACTCTGCAATACCTGGCCATACTCAGTGATACCCGGTCATACTCTGCAATACCCGGTCATACTCTGCAATACCCGGTCATACTCTGCAATACCCAGCCATACTCTGCAATACCCAGCCATACTCGGCGATACCCAGCCATACCCAGCCATACTCAGCGATACCCAGCCGTACCCAGTCATACTCTGCCATACCCAGCCGTACCCAGTCATACTCGGCCATACTCAGCAATACCCAGCCATACCCAGCCATACCCAGACATACTCGGCCATGCTCGGCCATGCTCAGTCATACTCGGCTGTACTCTGCCTCTGTATGTGGCCAGGCTGTGGAAGTCTCACGCATGTGGTATCGCCGTACTCAGGAGGAGTAGGAGAATCTATTTTGGGATGTCATTTTTGGTATGTACATGCTATGTGTTAGAAATATTGTATAAATGGACAACTTTGTGTTAAAAAAAAGAAGTGTTTTAACTACTTCCCGCCAGCCGGCCGTCATATGACGTCCTTGACTTTGTGCAGGGATATCTGAATGATGCCTGCAGCTACAGGCATCATTCAGATATGAGATTTTTCAGCCGGCGATTCCCTACACCATAAGAATGATCATAGCAGCTGTTCCACTGCTTGATCATTCTTACGGGCGGTGAGAGGGGACATCCCCCCTCCCGCCGCTCTCCGGTGCTTCTACCAAACTCACCGATACGATCAAACCCAGGATTGTTTTTTTTATCCTAGAGGTGAGATGTGGGGTCTTATTGACCCCAAATCCCACTGTAACGAGGACCTGTCGTGCCATATTCCTATTACAAGGGATGTTTACATTCCTTGTAATAGGAATAAAATTGATCAAAAAAACATTTGGGGGGAAAAAAGTGTCAAACTAAAATAAATAAAGTAAAATGAACAATACATTTTTTTTTTTAAAGCGCCCCTGTCCCCGTGTGCTCACATGCAGAAGCGAACACATACGTAAGTCCCGCCCACATATGAAAACAGTGTTCAAACCACACATGTGAGGTATCTCTGTGAACGTTAGAGCGAGAGCAATAATTTTGGCCCTAGACCTTCTCTGTAACTCAAAACATGTAACCAGTAAAAAAAATTAAAGCGTTGTCTATAAGGATTTTTAAGTAGCAAAGTTTTGGGCCATTCCACGAGCGTGTGCAATTTTGAAGGGTGACATGTTAGGTATCTATTTACTCGGCATAACTTCATCTTTCACATTATGCAAAAACATTGGGCTAACTTTACCGTTTTGTTTTTTTTAAACCAAAAACCAAAAAAAAGTGTTTCGAAAAATTGCTGCGCAAATACCGTGCGAGATAAAAAGTTGCAACGACCGCCATTGTATTCTCTAGGGTCTTTGCTAAAAAAAAACATATATAATGTTTTGGGGTTCTATGTAATTTTCTAGCAAATAAATGATGATTTCTACATGTAGGAGAGAAATGTCAGAATTGGCCTGGGTGCTCCAGAACGCCTGAAGGTGCTCCCTGCATGTTGGGCCTCTGTATGTGGCCACGCTGTGTAAAAGTCTCACACATGTGGTATCGCCATACTCAGGAGTAATAGCAGAATGTGTTTTGGGGTGTAATTTGTGGTATGCATATGCTGTGTGTGAGAAATAACCTGCTAATATGACAATTTTGTGAGAAAAAAAAAAGAAAAAAAAAATCTTGATTTGCAAAGAATTGTGGGAAAAAATGACAACTTCAAAAAACTCACCATGCCTCTTTATAAATACCTTGGAATGTCTTCTTTCCAAAAATGGGTCATTTGGGAGATATTTGTACTTTTCTGGCATGTTAGGGTCTCAAGAAATGAGATCGGCCGTCAGTACTTCAGGTGTGATCAATTTTCAGATATTGGCACCATAGCTTGTGGACTCTATAACTTTCACAAAGACCAAATATTATACACCAATTTGTACTTATTTTTACCAAAGATATGTAGCAGTATAAATTTTGGACAAAATTAATGAAGAAAAATTACTAATTTGTTAAATGTTATAACAGAAACAAAGAAAATGCATTTTTTTACAAAATTTTCGGTCTTTTTTCATTTATAGCACAAAAAATAAAAAACCCAGAGGTGATGATCAAATACCACCAAAAGAAAGCTCTATTTGTGTGAAAAAAAAGGACGAAAATTTCATATGGGTACAGTGTTGCATGACTGAGTAATTGTCATTCAAAATGTGAGAGCACTAAAAGCTGAAAATTGGTCTGGTTATTAAGGGGGTTTAAGTGCCCAGTTGTCAAGTGGTTAAATACCGTACTTAATAAATATAGGATTCGCAGGAGGTGACAGAGCTATTGTAAAGTTACGGTGACTGTGACCGTAATAGGTGGTCATCTTACAACATGAATACAAAGAGCTAGGACAGCAGAGATAAATATTTGATGGATGAGTGTGAAGGAATAGTACCAGGCTCTCCTGGCATCAGTCCTTGAAGTGTTTGCCTGGCATCCACACATGAAATCAGCCAAACTCCACTGCTCTTCAACAATGCTGCCATTTAATGGATAGTGTGTTCTAAGTACAATGTTATCAAACCAGTACTAAATAGTAACTAGGCAGATATTCCAAGCAGCGAAGAAATGAAGCTGGTCAGTCTTCTGTTCTTTAGATTGTATATGAAAATAATCAGACTGATCTGTGCCATGGCCAAGAATGAAGTATGGTGTTAATGTGGATTACACTGTACATTTTAAACATTTACAGGTGTATTTCACATATTTACGTATTTTTACACATTTAAATATGTGAAAGTACCATATCACAAAGCCCTACAGAACCCTCCCCAATCACTAGCTTTACTCTATTTGGGCATAGAAAAATTCCCTCCCAGATTCAGAGACGTAATCATACTGGCAGCAAAAGTGAACATTACCAGACAGTGAAAAACTACTGAACCCCCTTCTCTAAAGTTGACACTAGCTGTTTTTAACTACCAGTGTGAAACGGAAAAAACAGTAGCCAGGAAAAACCTAGCCATGGACAAATTTCTCTACAAGTGGTCCTCTTGGCTGTCCCACCCCAGTTGTACCGTACAAGTTTAATGACCTATGTTGACTGTTGAAATGTACTCTCCTGAGAAATTTGCCGGTACCTTCCTCTGTCCCCACTTTTTCCTTTCCCTCCCCAACCCCCCTCCCCTTATCCTCCCCACCCCCCCCCCTTGCTCTGGATCCTCTTCCCCGCTACCTCCAGATGAAGATACACCTATACGTATATGTGTTGAATTTACTTATTATACCAATGTTATAATTTGTCTTGTATATTACCCATTGTTATGCTCCAGTTGGAACATCAGTCAAGTTTTCACATGTAACGCAAAATGTGTACTTCAAAACCCTATAAAGAATATTAAAAATAAATATGTGAAAGTAATATGCTATATTTATACTACAGATTATCCCTGTTTCTGAGGAAGCCAACTGCAAAACGCGTCAGTATAGAGCCGCCACTCCTGCATTGTGCTACATGAAAATTGTATCCCTGTAGGAACAAGATTTGTCATAAAAGTTTGAAGGTATTGTACAATTATTGCAAGCTAAGGTATGAGGTACTAAACACATACAGTAAAAGGGGATGGGTGACTAGAGATAATTAATCAAATGGGTATGGGTTCAAATTTTATTGATTTTAATGTGGTGTGATACCATGCAAGTCTTTTTTAATTTTTGTTTTTTTAATTAAAAATATTTTTTAGATCGTGAGAAAAAATATTTATGTTTTATATGAAGAAAAATGTGTGATTAATGTCTGGTACCAAGAAAGTCCCACTGAAATGAATATTGTCTATTTTACAGTAAGTATTGCAGAGGATGTGGTACCCAAGATCACTCACCAATCCACATGGTCACTGGATTTGATATGGTGTGATACCATGCAAGTCTTTTTTTTTTTTTTCATTGAAAATATTTTTGAATTCGTGAAGAAAAAAAACATGTTTTAGATGGAGAAAAATGTGTGATTACAAACCCCTTAGCGCCGACCGTACGCACATATTCGACCTAGGCTTTAAGGGGTTATACCGGTATGAAGCCTGCAGCTGCAGGCATCACCTCGGTACTGTTTATTAGAGTGAGTGGTCGGCTAAAAGCCACTGGGCTGTTATTCTAAAGGAGCGGGAGGGGACATCCCCCCTCCCGCCACCTTCCGCTGCTCATCCCGGGCCTCCCATCCCACCGGGAGACCCGATCCACGATCCGGCACTTCCAGCCGCTACAATAAGACTGGAACAAAGCTTTGTTTCAGTCTCCTATGTAAAAACACTTCCGTTTACTCAACTGCCAATGTTAAAAATACCGCTCCTATAGCACCCCTGCCCATTGAAATCAATGGGGTAGCGCCTCCAAAACGTCCTCAAAGCGCCGCAAAGAGGCGTTATTGTGGGCGTTTTTAACCCTTTTTCGGCCGCTAGCGGGGGTTAAAATCACCCTGCTAGCGCCCGCAAATCTCGGCAAAAACAACAGTATAGCGGTGCTAAAAATAGCGGCGCTATACCGCCAGCGCATCCAGTGCTTTAGTGTGAAAGTAGCCTTAATGTCAGCCACGTGTAAGCTGATAGGCTGCTATCCATAAACATGCTAAAAAAATATAATTTCACTAGTGCATAACATGAACAACAGTGATCAGTGTAGCTACCAATAGAACGAACATGTTTTTCATAAACAAACATTCTGAAAAATTATTTTGTAAGACTTGCTTCACATTATTTTATAGATAAATTCTAGGCAACAGGTGAAAATACTGTGGCTGTATTTTCTCCCTCTATTTAACCAGTTGCCGACCAGTTATACTGCAGGAAGTTGACTCGGCTGCGCGAAACAACGTACTGGTACGTCGGTTCATGTACTGGCTTTTGCAGGCATCCAGAGGAAAAGGCAAAATGAGGATCTGCATTTGTAATCAAGGTGGATCCCCGTTCTGACAGGGGAGAAGAGAGAGATCAGCTTTTCCTAGTGATCAGGAACAGCGATCTCTCTCTACTCCCAGTGAGCCCATCCCCCTGACAGTTAGAAAACACCTCCCTAGGGAACACTTAACCCTTTGATCACCACTAGTGTTAACCCCTTCCCTGACAGTGCCATTTACACAGTGATTGGTGCATTTTTATAGCACTGATAACTGTATTGGTGTCACTGGTCACCAAAAAGTGTCACTTAGGGTCAGATTTGTCCGCCGCAATGTCGCAGTCACGCTAAAAATCGCAGATAACCGCCATTACTAGTAAAAACAATTTTAAAAAAGTCCCTAAATCTTTCCCCTATTTTGTAGACGCTATAACTTTTGCGCAAACCAATCAATATACGCTTATTGCAATTCTCTTTACTAAAAATATGTAGCAGATTACATATTGGCCAAAACTGATGAATCAATTAGTTTTTTTATATATTTTTTTTGGATATGTATTATAGCAGAAAGTAAAAAAATATATATATTTTTTAAAATTGTCGCTATTTTTTTATAGCGTAAAAAAATAATAATCTCAGAGGTGATCAAATACCACCAAAATAAATCTCTATTTGTGGGAAAAAAAGGACATCAATTTTGTTTGGGTACAGTGTCGAACGACCGCGTAATTGTCAGTTAAAATAACGCAGTGCCGTATCGCAAAAAATGGCATGGTCAGTAAGTGGGCAAATCCTTCCGGGGCTGAAGTGGTTAATAAAGTAATGCATAAACTGTTAGTGTTATATAAGTTATAAATCCTGTATAAAAATAATAATAATAATATTGTCAGTGGAGTATAAGGTTCTCAATTACACATGAATTATAGAGTGAGAACCACGGTTGGTGTAGCTTTCAAGTGCAGTCGCTGTAGATCCGAGGGGAATAAAGGAAAATAAAAAGCAGCATTTTAGCTTGCACATGATTGGATAATAAAATCAGCAGAGCTTCCCCTAATTTCAGATCTACCCCTCAGATTTACAGCGACTGCACTTCCAAGTGCACTTGCAGTGCAAAGTGGATTTGCCTTTTGTAAATAACCCCCTGTGTGTGCTATTAAGGTACCATTTCAAAATAATGCTGTTTTTGTTAAGCCAAAGGTGATTTAAAGAGTCATTGTAATCGTTTGATGAAGATTTTTCTTTTGGTTGTTCATTTTACCACATTTGAATCGAGAAAAAAAAAAAAAACAGTCTTGTTTTGATTCGAACGATTCAAAATGTATCGATTCAAACGTTTCGAATCTAAAATAAAACTGTAAATTTGAAGAAAATTTTAAAAAGACATGAAACGAATTCCGAATATGAATTCTGAATACAAATCCGGAATACGAATTGAACCAATCAGCAAAATAAATAGTTAACTACTGTAAGTAACGAATCAAAAAAAGTTTTTCCGCCATGCACTATGCAATGTTTACCTATCAAATTTTACTGGAGGCTTGGATTCTGAAACTAAACTTAGCAATTTCCACATGTGTTGGTTACCATGAACCTACTTCTATGACTAATTTGCATATCTCTATAATTTATAATTTTTTTAACATTTTAAAAAAACATGCAAGGCATTTGGTACACTGTTTTAATACAACCCATATCCTGTTTGTTTGTTTTTTATACTGACAAATGAGCAACAAAATGTATTTCTACTTTCTAATTAATTCATGCAATTTCATGTAACTGTATCAGACAATTACACTATCAAATAGATGATGGTGCAGAGCCCATTACAGCTGGAAGGTGGCGGTAGGCATCTGCAAGCTGAATGCTCAAGGGTTTTGCACTGTTTTAATACAAACCATATCCTGTTTTTTTATTTTATTTTATACTGGCAAATGAGCAACAAAAAATATTTCTAGTTTCTCATTAATTCATTCACTTTCGTGTAACTGTATCAGACAATTACACTACTAAATAGATGATGGTGCAGATCCCATTACAGCTGGATGGTGGCGGTAGGCATCTGCAAGCTGAAGGGTTTTTTGATCAATGAAGCCTCCAGCATGCATGTGAACTGCTTGGATTGGCTTCTAATCATCAGTGGGAGCCAAAGCTGTGACTACAGGGATTGAGAGTCAGTAGATGTACAAAATGTCGGCTGATGGCTCTCAAAGGGAGGACATTTATTAAACAGATTGTGGAAAGGGTGAAAGGAAACATGTGAGGAAAGAGTTATGCAGACTGCTCTTGCTGAACTGTGCTACTACAAAGGGATAGTTGCTTCACTGTCAAACTGGCTACTTCAATATTTTCAGTAGTGGAAGACCTTATTCAAAAAAGAGTGCACTCATCCTTAAAAAAATCTCTTAAAAAAAATATTATGTTATAGATTCTATTTGGTTGTAAAGCGCTACTGCACCTAAAAGTCTGCAGTTTTCATTGAATAAGACTGTTTGTCATTTCATTTTTTACAGTAATAAAGTACATTTCCTGCTAATTCCATTGATTTATATAAAAATTTTGAAGGTCAATGCTCAGATATTTTCAGGTATTAAATTATTACAGTCATAAATTAATGTAGTATGTTTTAAGAATGACTATTGCATATTCAAAAAGAACATACAACTACTGTATATACTCGAGTATAAGCCGACTCGAGTATAAGCAGGGGTACCTACTTTTACCACAAAAAACTGGGAAAATTTATTGACTCGAGTATAAGCCGAGGGGGGGGGGATGTGCCCATTGCCCAACCTTACTGTGCCCATTGCCATCTCACTCTGCCACCTCACTGCCCATTGTCACCTCACTGTGCCCATTGTCGTCTCACTGTGCCCCCTTACTGTGCCCATTGCCATCTCACTGCCCACTGTCACCTCACTGTGCCCCCTTACTGTGTCCATTGCAGCCTCCCTGTGCCCGAGTCAGTACCTCAAAATCTTGTAATTCCGCGGCCGGCGTCCATTGTTCAAATCTCGCGCTGTTCTCCCTGTCCCTTTCGTGATAGGTGTTTCCAGCAAACACTGTGATGAGTGTTTGCGCCTATCACGGAGATCCTCTCATTCGCCGACTCCGTTTCCCAGCAGGCACTGTGTTCAGTGCTCGGCCAATCACGGACGTCGGACAAGAGGACCTCCGTGATAGGCGCAAACACTCATCACAGTGTTTTCTGGAAACGCCTATCGCCAAAGGGACAGGGAGAACGGCGCAAGATTTGAACAATGGACGCCGGCCGCGGAATTTCACGATTTTGAGGTACTGACTCGAGTATAAGCCGAGGGGTATACTTTCAGCGCTAAAAAAAGGGCTGAAAAACTCGGCTTATACTCGAGTATATACGGTATCAAGAACTTTGCGCAATATATAACTTTAGAACACAGAAATTCATTTCAGGGTCAAACAAGAACCTGTAAAGAATATAAAGTAAGAGCTGAATATATTCTTAACCTACAAAGTATTGGGACGCCTGCCTTTACACGCACATGAATTTTAATGACATCCCAGTCTTAGTCCGTAGGGTTCAATATTGAGTTGGCCCACCCTTTGCAGCTATAACAGCTTCAACTCTTCTGGGAAGGCTGTCCACAAGGTTTAGGAGTGTGTCTATGGGAATGTTTGACCATTCTTCCAGAAGAGCATTCTTAGGGACTGAGACAATAAAGGAGTTCTAAAGTCTCATGGTTTTTCACCTTAATGCATTCTATGTAATAAAGGGGTTGTAAAGGTTTGTTTTTCTTTTTTTTCTTAAATAAAAAACAAGGGTTTTGCCCAGAGTGGCCCTGATCCTCCTCTTCTGGGGTCCCCAAGCGGTGAAACTGGCTCCTCCCCGCATGGAGTGCCCCCTCGGAGACCCGCTTTCCAAGGGGGCACTCGTGCCGGTGCGCTCCTGAGTCCAGCTGCTGCGTCCATTGACACAGACAGCAGGACTCAGCCCCACCCCCGGCTCCCTTGTCACTGGATTTGATTGACAGCAGCAGGAGCCAATGGCTCCTGCTGCTATCAATCTGTCCAATGAGGACCCGAGACAGCGGCTGAAGCTGCTGGGCTTGTTCTCGTCGCTAAAAAGATCGGGTTCAGGTAAGCAAAAGGGGGGCTCTGGAGGGCAGCTGCACTACAGAAAGTTTTTCATCTTAATGCATTAAGGTGAAAAACCCCAAGGGTTCACAACCTTTTTAATATGAAAAACCTTCTGCGCTGCAGCAGCCCCCTAGAGCCTCTTTTTTTCTTACCTGAACCTGATCATTCCAGCAAGGAGAACGAGCCCAGCATCTCCAGCCGCTGTCTTGGGTCTTCATCAGACAGATTGAGAGCAGCAAGAACCATTGGCTCCTGCTGCTGTCAATCAAATCCAGTAACATGGGAGCCGGGTCCTGCTGTCTGTGTCAATGGATGCAGCAGCAGGACTCGGGAGCGCACCCGCACGAGTGCCCCCATGGAAAGCGGCTCTCCGTGGCGGCACTCAATGGAGAGGAGGAGCCAGGAGCGCTGCCAGGGGACCCCAGAAACTGAGGATCGGGGCCACTGTGTGCAAAACCCTTGCACAGAGCAGGTAAGTATGATATGTTTGTTATTAAGGCATATTAAGGTTATTTGGTGTAAAGGCAGGCGTTCCAACACTTTTGACAATATAGTGTATTTCATATCTGAGGTTTACAACCACTTTAATAGACACAAAGTAAAACATGTAGAACTCCCCCCAGGTTATTAGAAACAATGATGTCTGAGATAAATTGATTATTGTCAAAGTTTTACAGACTGTCCATACCTGAGCAGTAATTCCACAGTCTTGTTAGATGCAAGTACCTCTAAGGCCCCTTTCACACTGGGGCGGGCATATGTGGTGACGGTATAGCGGCGCGATTTTCATCACCCTATACCGTCGTGTTTACCACGAAAAAGGGTTAATACCGCCCGCAAACCGCGGCTATAGCCGCGGTTTACGGGTGGTATTACCGCGGTGTCCCATTGATTTCAATGGCAAGAAGCGGTAAAGGAGCGGTATACACACTGCTCTTTCACCGCTCCAAAGATGCAGCTTGCAGGAGATTTTTTTGTTTCCTGCCAGCGCACCGCCTCAGTGTGAAAGCCCTCAGGCTTTCACATTGAGAATGCTGGGGCAGGAGTATTTCAGGCGTTATTTATGCGCTATTTTTAGCGCAAAAATGCCTGAAATACGCCTCAGTGTGAAAGGGGCCTAACATTGCATACTGTAAAACCTACAAGAACTTTTCAATTTTTTTTATTTTTTTTCTATTAGATTTTTAGGTTTATTGGTATTTATATATAATATGGATAAACCAAGTGCAATAATAATGGCTTAGAAAATTATTGCCATAAAATTGGATGGTCCACCCTAGAGCTTCTAAAGGCCGGTTCACACTGGGGCGGCACGACTTTGGGGGCGACTCGTGCAGGAGATCTCAAGACGACTTGAGAGGCGATTTGCAAAATGACTTCTGTATAGAAGTCAATGCAAGTCCCCCCGAGTCGCCCCCAAAGTAGTACAGGAACCTTTTTCTAAGTCGGAGCGACTCAAGTCGCTCCTATTAGAACGGTTCCATTGAACAGAGCGGGACGCGACTTGTCAGGTGACTGAGTCGCCTGACGAGTCGCCCCTGTGTGAACCGGGTCTAAGTATCTAAAAAAACTGTACTTTGCAGTTCTATAGTTGCCTGCCTCAAGTTTAGTTAAGTAGACAATGCATTTTCTATAATGAATTTAACAACAAGTTGATGGGTCTTCGCCTACAGTTTGTTCCCAATACGGGGTGGGCGAGACCTACTAACTTGGAAAATGATAATATTTGATAATTGGTTACCTATTTTCGGTAGCTACTGTAAAATATTTGTATTCTTATAATGTATGTTAATTAGGACATATGTGATGTGTGGAATACTGACATGAGCAGCTGCTCTTATTTTATTTTTTTATTTATATTTGTTTATTCATGTATTTTTTTTTCTTTTCTTTTCTTTCTTTTTGTGTGTTTTGTTAAAGAAACTTATAAATAAATAGTTTAAAAAAGAAAATGATTGGCATAAGATTTTTAAACTGAAAAACAAAAATGATCTGCTGTTACAGATCAGCAAATAATGAGTCTAAAATGTATCCTATTTAAATGTTTGATATTACGAATTAACAAACATTTGTATTTGATGTATGTTTTATTTCTTTCAGTGAAAACCCTCTTATCCTTCTTTTCTGTTTATTACCCTTCTTACTGTATCTATATCATTGTTATCACCATAGAATGCATACAGACAGATTTGATTACAAATGCAATTAATGTCTTCGAGGAAGATCCCCCCACCTTCTCCCTCTTATTGTTCTTCAAGTATCAATTAAAACGCTGCCTCACCTTAGCCTATCTTAGCGTATAAACTTTAATGTCACTCACAGGAGTTGCCTGCAAGAGAACTAATCAGGAATATTCAAACTATAAGACACTCTTGCCATGATAATTTATTTAGCTCGACAATGAAATTCTCATTGTCAGTGACACAAAACACTGCAGACAGTGTGCAGACATTGAATCTATTATAAGGACGTGTCTCAATCCCTGATTTCAATACATAATGCATAATGAATTAACTAACCCAACTGTTCTCTTAAGTGGTTATTACTCTACATAAAGTTTTCATTTTATTAGCTACATATTAACTATCCGTGTTTAAGATTGCCCATCAAAGTTGGTGTTATGTTTTTTTTTTTTTTTCATTCCCAAGAATAGTGCTATGGGCTTCTGGGCTCCACGTCACGCTATAGGGCAGTGATGGCGAACCTTGGCACTCCACATGTTTTGGAACTACATTTCCTATGATGCTCATGCACTCTGCAGTGTAGTTGAGCTTTATGGGAAATGTAGTTCCAAAACATCTGGGGTGCCGAGGTTCACCATCACTGCTATAGGGTCTTCTATAGCAGAGGTCTCCAAACTTTCTGAACAAAGGGCCAGTTTGCTGTCCTGGAGGCTTAAAGGGGTTGTAAAGGATATATATATATATATATTTTTTTTAGTTTCAATGTTTTTATTAAATTTTTCAACATAAAAAAAAAAGGGATATAAATAACATTATATAAAAAAATGCATTAGAAATAGTAAAAGAAATTTCATGTTCAGAATAATATTCATAAATATAAAGTGTATTAAATATATATTATGAGCAAGTAAAACATAGAATGTATTGAAAAATAAAATATACAGAACTAAATAAAATTAAACAAGGTAATCTAAATATCTCATGTGATAATGTAGTATATATTAAAATAAATAAAAGGGAATAAGGTCAAATAAGGGGAAGAGTGGATAATTGTACAAAGAATAAAATATTAATTATATTAAGATTACTATTAGGCCCCTTTCGCACTGGGGCGGGCAGGTGCGGTGGCGGTATAGCGGCACGATTTTCAGCGCCGCTATACCGTCGTTATCACCACGGTATGCGGCCGCTAGCGGGGTGAATTTAACCCCCACTAGAGGCCGAAAAAGGGTTAATACCGTGGTGTCCCATTGATTTCAATGGGCAGCCGTGGTAAAGGAGCGGTGAACACACTGCTCCTTTACCGCTGTAAAGATGCGGCTAGCAGGACTTTTGGAGCGGTCCTGCTAGCGCACCGCTTCAGTGTGAAAGCCTTCGGGCACGATTTTTCAGGCGGTATAACAGCGCTAATATTAGCGCTAAACCGCCTGAAAAACGTGCCAGTGTGAAAGGGGCCTTAGTGTAAACATCCCCAAGTCAAGTTAAGGAGTAAAAGAGGTTAGGGTACGATATTCTGAAGAATTAGTAAATTGTATCCAGTTAGTGTCATTGGCCTGTTGTATTAAATCTTCCATTTCAGCAATAGTTTAGACTTTTTTTAACCTCAGTGGCTGTCTCGGCTTCTCCCTGCAAGAACTAACCCCCTTCATGCGAGCTCTCTCCCATGGGGGTTACTTCTTGCGGGCGTGCTCCCGTGATACAGCCAGCGGCCATATACCCGTGATACAGCTGGCGGCCATATACCCGTGATACAGCCAGCAGCCATATACCCATGATACAGCTGGCGGCCATATACCCGTGATACAGCCGGCCGCTTACTGAATCACTCTGCCCCACCCCCCGGCGCGCTGTGTCATTGGATGTGATTGAGCCAATGGCTGCACTGCTAATAATCCATCCACTCTAGCCAATTAACGGCCAGACTGAGCGGAGAAGAGGACGTCGGGGGCGAGCACAGCAGGTGAACGGGCTAAGGTAAGTAAACCGGGGGGGCTGGGGGGGCCGTAACTGTCAGATGTTTTTTCACCTTAATGCATAGGATGCATTAAGGTGAAAAAACATGAGGGTTTATAACCCCTTTAGGATGGGCCAGGCTGTGGCCAGTGGGAATAAAAAACACCCTGGTTTCAGTGACCGTAAACAGTGCCCCATGATTGGTTTTAGTGGGAGGAATAGTGTCCCATTGTTTGTATTCAAAGTAGGAATGGTGCCCTATTGTTGGTGCCTGTGGAACGAATGGTGCCCCATCATCGGTGTCTGTGGAAGGAATGGTGCCCCATCATTGGTGTCAGTGGATGGCATGGTGCCCCATCATTGGTGTCAGTGAGAGTAAACTGTGCCCCATCATTGGTATTAGTAGGAAGAATAGTGTCCCATTGTTTGTATTCAAAGTAGGAATGGTGCCCAATTGTTGGTGCCTGAGGGACGAATGGTGCCCCATCACTGGTGTCTGTGGAAGGAATGGTGCCCCATCATTGGTGTCAGTGGATGGCATGATGCCCCATCATTGATGTCAGTGAGAGTAAACAGTGCCCCATCATTGGTATTAGTAGGAAGAATAGTGTCCCATTGTTTGTATTCAAAGTAGGAATGGTGCCCAATTGTTGGTGCCTGAGGGACGAATGGTGCCCCATCACTGGTGTCTGTGGAAGGAATGGTGCCCCATCATTGGTGTCAGTGGATGGCATGATGCCCCATCATTGATGTCAGTGAGAGTAAACAGTGCCCCATCACATTGGTATTAGTAGGAAGAATAGTGTCCCATTGTTGTATTAAATGTAGGAATGGTGCCCCAATGTTGGTGCCTGTGGGATGAATGGTGCCCCATCATCGGTGTCTGTGGAATTATTTTTTTACTTCTTTCTTTTGTCCTATACCTCTAGACCATCTCACCTTTTTTTAAGGTGGAGTTTTTTTATACAACTTTCACCGTGGCTGTGGGTTCCTTTGGGATCATTGTGTGGAATCTTGGGGGCCCCAATATCCATCTCCCTTACCCCTTTGGGGGTTTACTGAACTCTTCCCCATATGACGTGGTGTCTCTGTTTCTGGACCAAGCAAATTCTCTGGCTGCTCTACTGGTATGTTATTGTTCTGATGCCCTTCACTCTGTTGTAATAGGTCTGCCTCCCGGCTGTGTGTCTTGACTAATATGATTACTCTCTTATAGAATAATACTCTTTGTGATCCTCCATGTATAAATACCCCTGATGAAGGAACTCATCGTGTCCCGAAACATGTTGGGTACATAGGAACATCATCAAGAACGTCATAACAGTCATTTTTTCTATGTGTATTACCTTTGTTTTTATTGGCGATGTATATACCTGTTTTACCTATTTGTAATAAATTTGCTAAGTTTTACATATAACTGTGTTTTCATTGTTTCCTTTAAAGTCCCACTAGTACCGGGGGGGGGGGGTACTTGACCTTGTTTGTTTATATATCAGGGATGTTGACAACAACAAATGGATTACCCGGGAGGTCATTTGTTTTGCTGTGGGAGAAATGGTGCCCCATCACTGGTGTCAGTGGTTGACATGGTGCCCCATCATTGGTATTCGTGGGAGGAATTGTGCCCCATTTCTGGTATTCAAAGTAGGAATGATGCACCAATGTTGGTGTCAGTGGGAGGAAAAGGGCCCTATCATTGATGTTTGAGGGAGGAATGGTCCCCCATCATTGGTGTCAGTGGATGGCACGGTGCCCCAAGGGCCAGATAAAGATAAGCAAATGGCCACATCTGGCCCACGGGCCGCAGTTTGGAGACCACTGTTCTATAGCAATAGTGCTGTCCAATTCCGCTCTGTGAATAATAAAAGCATATGTGGAGTTTCTGTAGATTAAGGAAAGCTGGAAGCTCGATCTTCTGCAATTCATAAATTTGTTAATCCAGGTGTGGTACAAAATACAGAGTTTACGCATTTCAGCGTGTAGCCTTAGTCATAGCTATGACTAAGGCTGTCCGCCGAAACATGTAAGCCCTGTATTATTTTGTACCACACCTGGATTAACAAATTTATGAATTGCAGAAGATTGAGCTGTCAGATTTGGTGACCTGTCAGATTTGGTAACGAAAGTGACGTTACAAAAAAAATTTGCTTAATGCGCATTCGCAATGCGTTCCAGCATGGCCGCCATGCATTTCAATAGGTTTCCTAATCTGACAGGACACGAAGGCGGCAGCGGACATCTTGTTACACCCAGGCAAGTGTTGAATGTCATACTTATTTTAGCAGTAAACTGAGGCGGTGAGCAGTGCCGGGTGTATCACAGATTTACAATACTGTATTCCAAGCTGACTTTACTGTTAAAACAAGTGTGAAATTCCAGACTTGCCTGGGTGTAAGAAGATCTGGGTGTAACAAGTTGTCCGCTGCCACCTTTGTTTTCTGTCGGAATAGGAAACCTATTGGAACGCATAGCGGCCATGCTGGAGCGCATTGCGCATGCACAGTAAGAAATGTTTGCTGGTAACGTCACTTCCGTTATCAAATCTGACCGGTAGCCTAATTTGGCGGAACACCAGCTTTCCTTTATCTACATTTGCTCAAGTGCTAGGAGGACACTACAAGTCACTTCACCGACCGCTCACCACCTCGAGGAATTACTACAGATGTTTTCTACTAAATACATATATAGTAGACATGTGCGAATGGTTTCGTTCTGAATAAATATTCAGACAAATTTTTCATTATTCGGAGATTTGGATATATCCGAACATCCAAATTACAGTACATATACTAAAAAGACATATATATTTTACCACCCGTCAGTGACAAACAATTGTCTAATGCAGCGCTCTTATTAATATTAAAATTAATAAGGATCCCTATTGTCCTGAAAATAATAGTGAGAAATCCAGAGCACCCGATAAGGCGAGTAAATCCTGATAGATACAGTTCAATATATCACATCTCAGTATTCCTTAGATATTTTCCAATCAACTATGCATCCTCCTCACACGTTACTCCAGAAAGACGTATCACAAGCTCCCCATAGGGATTGCACTCACCAGATCACGGCGGGTAATGAGCCTCCAAAGAAATCCAAACACAGGCTGCAGTGGAGGGATGATTTCTCAAGATATCCGCGGGTCTCGGCTGGTGATAAGCCTCATACGAAATCCCAGTGCAGGATGCAATAGACAAATGGTACCTTCTCTGGATATCCTCTTCAATAGAGGTGTAGAGTTTTTTCCTCCCGGGATTTATAAAATGGAGAGAAAGGGAAAACTCTGCATAGTGTAAACCGGTTTTCAAAAAACTTTATTTTCCTCTTTTCTAAAAGTCAGTTTCCATAAAATCAACACTAATCCTATTAGCCTATACAGCCTTCGTTCCGTTTTGCTCGTCAACTCGATGCTTATCAGGCAAAGGTTAATAAACTGTCAGGGAGCTTGGTGGAGCTACAATGTATCGAATCCAGCTCACCGCTCCTCCAAACGCCGGACGATACTTCCGGTTTCTCGGACCAGTTCCCTGGAACGCAAGACGTCAATCGTCACTTCCGGTATGACGCAGGTTTACGCTCAGACGCGTTTCATCATCACGACTTTTTCAATGGGCGTCAATCCAAATTACAGTATAAATGAAATTTACCGAATGCTCAGAATAACGAAACAAAATTTGTCCGAATCTCCGAAATTCGAATTGAAAATCAAATCGTATTTTACTTTGAATTCCAGTAGAATTCTAACTGTACACATATTTCCGAAATCAAAGACTGTGTGTGTTATTAGAGCCAAATTTCAAATATTGCTGTTTTTGTTAAGCCAACTTCAGCCCTGGAAGGATTTACCCCCTTAATGACCAGGCCATTTTTTGCGATACGGCACTGCGTCGCTTTAACTGACAATTGCGCGGTCGTGTGACATTGTACCCTAATAAAATTGATGTCCTTTTGGTGGTATTCGATCACCTCTGCGGTTTTTATTTTTGTGCGCTATAAACAAAAAAGAGCGACAATTTTGAAAAAAAAAACACAATATTTTGTACTTTTTGCTATAATAAATATCCCCCAAAAAATGTAAAAAAAAGAATTTCTTCATAAGTTTAGGCCGATATGTATTTTCTACATATTTTTGGTAAAAAAAAAAATAGCAATAAGCGCATATTGATTGGTTTGCGCAAAAGTTATAGCGTCTACAAAATAGGGGATACATTTATGTCATTTTTATTATTTATTTATTTTTTACTAGTAATGGCGGCGATCTGCGATCTTTATCGTGATTGCGACATTGCGGCGGTCATATCGGACACTTTTGACACTTTTTTGGGACCAGTGACATTTATACAGTGATCAGAGCTAAAAATAGCCACTGCTTACTGTATAAAAGTCACTGGCAGGGAAAGGGTTAACACTAGGGGGCAATCAAGGGGTTAACTGTGTTCCCTAGGTGTTTTTCTAACTGTGGGGGGTGGGACTGAGTGAGGGAGGAGACATATCGTTGTTCCTACTTAATAGGAACACGCGATCTTGTCTCTACTCCCCTGACCGCATCGCATGTCATTTGTACAGGAATCACACTGGATTCCTGTACAAATGACATGCGAATTCAGTGCGGTGTGAATTGAGCCATACATATGTATGGTCAATTCACACTGGACCTGCACCAAAAACATGCAGGACCCTTTTTTTTTTGTCTGCACTGGAAACAGATTGCATGGGTGTTCAGACCTATGCAATCCGATTCCTTCCGATTCCACAGTTCGCACTGAATTCTGCGAACCGATTTGAGGATATCATTAACTTTATATTGAGACCCACAGCGGTTCGCAGAGGGCAGTGTGAACTGCCTGGGATTCTGATGCGGTGCGGAAACTGCACAGGAATCGCTGTGGTTCCCGCATCGCTAAAGTGTGAACTCATTATTTTATGTTTTCACAGAAAAAAAACTACAGCAAACAAAAAATAAAAAATATATCCTAAGTATACCCCCCCCCCAAAAAAAACATACCCTTTAAATAATTTTTATTTTCTTTAACCATTAAAAGACCGCCCACTGCATACAAACTGCAGCAGGGCGGCTCTATTGTGTGAAGCAACGTCCCTTTACATTGTTCAATGCAATAAATAGTGCGGGCGGAATGGGGGTCTGCCTATGTAAACAAGGCAGATCCCCAATCTGACAGGAGACAACATGGAGATCTGCTGTTCCTAGTGATTAGAAACAGCAATCTCTGTGTTGTTCCTATCAGCACTTCCCCCATACAGTAATGCCCTGTACACACGATCGGAGTATCCGATAGTCTAAAATCCGATGGAATTTTTCATCGGAATTCCGTTCAAGCTGTCTTGCATACACACTGTCAGACTAAATTCCGACCTTCCAAAACACGGTGACGTAAAACACTCCAACAAGCCGAGAAAAATGAAGTTCAATGCTTCCGAGCAGGCGTCGACTTGATTCTGAGCATGCGTGGGTTTTTTCTCCTTCGGAGTTCCACACAGATGATAGTAATTTCCTATCGTTTTTTTTTTTTCCATCTGAAAAATTTAAAACATGTTCTATTTCTAAACAAGGATGGAAAAAAGTCCGATGGGGCCCACACACGATTGGAATTTCCGACTAAACAAGTCCATCTGACTTTTTTCATCGGAAATTCCGATCGTGTGTACAAGGCATTAGAAAGCATCTGGGTGTACTTATTTCAGATGATTGCAAAATGAGCAAACAGTGTGGGCCGGCAGTGGGAAAAGCGAATAGAATTCTAGGATGTATCAATGGAGGGATCACCAGCAGGAGGTCCTGATACCTCTACATAGATCTTTGGTTAGACCTCATTTAGAATATTGGGGGTTATTTACTAAAGGCAAATCCACTTTGCACTACAAGTGCAAACTACACTTGAAATTACACTGAAAGTGCACTTGTTAGTGCAGTCGCTGTAGATCCGAGGGGGACATGCAAGGAAAATAAAAAACAGCATTTTAGCTTGCTCATGATTGGATGATAAAATCAGCAGAGCTTCCCCTCATTTCAGATCTACCCCTCAGATTTACAGCGACTGCACTTCCAAGTGCACTTTGCACTTGTAGTTTGCACTTGTAGTGCAAAGTGGATTTGCCTTTCGTAAATAACCCCATTGTGTCCAGATATCGATAAGTCAGAACAATTCCACATACGGGAAAAAAAAAAATGCTGAAACGTCTGATGGAAAAAACATATCAGGAGAGACTTCAGGAACGCCTATGAAGGTTCAAGAGGACAGGATTAGTGATGAGCCGAACACCCCCGGGTTCGGTTCGCACCAGAACCCGCGAACGGACCGAAAGTTCGTACGAACATTAGAACCCTATTAAATACAATGGATGCGAACGTTCGAATTCTAAAGTGCTAATTATAACGACTATTATGCATGTTATTGTCCTAAAAAGGGTTTGGGAACCCGGGTTCTGCACCAGGGGACATGTATCAATGCAAAAAGAAGTTTTAAAAACGGTCGTTTTCCGGGAGCAGTCATTTTAATGATGCATAAAGTGAAAAAAAAAAAGTCAAATATTCCTTTAAATATCGTACCTGGGGGGTGTCTAAAGTATGCCTGTGAAGTGCCACGTGTTTCCCGTGTTTAGAACTGTCCCTGCACAAAATGACACTTCTAAAGGAAAAAAAAGCCATTTAAAACTGCTTGCGGCTTTAATGTAATGTCTGGTCCCGGTAATATGGATGAAAATCTTTAAGAAAAATGGCATAGCTACCCCATGACCCCCCCCCCCTACCCCAGCCCATTATCAGCCCCTTTGGGTCTTGTATGGATATTAAGGGGAACCCCGCACATAAAATAAAAAAGGCCCTATATACTCTGAACAGCCGTATACAGGCGGTGCATACAAGACAGGGACTGTAGGTTTGTTCTTATGTAGAATCTGTTTGTAATTTTGAACAGGTAAATTGTTTAAGTGTAGCTCCAGCCCAAAAATCTATTTTTAAACTTTTTGGAAAACATAGGTAAGGGTTATCACCCCTGTAACATTTGTTTTGCTGTCTGTGCCCCTGTTCAGAACATTTCACCTCACTTTCCGTCCCAATGACAACTGTTTTTGAAATGTGGTGTTTTTCTTGAAACAAGGATTGGTGATAAAGCATCAGTACAGAGGAGACACCTTTCTCCCATATTAATTCTTACAGGAGAGAATTTTCCTTCCTAGGGGTAGATTTCCTCTCACTTCCTGTTGTCTTCTTGCGTTTGCAAGTAGGAGTCGTTTGTAAGTTGGATGTTTGAAAGTAGGGACCTGCCGTATATACTCTGCAGAAATAGGCCCCTTAGTTGTTGGTGTTGGCACAACACTGTAAGCACTCACAGTTACTCTTGGTTGGTGCTGGAACGCCCTGCTGTCAACTATTATATCAGGAATTGTAATTACATATAATTGTTGAACAGTGGTAGTAAAAATTGGGCCTTTGATGGTGGTGCTGGTGCCACAACACTGTAAGCCCTGACAGTTACTCTTGGTGGGTGCAGCAATGGGCCCTGCTGTGAATTATTAGATCAAGAATTGTAATTGCATGCCCCTGTTGAACAGGGGCTGAAAAATTGAGCCTTTCGTGGTGGTGGTGGTGGTGGTGGTGTTGCCACAACACTGTAAGCCCTCAGAGTTACTCTTGGTGGGTGCAGGAATGGGCCCTGCTGTGAATTATTAGATCAAGAATTGTAATTACATGCCCCTTTTGAACAGGGGCTGAAAAATTGGGCCTTTCGTGGTGGTGGTGGTGGAGGCGTTGCCACAACACTGTAAGCCCTCAGAGTTACTCTTGGTGGGTGCAGCAATGGGCCCTGCTGTGAATTATTAGATCAAGAATTGTAATTACATGCCCCTGTTGAACAGGGGCTGAAAAATTGGGCCTTAGGCACTGGTGGCACAACACTGCAACCCCTCACAGATACTGTACTTGGAGCACAGCAATGAGCCCTGTTGCAAAGTATTGCTTCAAAAATTGTAATTACACGCCCCTGTTAAACAGGGGCTGAAAAATTGGGCCTTAGGCACTGGTGGCACAACACTGCAACCCCTCACAGATACTGTACTTGGAGCACAGCAATGAGCCCTGTTGCAAAGTATTGCTTCAAAAATTGTAATTACACGCCCCTGTTAAACAGGGGCTGAAAAATTGGGCGTTAGGCACTGGTGGCGGCACCCATAAACAAAAATGATCTTCCAAGCTATCATCATCAATCGTATCATTGAGGACTCGGAGGAGGAGGATAGCCAGTCAACATAACAGCACAGGCACTCAGCATCAGCATCAGTCTTGAAGGGATGTGACATGTTAAAATCAATTAGTCTGTTATATCAGCATCAGGTGTGTGGTAGCTGGTGGTGATCCAAGACTGGTTCATCTAGATGAAAGTCAGTCGATCAACCGAGTCGGTGGACAGGCGCACCCTGTGATCCGTGACAAATCCTCCAGCAGCACTGAATGTGCGTTCCGAAAGAACGCTGGATGCAGGACAGGCCAGTAGCTCAATTGCATACTGTGCAAGCTCTGGCCAGTGATCCATCCTCAAGACCCAGTAAGCCAGAGGATTTTCGGTGGGGAAGGTGTCCAAGTCTGACCTTGCCCCTAGATATTCCTGCACCATGTTTATCAGACGCTGGCGATGGTTGCTGGAACCGATCATACTTTGGGGCTGCGGACTAAAGAATTGTCTGAACGCATCGGTCAGACGGCCACCTTCCCCACCGCTCCTTCTTTGACTGGCCGAAGCCTCAGCAACTCGTTGTCCAGGACCAGGAGTTTGTAACCTCCCAGTCTCTGGGAACGCGTTGCACAGACCTTTCTGCAAGGCCTCCCGGAGTTGTCTCATCCTCTGCTCCCTCTGCGACGGTAACATAAGGTCCGCAACCTTACCCTTGTACCGTGGATCAAGGAGAGTGGCCAGCCAGTAATGGTCCCTCTCCTTGATCCGAAGAATACGAGGATCCTTCCGCAGACTTTGCAGGATCAGGGAGGCCATGCAGCGTAGGTTAGCTGAGGCATTCGGTCCGGAGTCCTCTTGGTCACTAAGGACGACATGATCCGCAGCCACCTCCTCCCAGCCACGTACAAGTCCACGGGTTTCTTGGGACTGTAAATCATCCCTAAAAGACTGCTGCTGTTGATGCTGCTGAGTGCCAGGCTCCACCTCCATGCTGACACAATCCTCCTCCTCCTCCTCCTCCTCGTCCTCTTCCTGTGCGATGGGTGGGACAGAAGGAACACTGTCTGGGTAAAGGGGGCCTTGAGAGGCAAGGAAGTCCTCCTCTTCCTGCCTCTGTTCTGCCTCAAGTGCCCTGTCCATTATTCCACGCAGCGTGTGCTCCAACAGGTGGACCAGAGGTACAGTGTCACTGATGCATGCACTGTCACTGCTCACCATCCTCGTGGCCTCCTCAAATGGTGCCAGGACAGTGCATGCATCCCTGATCATGCCCCACTGGCGTGGAGAAAAAAAACCAAGCTCCCCTGACCCTGTCCTGGTGCCGTAGTCGCACAGGTACTCATTGATGGCCCTCTGCTGCGTGTGCAGCCGCTGCAGCATGGCCAACGTTGAGTTCCACCTGGTGGGCATGTCACATATAAGGCGGTTCTTGGGCAGGTTCAACTCCTTTTGCAGCTCAGCCAGGCGAGCACTGGCATTATAAGATCTGCGGAAATGCACACAGACTTTCCTGGCCTGCCTCAGGACATCCTGTAAGCCCGGGTACCTGCCCAAGAACCGCTGCACCACCAGGTTAAGGACGTGAGCCACACAGGGCACATGGGTCAGTTGTCCCTGTCGGAGGGCGGAGAGGAGGTTGGTGCCATTGTCGCAAACCACCATTCCTGGCTTAAGCTGGCGTGGCGTCAACCACCTCTCGGCCTGGCCCTGCAGAGCAGACAGGACCTCTGCCCCAGTGTGGCTTCTGTCCCCCAAACACACCAGCGCAAGCACGGCATGGCATCTTTTTGCCTGCGTACTTGCGTAGCCCCTTGAACGCCTACGGAGCACCGCTGGTTCAGAGGACAAAGCACAGGAAGAGGCCATGGAGGAAGAAGAAGAGGAGGGGGTGGAGGAGAGAGGTGTGTCACAACCAGTAGTAGCATTTTGGAGGCGTGGCGGTGGAACAACCTCCAACACTACTGCACCTTGTCCTACATCCTTCCCAGCTGCCAAAAGAGTGACCCAATGGGCCGTGAAAGAAAGGTAACGTCCCTGTCCATGCCTGCTGGACCATGAGTCAGCGGTAATATGCACCTTACCGCTGACCACCCTGTCCAGCGAGGCCAAGACATTGCCTTCCACATGCCGGTAGAGAGCCGGAATAGCCTTCCGTGAGAAAAAGTGGCGTTTGGGAACCTGCCACTGAGGAACCGCACATTGCACAAACTCACGGAAGGGGGCCGAGTCTACCAACTGAAAAGGCAGCAGTTGAAGCGCTAGTAATTTAGCCAAGCTAGCATTCAACCGCTGGGCATGTGGATGGCTGGGAGTGAACTTCTTTCAACGGTCCAGCAGCTGGGGCAGGGAAATTTGCCTGCTAGAATCGGACGTCGGTGTACTGCTAGCAGAGTGGTCGCAAGTACTTGGCTGTGACACACCTAATTCTACACCTTCATTCCTCTCAGTGCATGTTTCAGAGAGGACTGAAGTTATAGTGGGGTTGGAGATCCCAGCTGATACGGTGCAAGGAGAGGTCCGCTTTGTTCTTTGGTGTGGGTCTTTGAGGTAGGCTTGCCAACGAGCTGCATGGCAGGTCAACATATGTCTGGTCAGGCATTTGGTACCCAAGCGGCTGATGTTTTGGCCACGCGATATACGCTTGAGACATATGTTGCAAACAGCAGCTGTGCGATCTGATGCACTAGCCTCAAAAAAGGCCCACACCAAAGAACTTTTTGAATGACGGGCAGAGGCAGCGCCCTGCACAGGCGGAGCTCTGCGGTGTGATTCCGTCGGTGTACTGCCCTTACGCTGGCCACCAAAGGGCATCCTGCCTCGTTGGAGATGTGCCTCCTCCACATCCTCCTCCTCCTCCTCTCTCCTATTAGGCACCCACGTGGAGTCAGTGACCTCATCATCCCCTCCCTCCTCATCACTGGAGCCAATCTGGCAGTATGCTGCAGCTGCTGGAACATGACTGCCAGATTGATGTCCTTCTTGAGCATCCCCTCTGTCTGCTCTCACGCTACTGCCTTCCTCTAGCTGGGTTTCATCATCAGACCCTTCGAAACGCTGGGCATCCTCCTGGAGCATGTACCCAACACTGTGCTCAAACAGTTCGGGGGACTCCTCAGGAGGAGGACATGGTGGGTCTAGGGAAGGAGTGACTGATGATGAGTCTGACATTGATACCAGGGAAGAGGACGCTTTGGCAGCTGCTTTGCCAGTACCCTGAGCCTGGGTGAGAGAGGATGAGGAGGAGGAGGAGGGCTTGGTCATCCACTCTACCAAGTCTTCGGCATGATGTGGCTCAACATGTCCAGCTGCCGAAAAGAAGGACAAGCGGGTCCCATGGCCATGTGCTGATGACAATGCACCGCGTCCACGACCAGCACTGTTGCCCCCAGACACAGAGCCTGCTTGCCCTCTTTTATTGCCTCCTGACTGTCTGCCTCTCCTTGTTTGCCTTCCAGACATTCTAATGGATGGCCTGCAGGGAGATGGGAAAAAAAGCAATAAGGGCTACCTTCAGGTGTCCTTCTCTGTCCCTTTACTTAAGGATTTCTAAATATGGTTGAGGATGATTGCTTTCGCACAGAATAGCACAATGACAATTTCCCTGACTGTCCAAAAAACAAGGATTTCAAAGATGGTTGATGAGGAATGCTTTAGCACAGTATAGCACAATGAGAATTTCCCTCACTGTCCTTCCCTGTCCCTACAAACAAGGTTTAGCACAGTGAAACACACTGACACTCTCCCTACCTATAGTTTTCTGTCCCTATATTTTTTTTTTTTTTAAAGATGGTTGATGAGGAATGCTTTAGCACAGTATAGCACAATGATAATTTCCCTCACTGTCCTTCCCTGTCCCTACAAACAAGGTTTAGCACAGTAAAACACACTGACACTCTCCCTACCTATAGTTTTCTGTCCCTATAAAAAAATTTTTTTTTAAAGATGGTTGATGAGGAATGCTTTAGCACAGTATAGCACAATGAGAATTTCCCTCACTGTCCTTCCCTGTCCCTACAAACAAGGTTTAGCACGGTAAAACACACTGACACTCTCCCTACCCATAGTTTTCTGTCCCTATAAAAAAATTTTTTTTAAAGATGGTTGATGAGGAATGCTTTAGCACAGTATAGCACAATGAGAATTTCCCTCACTGTCCTTCCCTGTCCCTACAAACAAGGTTTAGCACAGTAAAACACACTGACACTCTCCCTACCTATAGTTTTCTGTCCCTGTAATTTTTTTTTTTTTTAAAGATGGTTGATGAGGAATGCTTTAGCACAGTATAGCACAATGAGAATTTCCCTCACTGTCCTTCCCTGTCCCTACAAACAAGGTTTAGCACAGTAAAACACACTGACACTCTCCCTACCTATAGTTTTCTGTCCCTATAAAAAAAATTTTTTTTTAAAGATGGTTGATGAGGAATGCTTTAGCACAGTATAGCACAATGAGAATTTCCCTCACTGTCCTTCCCTGTCCCTACAAACAAGGTTTAGCACAGTAAAACACACTGACACTCTCCCTACCTATAGTTTTCTGTCCCTATATTTTTTTTTTTTTAAAGATGGTTGATGAGGAATGCTTTAGCACAGTATAGCACAATGATAATTTCCCTCACTGTCCTTCCCTGTCCCTACAAACAAGGTTTAGCACAGTAAAACACACTGACACTCTCCCTACCTATAGTTTTCTGTCCCTATAAAAATATTTTTTTTTAAAGATGGTTGATGAGGAATGCTTTAGCACAGTATAGCACAATGAGAATTTCCCTCACTGTCCTTCCCTGTCCCTACAAACAAGGTTTAGCACAGTAAAACACACTGACACTCTCCCTACCTATAGTTTTCTGTCCCTATAAAAATTTTTTTTTTTAAAGATGGTTGATGAGGAATGCTTTAGCACAGTATAGCACAATGAGAATTTCCCTCACTGTCCTTCCCTGTCCCTACAAACAAGGTTTAGCACAGTAAAACACACTGACATTCTCCCTACCTATAGTTTTCTGTCCCTATAATTTTTTTTTTTTTTAAAGATGGTTGATGAGGAATGCTTTAGCACAGTATAGCACAATGAGAATTTCCCTCACTGTCCTTCCCTGTCCCTACAAGGTTTAGCACAGTAAAACAGACTGACACTCTCCCTACCTATCCTTCTCTTTTCCTAAACTAAAGGAATCCAGGTTAAGCAAGAAAAAAAAATGTCACTGTCCCTGCCTATGCTTCTCTTTCCCTGCTCCGGAACACACTACACTAGGCCGCCGTGCTGGCGGCCTTTTATAGTGTGGGGCATGTACTAAACACCCTCAGCAATAATTGGCCACAGGCATCCTGCCTGTGGCCAATCATTGCTCTCCTCGCTGCCGGCGCTGTGATTGGCCAAGCATGCGGGGTCACAGTGCATGCTTGGCCAATCACAGCGCCTGGATGACACTGCGATGGCGTAGTGCATTGTGGGCCGCGAATTAGGCGCGAACGGCCCAAATCGTTCGTTGTTCGGCGAACGATCGAACAGCCGATGTTCGAGTCGAACGTATGTTCGACTCGAACACCGAGCTCATCCCTAGACAGGATATTCAATATGAAACCAAGATCGGGGACATGACCTCAAACTAACAAGAGGAAAGTTCAAAACTAATCTTAGAAAGTATTATTTTATTGAAAGGGTAATTGATGCTTGAAATATATTTGGTAGCGAGTCAGTCAACAGTAAGTGGCTTCAGACACGCTTGGGACAAACATACCGTATATACTCGAGTATAAGCCAATTTTTTCAGCACATTTTTTGTGTGCTGAAAATGCCCCCCTCGGCTTATACTCGAGTCTGTGTCCATCTTCAACTTTGTTCGCCTGATCCCGGCCAGCCCTTGGTCCCCTGGACCCCAAACGTGGCACAAGTGTGCAAAGTTTGTTGTCCGGGGGACCTACGGCCGGGGAGCACCGATTTTTCAAAGCTGGGCACCCCTTCCATAGACTCACATGTTAAACGGTCATTTCTCCTGTGATTTTGGGGACCTGGTACTGGCCAGCCCTAGGTCCCCTGGACCCCAACCTTGGCATGTAGCCCCACTCTTCATCTATAAGTGCCCCCCTCGGCTTATACTCGAATCTGTGTCCATATTCAACTTTGTTCGCCTGATCCCGGCCAGCCCTAGGTCCCCTGGACCCCAAACGTGGCACAAGTGTGCAAAGTTTTTTGTCTGGGGGACCTACGGCCGGGGAGCACTGATTTTTCAAAGCCGGGCACCCCTTCCATAGACTCCCATGTTAAACATCAGTCTAGTCCAGTGTTTCTCAACTCCAGTCCTCAAGGCGCCCCAACAGGTCATGTTTTCAGGCTTTCCATTATTCTGCACAGGTGGTTTGATCAGTTTCACTGCCTTAGTAATTACCACAGCTGTTTCATCTGAGGGAAATCCTGAAAACATGACCTGTTGGGGCGCCTGGAGGACTGGAGTTGAGAAACACTGTTTTAGTCACACAGCGCAGGAGATCAGGTAGGGAGATTGGGCACAGAGTGGCATGGACACAGTGAGGCATGAGCACAGTGACAGTGAGGCATGGGCACAGTGAGGCATGGACACAGTGAGGCATGAGCACAGTGACAGTGAGGCATGGGCGCAGTGAGGCATGGGCACAGTAAGGCACAGTAAGGCACAGTGAGGCATGGGCACAGTAAGGCACAGTAAGGCACAGTGAGGCAAAGTGAGGCACAGTGAGGCATGCAAATGGACACCCTAGGCTTATACTCGAGTCAATACGTTTTCCCAGTTTTTTGTGGTAAAATTAGGTGCCTCGGCTTATATTCGGGCCGGCTTATACTCGAGTATATACGGTAGATCTATACTCAGACAAAAAAGTAAAAAAAAAAACGGGCAGACTTGGTCTTTTTTCTTCCAGCTCCTTTCTATGTTTCTAATTTTGTAGCAAAAGCATCTTTAGCCTGAATGAAGTTATCTGCTAAGGTTATTTGTACCCCATACCATACCTACTAGTTAAAAGTGAGGGACAACCCTTTCTGACAGAGTTGACATTGGTTTCCATGTAAGCCAATTGATCCATGATCCATCTAAGCCAAAATAGTTACTTGTCAAAACGTTCCAACCATAATTGGTGACTTGCCCGCAGGTCACAAGTACCAAGCCCTTCACTGAGACAAGAGGTCATTTGTCAAACAATGTATGTACAGTCTCCTGGTCTGAGAAGGCTGCAGTCAAGTTCCCCTATATGCCTCATTCAGCCTTTTCATATAACAGCTTTGAAATAACAAAACCTCAATAGGTAGAATCAGCCATCTGACATCACCCAAGAAGGGTTAAACCAAAACGATTACACATTCAAGAATATTGAATGTGAAGAAAAGTGTCCAAAGAGAGGATTGCAAGTAAGGGAAAGAGCCAAAATGTGCATGGATACTGTAGGAAAATTATAATTGCTATCTATCTAAGTCCATTGAATTTTATGTTTATGTTTATTTAAGTTACCCAGAAAATGGAAAGTATTCCAAAGTAGATTAGTTTATATAAAAAGGCTATGTGTGTGAGTGTGTTTTTTTTATGAAGAGCAAGATAGGAAACATAAAATATAAGCCTAAAATAACGAAATGTTGGAAACTAAATTACTAATCTTTAAAAAGGACGAAAGTCTGATGTCTTCCACCAGCGGAGAGACACTTAAAAAGATCTTGAGTCCTTAAAAACAGCAGATAAAAGTAATCTTGAAAGTGAATGAAATGCCTCTTAAAATAGGCTTTTAGATGTAGAATATTTAATTCTCTGATAAAAGGGACCTTATTTCCTCAGCAAGAACTATACAAATAAAAATGCACATCTTTAAAGGAAAAGCAATGAACAAAATTGACCTTTCTGGGAGCAGGTAGATGAGAAGAAGTATTTTGCTAATCCTTGCTGTTGGTGATTGGCTAGAGAGGAGCGTGTTAAAAATATTTCCATCTGGGCTAATCTGCTCCCAGTTGAATGAACTTAGCCCTTTAGAGTTAACCTGACATTTAGCAATAATTACCCTCTGCTTTGACCTTGACCCAATCTTCTGCTCTTGTAGAAATATCGTATTTTTGTGCCCAAAGCTTCCCCCTCTTGACTTGTATGTTAGTGATAGAAAAAAAGATATAACCTGGACATAACATGAGACTCCTTCAGCTCAATATAAAAATGTAGAAACAACACAAAATAAGGAACATTGATTTGCAGTGGCACGTTTAACCTGTTCTGGTCACATACACAGTCTAGACTAATTTAGAGTAACTTGGATTTGGACTAATGGCAGTGTCAGAACTATAGAGACTAGACATGTGCATTCGTTTTCGTCTGAATGCATTTTCGTCCGAATTTCGGGGATTTTCGTGTTCATTTTAACAAGCGATAACGAACGTTCAGAATCCAAAATCTGAAAGATCCGACATAAATATATGCTTTATTTTCGTTTCGTTGCGACAACAGTTTGATATAGATAGAAGATTCGACATGACGGTGACAATAGCGATCTGTGTCTATCGAACTTGCGGTTGAATGTGCCTAACCTAACTCTATTAGTCCAAGATTATTCGACATAGAGAGAAAAGATTTGACAGAAGATTCGATGAAGCAGTCACCGCGAGCCGACATTTATGGTCAAATGCTCCGCCCATAGGCTATAGAAAAATTCTAATGTTGGTTGACTAGTAATAATAATTAATAAATATAATTATTACTAGACATACAACATTATAATTCTACTATAGGTTGTGGGCGGAGCATTCGACCGGAAATGTATGATTGCAGCGTCGTACAGTTTAGCTGCTTTGTCGAATCTTCTTAGAACATTCGACAGACACCATAAGCCTTCAAATGAAAGATTCAACCTTAATTAATTCAGATTTTCGGGCGAATGCAGTTTTTAATGAAACAAAATAAATAAAAACAAATTTTGGGAGTAACTAAATAAATTTATTTTTCGGAAGAAAACAAAATTCCGAAACAAAAAATTTCAGTGTGCACATGTCTAATAGAGACCATGGTAGGCAACAGGTCCATGCCTCCAAGTGCTGGATGAACCGATCTAATCCAAAGCAGTGAATATTATTAGATGCTACCAGGAAAATAAACTCCTCACAGCTTTGAACATTGTGGAGGCGTCCATGGCTTTACACGTGTCTGGGATCTTGAAGAAGAATGAACAGACATGATGGATTATCACGGTACCAGAGAGGAACTTGTAACAAATTAATTTTACTAAATATTTTTATTATTAAAGCGGAGTTCCACCCAAAAGTGGAACTTCCGCTTAAACCACTCCTCGCCCCCTTACATGCCACATTTGGCATGTAATTATTTTTTGGGGGGGGGGGGTGGGCGCTTCAGTGGGAGTGGGACTTCCTGTCCCACTTCCTCCTTCCACCCAGGGACTGCTTAAGCGACTCGTCATATCGCCTAAGGCGGCCCCTCCCTGTAGGCGATCACCTGGAACACGTGACAGGTCCCAGGCGATCGCCTGTCCATTTAGGGAGCGCAGCACCGCTCGCGCAATGCGCAGTGAGTGCCCGGCCATGAAGCCGAAAGCTGTCACGGCCGGGTGCCCACAGTTAGAATGGAGGCACCGGCGAAGAGGAGGGAGAGGAGTGAAGCTCCAGGCGGCCGCGTCATTGGACAGTGGAACAGGTAAGTGTCTGTTTATTAAAAGCCAGCAGCTACACTTTTTGTAGCTGCTGACTTTTAATAAACATAAAAAAGGCTGGAACTCCCCTTTAACAAGGTTAAAAATTGATTAACTGAGTACATTTATAAAATCATTAAATAATCCATAAGTATCATGAAAATTTAAGGATCTCTATTGCTGTAATTGTCAAGTGGTTGACGCGTTTCACATTCTTGCTTCTTCAGAACCTTAAATTCTTGACTAGCAGCAGAGACCTTAGTTTTCTTATTTTATTTTGATATTCATCCTCCAATGCGATATGAAACCTGCTGTGGTGTTTGGTGGCGTGCTGATGTGAGTGGGGAGACTGATCCAGACGGGACTCTGACAAATTGGGACCCCTGGCATGGTTTTTACTCTGGGGACAGTAAGGATGAACAACCCTATTCCTTACCATGGTGGTGGAGTAGTAGTGGTAGGCGTCAGGGGGAAATCACATTTATTGTCAGTTAATGTCTCCCTGTGCCTTGATTGTTTGGGGCTGTTTTGGATGGCACTGGATTGCTTAGTATTTTGGCTGTGGCGTTCCTGACTGGCGCCGAGTAATTAGTAAAATTTATTTGTTACAAGTACCTCTCTGGTACCGTGATAATCCATCATGTCTGTTCGTTCTTCTTCAAGTGTTATATAGGATGAGGTACCCTCATAGCCTATTCTCTCTGTTTTTTACATATGTCTGGGATCTATAATGAGATCAGTAAGAGTCATGGGAAGCGTCCATATGCGCAGTAGGTGGCCTTGGTGGTATCCATTTACAGCCAGTATAAGCCTAAAAGCTAAACTCCAGATGAAATGCATGTAAGGGAGATGTTGGCCTGCCAAAGTATTTATATTCCTGTCTTTCCAGTTCCGAGATTAACACAGCAATGTCACACCTTCACATGTTCCTCCACCCCAAACTCGCCCATCCATGTCTTTATGGACCTTGCTTTGTGCACTGGTCCAAATTATTTGGTGGAGGGGGGATTATGGTGTGAGGTTGTTTTTCAACGATTGGACTTGGCCCCTTAGTTCCAGTGAAGGGAACTCTTAAAGCATTAGCATACCAAGGCATTTTGGACAATTTCATGCTCCCAACTTTGTGGGAACAGTTTGGTGATGGCCCCTTCCTGTTCCAACATGACTGCACACCAGTGCACAAAGCAAGGTCCATAAAGACATGGATGAGCAAGTTTGGGGTGGAGGAACTTGACTGGCCTGCACAGAGTTCTGACCTCAACCCTTTGGAAGGAATTAAAGCGGAGACTGTGAGCCAGGCCTTCTCGTCCAACATCAGTGCCTGACCTCACAAATGCACTTCTAGAAGAATGGTCAAACATTCCTGTAGACACACTCCTAAAACCTTGTGGACAGCCTTTTCAGAAGAGTTGAAGCTGTTATAGCTGCAAAGGATGGGCCAACTCAATATTGAACCCTACGGACTAAGACTGGGATGCCATTAAAGTTCATGTGCTTGTAAAGGCAGGTGTCTCAATACTTTTGACAATATAAGGTATGTCTCCACATCAGCCATAGCAATTTTGTTCACTGTTTTGGTCGCTGTTGGTGTTATAGGAGCATGTGTAGTTTGGAAGTTGCCATATGCCTTCAGCCATGTCATAATAGCCTGCACTGAAGCTTACTTTTTCATCTGGAAACCAGGTCTCTGTAATAACTTTTTCTTACACTTCAGATGAGATACCTAGTGGGCTTATAGCGAGTCATACAAGAGACTTCCAAGTGTTTTCAAAAATCATTGGCGAAGGACGTTACATTTATCTGCTTTTTCTGTGTACTAATAGTGAAAAAGACAAAATAACACCATGGGCCATTCTGGTCCACAGCATTATATAATTGTGTCCTTGTATGTAAAAAGATTATACTTACATAGTGCCACTGATATTCTCTGTTTTGTAGGCTATTAGTCTTGAAATACTTCACAAAATGTAATAATTAAAAATATTTTTCCCCAATATACAGTGTCATTGCAGCACAATATGAGCAAACAACAAAAGGGCGCAAACGCCTAGTGCATTATGTCCATCACTTTATTAAAAGATAAAAGATAAAAAATTTACTTACAAACCAAAATGGAATGGTAGCGTATCAAAATTACCGAGTCCAGAAGTCCCCCTTCCAACCTCATGGGATTACGCATAAGATGGAACCATCTGACACGTTTCGGGGAGACTGGCCCACTTCCTCAGAGCAATGAATGCACTAGGGGTTCACAAGAGAAGACACCATCACTCTGCACTGCGCTTGCTAGATCCAGGGAAAAGATCTCATACAATCTTAATTGAATGGTGTAGGGGGGATTAATAGTGACTTTGAATCATCGGCATGTGAACCAAAAAATATGTACATACAAATTACGAAAGCATCATAAATTAATGAGAGTTATGCATAAAATGCAAATATATATGTGTGTATGTCTATAAAAAATGTATACAATCCTGGAGGTATCAATACTAGTTAATGAGTCTATTGCTAACGCAGCTGGCTGGGGAGAGGCTGCTTCCTGAGCAGGCCGGGAACCCAAACACTTCAAGAGAAAAGAAGGATAGGGAGAGAGGCGCCAAGCCGCCAATAGTGTAGCAACTTTAATTAGTAGAAAACAGGGGCGGACCATCCATTTAGGGCGCATGGGTGTCTATCACCGCCCCCCCCCCCCCCCATCCATCCATGCGTCCGGCCCCTTTCAGGACACCGGCACATGGATTCCAATGTGGGAGGGGCTGTTTTTTTGATGCGCCGATGAGAGCCAGCGGCTCTACCCATGTGTGTTACAACAGTGAATGAATATTCGCTGTTGTAACACTGAACCTCCTCCCGTCCAATCAAGAAGCCGGTTTTGACACCGGTCAACCAATTGGCTGAAAGGAAAGGTGATCCTATTGGATGCCTAGGAGGAGGAGGGGAGGAGCTGGAAGCCGCCATGGAGGAAAGGACACGGAGACGCTGTACCAAGCTGCCTGCTGCCTGCCACCCACCACCGCCAATGGGGTAAGTGCCGGACCGACTGACCGGCAAGCAGCGCGGGGGTGAGTGCCGCTCGGGATGGGGTGGGGATGGGTGGTTGTTTGCCACCCCCCCAAAAAACACCAGCCGCCACTGGTGGAAAAAGTTAAAATAGAAAACTTATGCACTCACATACATTGCTGGTGTTAAGCATTGAAACAAGCTCCATGTACAAGTCACCAGTCCCCAATCCAATCCACACCAGAGCCACCACCAGGAGCACAGTGAAGTCGAGGGAGGATTCCAAGCAAGCAAGCCATCACAGGAGACTCGATCTGTAAAGGAGCCGTCAGGAAGCTGTCAACCAACCAGGGTGCTGTGACCAATCAGAATGCATTTCGGAGGCCAAACCTTCACTTCTTCATTAGCCTCGGGGAGGCTTTAGTAAATCAACCCTTATGTGTCCATGCACACTTTTACAGGCATTTACAGGAGTTTAGAGGCAGGGGCGTATAGAGGCAGGAAAAAATAAAACAGACATTAGAGCCCTTTCACACTCACAGCGCCCGGGCGTCGGGGGTTAGCAGGGCACTTTTAACCGAAAAAGGGGCACTTTAGGAGTGGTGGCAGGCGCACCAGCGGTATTCTTCTGACAGGATCTGAAGGCTGAGGCCGTCTTCTGCGGCTACCATTTCTGTTGCTGGCATGCCCTTCCTGACAATGGCACTGCAGAGGATGGTCTACGTGGATCGCTTTACCCCAGATGCCGGCATACTTGTATGTGGCTTTTTAAATCATCAACCATGTGAGTTGCTAAATGTTGTACCTTCATTAAATGTAACCATATTGCTACACTTAGAGGCGCCTCTCTTCTCTTTTATACTCTGTAGCTCCTGCTGGATTTTGCTTCTAATCCCCTTGTGGAGGCTTCCATTTGTGGATGGACATTTTATGGTTACACAAACGATCACATTGCTATAATCTTTTTATATGGACTATAAACTGAAGGACTTATAAATAAATGGTTGTGGAACGAATCATCTGAGTTTCCATTATTTCTTAAGGGGAAATTTGCTTTGATATACAGGTGCTTTGGATTACAAGCATGTTTCTCTTTTATCCTCAGTTGTGATATGACGCTACTCTTATATCAAGACATCGCTTGTTTATCAGTCAATATTTATAAAAAAAAATTGCTTGTCTTGCAAAATGCTCTCAAACCAAGGTTTTACTGTATTTACAAAAGGCCCCGGTGTGCATGAGGCCTAAAACACCACATTGAGAAATTGTGCTTCTAAAGCCTTGTACACACGGGCGGGAATCCCGTCAAAAAAAAAACGTCGGTCTTCTAGACGGGATTCCTGGCAAGCTTGTCTTGCCAAGCCCTGTGTACTGACGGCCATTCAAAAGAACCGCCGTTCTTTGAATGGCAAGAACGCGGTGACGTCATCGACTACGACGAGACGGCGCTCGTCAAATTCAATTCCCGTCGCCGCCATCTTGCTACACCCCACATTAACCTTGTATGCTACGAGTTTGCGTTAAAGTCTTATCGAGCATGCGGGGGTTTACCTTGGACAGGTAAGCATACAGACGACCGGTTTTCTCGGCAGGAAACACTCTGCCGAGAATCCCGACGAGAAAAATAGAGAGCAGGTTCTCTATTTTTCTCGTCGAGATTCCCGGCAGTTTTCCCGACGAGAAACCATACACATGAACGTTTTTCTCGGCAAAAAGCTCTCCCAGCAGTTTTCTTGCCGAGAAAAACGGTCGTGTGTACGAGGCTTTAGAGCAAATATTCATACTGAATCCACATGGCAAGGCGAATCTCCAAAGATTGGAAGGAATTTTGTTCATCTCTATTTGTCATCATCAGCGTAAAGGTGAATAAAGAGCAAGGCTGGTCAAAATTGCAAATTGCAATGGGGATATCAAACTGTCAAGCAATAAATACCAATAATAATAAATAATACACAAAAAAGGGGCTAAATGAAAGGTGGTGTTCAATGAACTTAACACACTGGCCCTCTAACCTTTCAGTTAACAAGGTAATCTGATTGGTATTGATTCTACCCCCCCCCCCAACCTATTACTAAAGAGGTGATAGAA
The DNA here is from genome assembly GCA_029206835.1 of Rana muscosa. Taxonomy (NCBI): domain Eukaryota; kingdom Metazoa; phylum Chordata; class Amphibia; order Anura; family Ranidae; genus Rana; species Rana muscosa. The sequence continues at coordinate 448,254,819 of CM055118.1, forward strand.
TGATGTCCAGGCAGATGTATGGAATCAAATATTAAACAAAAGCACAACATAAAATACAATTATGGGTGCCCTTTCTTTCAGCCCTGCAGATTATGACATTACTGAATATGCAGTGTCCGGAGGAGTTACAAATAGTTTCTGCCTCCATTTGAAATCACTTTATAAATAATTTAACAATAACCACATTCCTGCTTGACTTTAAAGGAGCAGTTTGCTGATATGCATTCATGGGTTCACTAATTAACTACTTTATTCTGCCGTACAGCCGAGCTAAAAGAGAGGATGGCACAGACTCTGGAGATAAAAGAGCTGTTAGGAAGAGGGAGGCAGCAGCCGAGGTGAGACTAAGGCCACTTCACATGTGATTTATCCCAGGAGGTTAGGGGATAACTATGCAGAGGCTCAGCCTTCAACCAGTTGTAGAAATTTACAGGTCACCATGGCATCTAATTTGTGGAAAAACTTCTAGGGGGAGAAAAAAAAAAAATGTTCTTTTTCTGTAGCTCTATAATAATCTTTTCCACTCGTTCTTCCTTTCACTTTTTTTTTTTTTCCTATAAACCCACTGATATTTTATTTGACAGAAAAAGACAAAAAGAAGAATAAAGGCCAAATGAGAAAAAAAAAAAAAAAAGTAGGATGAAAAAAAAAAATGGTATCAAAACACAATGAGGGTAGAGAACAAAAAGTAAAAATCACTATGGAGAAGTGGGTTAATAATTGTATCACAGCACAAATGACATTCAGGAAAGTTTTACTAAGAGTAGTGAAGAGAAAGGATGACTAAAATTATAACTGGGCCAGTGGGCGCAGGTTGTGTCGAAATGTGTTTTTAGAAAATATTGCAATAAACTCCATTACCCTTGTTTAAGAAAATCACCAAATGATGGTGCTCATGCCTTCCATTGTTTGACTGTCCAAGCGTTTAAAGCAGAATAGATACATGTTGTGAATGTAAAACCTCCATTTACCAGGAAAAAAAATCCACTCCAGCTGAACCATACATGTTGCTGAAATTCTAATAAATATTATTTATAGAATGATATATTTATAAATATTATTTATTGATATGTTATTATTTTATATTTTATTATTATTTATATTATATACAACATATATTTATTTATTTATATATATATATATATATATATATATATATATATATATATATATATACACATCGTATTTATCAGCACATAACACACACAGGCGTTTAACACGCACCTTCATTTTAAAGCTTCAGGAAAAAAACTTAACATTTTAAATAAAGAATTTTGAAGCAAAATAAGGGTCACAGTCCATCAATGCAGCCTGATCAGTGCCCATTAATGCAGCCTCACCATTGCAAATTAATGCAACCTGCACAGTGCCTATCAGCAGCCTTTCCATTACTCATCTGCAGCCTCACCATTGCCAATTAATGCAGCCTGCACATTGCCCATCAGCAGCATTGCCAATTAATGCAGCCTGAACAGTGGCCATTAACAGCCTCTCCATTGCCCATTAATGCAGCCTCACTATTGTAAATGAATGCAGCCTGCACATCCCTGCTCATTTGCAGCCTCGCCAGTGCCGGATTACACAGCACAACGATCTCCTGTGTACCCGGCGATCAGTCATACACAGCCCCGCCTCCTGGCCTGGCTCCTGTGATAGACAGAACAATTGTCCAATCCTGGGCCAGAAGGCGGGATTGTGAGTTCTGGGTACACAGGAGATCGCCGCTCTGTGTAATCCGGTGGCGCCTGCCCCCTCCTTCCACTCAGAGACAGCAGAAATCGGCGTATAACACGCACACATGATTTCCCCCCCGATTTTCAGGGAGAAAAAGTGTGTGTTATACACCGATAAATACGGTAGGGTGACTTGGAAGTGGGGAGTTCCTGCACCTATTCCCTGAGAAAGAAGGACTGTATATATATATATATATATATATTGTGAGGGTGCGACTTTGTGCGACCTTCAAGAGGGTTGGTTATTGCCACATTTGGTAAAGAAAGACACGCTGATGGAACAGCTGTGTCTTGGGCTATTTAGTTCAGAGGTGATTACGGATCAGGGCTCCACCCAACAGAGAGGAAGTCTGTGTGCCTGAGAGCCGAGTGGGCTCTCTTCCTCTGAAGTGGAGTCAAAGGCGGTGCATGTCTGCAGGAGGCAGACACCGTTAGTGATACAGCAACAAAGGTGCTGACCAGGAGAAGCTAGGAGAAAGCTGAAACTCTTGGACACTGTGTGGGTCTGAGGAACAGACCGTCAGGCCTAGGCTAAAGGCCTGGATCGCTAGAAGGTAAAGCTACGAGGCTACTGTTAGTATGAAGGATACAGGAATGGTGGAACCCCCCTGTGAATACTACAGACGTGTTTGTGAACTGTTGTGCTTTTAAATAAAAATGGGCTACCATACCCTTAAACAGAGTTACTGACTGGCTTGCATCACTGAAAAACGCATCTACTACGAGAGTAAACAACCCCCAATCTTACAATATATATATATATATATATATATATATATATATATATATATATATTTATATACTGTATATATATATATATATATATATATATATATATATATATATATATACACTGTATATATATATATATATATATATATATATATATTGTGAGGGGGTTAGCTCGGCAGCGGGTGTGTGTGACCCCCGAGATGGGCTCCCCACACAAAAACAGGCCCAGCAAACGGTGGTTGTGGTTTTCAAAATCAAAAAGGTGCGGTTTATTTTCTATTTACAGTGACAAAACACAGCAAAGCAAAAGAAACATAAACAAAATAAATCCTGGTCAACTTGACCTCTGACTAAACATACAGGTTTCCTAACTAACAACTGGGATCAGCCTAGTGCTGTCCTAGTCCCTAAGTCCCTGGTTTTAAATGTCCAAGCAAATAGCCACACAGGCTTTGTCTCACCGCACAGGGGTTCACTCTCCCTAGACAGTCCACACAGGTCTGGTTCCAGGCATGAGCTAACATCTAATGAAGCTGGGAGTTCTTATAGAGGCCTAAATGAGCTGACAAGCTTCAGCTGGTCTCATCAACTCCCTGTCTGTACAACGCCCCACACTCTCCCTAGAGGTATGAGTCATCCATGAGCCCACTAGCCTTATACAACTCTCCACCTAGTTGTATAAGTCGGCGTAAAGCCTGAATCTGGGCGAAATATATCTACCCCCCTGGATGCAACCAGGTGACTTTACCTTCCTGCTGTCACATACCCCCCCCTCTTGTTTTAACCTCGGGGTTGGAACACCAGCAATCAGGCATTCATGTACTCGAGACAAAGCATCCACATTCCCCATTTGAACGCCAGGGCGATGCTTTACTGTGAAGTTGAATTCCTGGAGGGCCAGGAACCACCTATTCACTCTTCTATTTGTTTCTTTGTTTTGAGCCATCCACTTTAACGGAGCGTGATCCGTAACCATGTCAAAGTGCCTACCTAGCAGGTAGTACCGAAGGGAATCTAGAGCCCACTTCACCGCTAAACACTCCTTTTCAACGGTGGCGTAATTTACCTCATGGGACTTCAACTTCCTGCTGAGGTAAATGACTGGGTGCTCTTCCCCGTTCCAGACCTGGGACAATACTGCTCCTAACCCCACATCTGACGCATCACTTTGTACGACAAAGTCTTTAGAGAAGTCGGGTGAGTACAACACTGGCTGGCTACATAAGGCTTGTTTCAAGAATTGGAATGCTGCCTCAGCCTCGGGGGTCCATTTAATCATGACCGACCCTTTCCCCTTCGTCAGGTTGGTTAGGGGCACAGCCTTAGAAGCAAAGTGGGGAATGAATCGCCGATAATACCCAGCGATTCCCAGAAAGGCTCGTACCTGCTTCTTGCTGTTGGGACGTGGCCAACTCTGGATGGCCTCGACTTTGTTGAGTTGGGGTTTTATTACTCCCCTCCCAATGGTGTACCCAAGATATTTGGCCTCCTCCTGCCCAATGGTACACTTCTTGGGGTTAGCCGTAAACCCCGCTTCCCGAACAGAGTCCAGGACTGCTTGCACTTTTGGCAGATGTGAGGCCCAATCTGTGCTATGGACAATTATGTCATCCAGGTAAGCCGCAGCATACTTCCGATGGGGCCTCAGCATCTGGTCCATTTTCCGCTGGAATGTGGCCGGCGCATTCTGTAACCCTAACGGCATTCTTTTATATTGGAACGCCCCGTCTGGGGTTACAAATGCGGTTTTCTCTTTGGCCGACTTGGCCAGGGGGATTTGCCAATACCCTTTTGTGAGGTCAAGAGTCGTCATGTATCGGGCTGTTCCCAGCCGGTCGATCAACTCATCTATACGTGGCATGGGGTAGGTGTCAAATTTTGTAACTTTGTTCAACTGTCGAAAATCGTTACAAAATCGCCAGCTCCCATCCGGTTTAGGCACCAACACAATGGGACTAGACCAATCACTTTGGGACTCCTCTATCACCCCTAAGTTCAGCATTTTCTGTACTTCCTCCCGTATTGCCTCCCGTCGGGCCTCTGGGATCCGATAGGGTTTTAACTTCACCCTTTCACCGGGCGGGGTAATGATGTCATGCTCTACCCCAGATGTTTGTCCCGTCAGCTCAGAGAATACCTCCTTGTTGCGAAGCACAAACTCCTTAACCTCCTGTTGTTGGGGTTGTGACAAGGTGGCTGCTATTCCAACCTCCGGAATCACGCAACCAGTTTGAGCTGGTGACCAAGTGTCTGCGACTAGGGACTCTCTATCCCTCCAGGCTTTCAACAGATTAACGTGATAGATCTGTTCGGGCTTTCGCCTTCCTGGTTGTCTGACCTTGTAATTCACTTCGCTCACTTTTTCCATTATCTCGTAGGGGCCTTGCCATTTGGCAAGGAATTTACTTTCAACCGTAGGGACAAGTACCAGTATCCTATCCCCCTGGGAAAAGGTACGGGTCTTGGCTCCACGGTTGTACACTCTCTGCTGTGCTAACTGCGCTTGGGCCAAATGTTCCTTCACGATGGGCATTACCTGTGCAATTCGGTCTTGCATCAGGGCGACATGCTCAATCACACTCCTGTGGGGAGAACTCTCACTTTCCCAAGTTTCCTTGGCAATATCCAACAGCCCTCTTGGGTGTCTCCCATACAGTAACTCAAAGGGGGAGAATCCCGTAGAGGATTGGGGCACCTCCCTAATAGCAAACATCAGATAAGGAAGTAGACAGTCCCAATCCTTTCCATCTCTATCCACCACTTTCTTCAACATTTGTTTTAGGGTTTTGTTGAACCTTTCAACCAGCCCATCGGTTTGGGGGTGATACACAGATGTACGTAATTGCGTCACTTTGAACAATTTACACAGCTCCTTCATAACCCGGGACATAAAGGGTGTACCTTGGTCCGTAAGCAGTTCTTTACAAATACCCACCCGGCTAAACACAAGAGATAGCTCTTTGGCTATGGTTTTGGCCGAGGTATTTCGGAGAGGGATCGCTTCTGGATAACGGGTGGCATAGTCCATTATAACTAATATGTACTGGTGCCCCCTAGCGGACTTGATTATAGGACCTACCAAATCCATGGCGATCCTCTCAAACGGGACCTCAATGATGGGTAGAGGGACCAGCGGGCTACGGAAATGTGGCATCGGGGCCGACCTCTGACACACAGGGCAGGAGGAACAATAATTTTCTATGTCCTTCATCACCCCCGGCCAATAGAATCTCTGTAATACCCTCTCTCGGGTTTTCTCTGTCCCCAGATGACCTCCAAGAATGTGCCCATGGGCCAACTCCAACACCAACTTCCTGTAAGGTTTGGGCACCACAAGCTGCTCAACGGTTTCTTCTGCCCTTTTTGCCACCCGATACAGTAGGTCCTTCTCTACGCTGAAGTATGGGTAAGTGCAGGTATTATCTGGGTTCACTAACTCGCCATCTATTTTCACTACGTTTTCCCGTGCCTTTATTAGGGCGGGGTCTTTCAACTGTGCTGTGGCAAAGTTTTCCCTGTGAACCTCAAGATCAGAAAACTCCACAGACGGTAGGTTTTCGTCTGAGGAGGTGGGCTCCTCTCCAGTTTCTTGAGTCTCCCCTGCCAATACTGATAAGGGAAATTCTGGAGAGTCCTCACCACTCTCAGGGGAGTTCTGGCTATCACATTCCTGGTACATAGGGGCACCAGTGGGGGGCTCAGGATCATCCCACAGTTCCCAGAACTTCGGAAAATCCCTTCCCACAATGGCGTCATGCGGTAACTGAGATACTAAGCCCACTGGATGAGAGAGGGTACCTTTGGGGGTCTCGAAACACACTGTAGTCACTGGATACTCTCGGGTGTCCCCATGCACACAAATAACAGCTACCTTCCTATTCCCAGAGACCTCTGTTTTAACTAACTCAGCCTTTATCAGGGTCACAAGGCTACCTGAATCCAGCAATACCACAACATTTCTACCATTAACACACATTTTGCATAAATTTTTCTCAGTTCCTCGAATGGCAGTGCATGCGACTGTCGCACACAGCGACTGACGTCTGCCCGTCAGAAAGTCACACTGCATGGGTTCCTCCACAACCGGGCAATTGGCTGCAATATGTCCCGCTTGCCGGCAGCGGTAGCAAACGATCCTTCTTGCGGCCTCTTGAGCCGCTAATTTCCCAGGCTGTTCTCGCCAAACTTGGGGTAGAGCTCCCACCCTCTCACTCTCTCCACCCTCACCCCTTGGAATCCTCTTATCCGCCCCTGGGGATGGTCTGGTCTTAGGGTGGAAAGTCCGAGTGTCTCTGGAAGAGGCCGTCAGGTTCTCTGTAGCCAAGTATTTCTCCACACAATCCACAAGACCATCGGCTGTCTCTGGGTCTCCATGGCTTACCCACTTTTGGATGGCAGTAGGAAGAGCTCTCAAAAACCGATCCATTACAACACGTTCCACAATCTTTGGTGCGGACAAAGTCTCTGGCTGTAGCCACTTTCTGCTCAGGTGAATGAGATCATACATTTGAGACCTGGGGGGTTTTCCAAGCTGGAAAGTCCAGTTATGCACACGCTGAGCCCGGACAGCCTGGGTGACACCCAGCCTTGCCAATATTTCAGCTTTTAGCATCGCATAGTCTTTTGCTTGGTTAGGCTCTAGGTCATAGTAAGCTTTCTGCGATTCACCAGTTAACAGAGGAGCCACCAGTCCAGCCCACTGCTCCTCAGGCCACTTTTCTCTTTCAGCGGTCCTTTCAAATGTGGTCAAAAATACCTCTGGATCATCCTCTCCAGTCATTTTTGTCAATAAACGACTCACCCCAAAGGACGCGGTATTAGTGGGACGGCTTTCCTCACTGGTCTGCGGACGTTGCTGCATTGCTGCTTCCATCTGTTGTTGTAGTCTCTGCTCTTGCTTCTGTAACAGGTCTATGAAGCGGGCCTCAGATTGCTGCTGGGCTTGTTGCTGAGCCTCCAGACTCTGTTGCAAAGTTGCGTTTGTCTGCTGCTGGGCTGCAAGGCTCTGTTGATGAGCTTGCTGCTGGGCTGCAAGGCTCTGTTGATGAGCTTGCTGCTGGGCTGCGAAGTTCTGTTGTTGAGCTGCAAGGCTCTTTTGCAAACCTGCATTTGTCTGCTATTGATTGGCATTTGCTAGAGCCAGCTGCTTCAGTATCTCCTCCATGCTGGCTTAAAAAAAACTGCCACTGGTTCTCCACCAACTGTGAGGGGGTTAGCTCGGCAGCGGGTGTGTGTGACCCCCGAGATGGGCTCCCCACACAAAAATAGGCCCAGCAAACGGTGGTTGTGGTTTTCAAAATCAAAAAGGTGCGGTTTATTTTCTATTTACAGTGACAAAACACAGCAAAGCAAAAGAAACATAAACAAAATAAATCCTGGTCAACTTGACCTCTGACTAAACATACAGGTTTCCTAACTAACAACTGGGATCAGCCTAGTGCTGTCCTAGTCCCTAAGTCCCTGGTTTTAAATGTCCAAGCAAATAGCCACACAGGCTTTGTCTCACCGCACAGGGGTTCACTCTCCCTAGACAGTCCACACAGGTCTGGTTCCAGGCATGAGCTAACATCTAATGAAGCTGGGAGTTCTTATAGAGGCCTAAATGAGCTGACAAGCTTCAGCTGGTCTCATCAACTCCCTGTCTGTACGACGCCCCACACTCTCCCTAGAGGTATGAGTCATCCATGAGCCCACTAGCCTTATACAACTCTCCACCTAGTTGTATAAGTCGGCGTAAAGCCTGAATCTGGGCGAAATATATCTACCCCCCTGGATGCAACCAGGTGACTTTACCTTCCTGCTGTCACAATATATATATATATATACATATATATATATATACATATACAGTACATATATATATATATATATATATATATACATATACAGTCCTTCTTTCTCAGGGAATAGGTGCAGGAACTCCCCACTTCCAAGTCACCCTTCGTCTCTGCCCCCTACCCACCTCTGAGAACCCTCCCTTGGCAGCAATAACAGATTTCTCAGCAGCCAACAAGAATAGACCTCTCCCTCAACAGTTGATCCCACCCAGCAACAATTGACACCCCCCCCCCCTCAGCAAGATAAGACCCTTCCACCAGCAACAGTAGACTTACCCAGCAGCAATATACCCCACACAAAATTAAAATCGCCACCAGCGACAATAGATACCCCAGCAGTCAGCATCAATAGACCCTCCAGCACCCATTGCCATTACATACATTCAGTGCTGGAGGTGCCGAAACTGCATTCCCCTACGTTCCCGCTGAAAAAAAGCCTTGTATATATATATATATATATATATATATATATATACACTCACCAGCCACTTTTTTAAGTAAGCCTTGCTAGTACCGGGTTGGACCCCTTTTTGCCTTCAAAACTGCCTTCATTCATTGTGGCATAGATTCAACAAGGTGTTGGAATTCCTCCGAGATTTTGGTCCATATTGACATGAAGGCATCACGCAATTGCTGTACATCCATGATGCGAATCTCCCGTTCCACCACATCCCAGAGGTGCTCTATTGGATAAGATCTGGTGACTGTGGAGACCATTGGAGTACAGTGACCTAATGTTCATGTTCAAGAAACCAGTGGTGAGATGATTTTTGCTTTGTGAAATGGTGCATTATCCTGCTGGAAGTAGCCATCAGAACGCAGAAGAATCGCATTCAGGAGAGGAACATTTTGGCAAAAAACGTAAACGCGTCAAAAACACATTTACGTTTTTCTGCTGCCAGGAGAGTTACGTTTGGGGTGGACAGTGTACATGTAGCCTTATACCACTTTAAATCTGAAAGGTAAAAGCTAAACTCTAGGTATTCATTTTATTGCATGACCGAATGTACCAGAAAGTCTCCCTTTCACATCTAAATAATCCCATCAATCGGTGAAGTGTGGCAACTTCAGCCTGAGTTCCAACCAGGCCACGCCCCAAACACATTTTGCTCCGCCCCTGGGCTTTCCCTATGATTAAGCTCCAAGGGGCAGAGTAAAATGCGTTGGAAGGGGGGGCCTGGTTGGAGCCCAGGCTGAGGTTGCCACACTTCATCAACTGAGAGCCCATTCACACAGGAGCGTCTTTGGATCCGACTTCAAATCGCCCCAGGTCACCCCTAGTCGCCTCAGGTTGCGCTGGCTAAAGAAATCAATGTAAGTTAATGGAGCCGTCCTTATGCACACTACTGCAGTCGCTCCGACTTCAAAAAAGGTCCCTGTACTACTTCAATCCGACTCCTAGGCGACCTGTAACCATTCATTTCAATGGGAGTCGCCTCTCACTGTCTTAATAGGAGCAACTCTCCAGGAAGAAAACATACATTTCTCCTGCAAACCCCTCCCTCCCCCCTCCCTCCCTCCCACAGAGCTGATTCTTGTTTGATTGGCCACTGGAATGTCTTCTGTCCTGCAGGCAACTTGGAGTTGCCTTGTAAATAGCTCCAGGTCGCGCTGTGATTCATACTCAAGTCGTGTCTGAGTTACCTCATAAAATCACGCTGGAAGTCGTGTTGCCCCTGTGTGAATGGGCTCTGATTGGATTATTTAGATGTGTGACCAGGGAGACTTCCTGTTACATTCGGTGATGCTAGGAGCTGGGGAGAGCGCTCTTCCAAGCCAGCACTTATAGCAGTGCTGATCGAGGATTTGTACCCTTCTTGAAGCCTGAGCGGCTCACATATTGATACCGTTTGGTCAGTCAGTAAGTAATTACAGTCAGTCTGTAATTTTTATTAGGCAACGAGATATCTGCGGGAGGTTTGTGCCTGCTTTAGAGCAGTGGTCTCCAAACTGTGGCCGGGGGCTAGATGTGGCCCTTTGCTTGCTTTTATCTAACCCTTTGGGGCACTATTTCCATCCACTGATACCAGCAATGGGACATAATTCTTCCCCCCCATTGACACCAATGAAAGGGCATAATTCCTCCCATTGACACCAATGAAAGGGCAGAATTCCTCCCAATGACACCAATGAAAGGGCAGAATTCCTCCCAATGACACCAATGAAAGGGCAGAATTCCTCCCAATGACACCAATGAAAGGGCATAATTCCCCCCATTGACACCAACGAAAGGGCATAATTCCCCCGTTGACACCAATAAAAGGGCAGAATTCCTACCAATGACACCAATGAAAGGGCAGAATTCCCCCCATTGACACCAACGAAAGGGCAGAATTTCCCCCATTGACACCAATGAAAGGGCAGAATTCCTCCCAATGACACCAATGAAAGGGCAGAATTCCTCCCAATGACACCAATGAAAGGGCATAATTCCTCCCAATGACACCAATGATGGGGCAGAATTCCTCCCAGTGACACCAATGATGGGGCAGAATTCCTCCCAATGACACCAAAGATGGGGCAGAATTCCTTCCAATGACACCAATGATGGGGCAGAATTCTTCAGAGTAACACCAACATGGGGCACAATTTCTCCCAAAGACACCAACTATGGGGCCCAATGTCACCAATGATAGGGCATAATTACTCCCAATGACATTAAACAATGGAACACATATCCTCCCACTGACACAAAAGGTGGGGCATTGTTTATTCCCACTGACATCAAGAACTCTTCTACTACCAATGGCCACAGTCCGGCCCTCCTTCAGTCTGAAGAACAGTAAACTGGCCCTTTGTTCAGAAAATTTGGAGACCCCTGCTGTTGAGAATGCCCTCAGGGCTCATTTATAAGTCTGGTTGGGGGGTGGTAAAAACACGCAGTTGATCCACACTTTCACATTATCCCCCCTGTGACATTTGTTGGGCAGTACCAACACTAAACCGACCTATTCATGAGAATGAGGCCATGCCGTAACCGCTCCCTCGAAAAAGCCCTGAGGTAGACTGTAACCCACATTTCAAACACCTTTTCAATGAGGCTTTATAAGTTATTTCTGCTTTTCAGTCATTTATTTACATGGTATACATTTAACATGACCTTATTAAATAATAAAACCTATTGTCAGGAAGTTATTTCAAAAAGGGTCAAAAAGAAATCTTCTTGAAGATGTAGAATACTTTCAATCAATAATTTTTCGAACATACAAAGCTTTTGGGCAATTTCTCAGTAAAGAAAGCAATGCAATGGAGCAGAACATTGGTATCAAATGGTAGCAATAAATCAACCTCTAAATTTTCTACTTAATATTTATACAATCTACTTGTTTGACTTTGATGAATTAAAGTGTTCATATCTGTGTTTTCATTCAAAACCCTGTAGGCTTTTCAGGTTCCATCTCTCTTATTGTTTTATTAGTAAACATGGCTTCCATTCTTCGCAGCAATCCATTTTTGGTCAATTTCTCTCCGGATAACCGCGGCTTCGAGTCAGGCAGAGAAATCTACTCAGGACAAATACCCTAACTTAAAGGCCAACTCCAACCTTTTTTTTGTAGTTGTGGATTGAGTAGAGAAGATTTGGAACTCTTGACAGATTTTAAATGTTATAACCATAAAGAAAACTGAGGGCGCACCAGCCTAGTACATTATCTTCAGATGTCTTTTATTAGTAAAATCCTATAATAAGTGATATACTCACAAACCAACATACGTAAAAGCTTGTCAGAACAAATGGAGCTTCGGTGTCAGGGCCTGGATTTGCACCTGGAGCCTGTGCTGTGTCATGTCTCTTCTTGCTTAGCTATCTAGAATGCTGGACAGTTCCCTGTACAATTCCTTGAATGATCTTGTCTTAAACCTTGTTTATCTTGAACCCTGAGCTCTTTTCTCCTCCTATGAACTTCCTGATTTAAGCCATGTCTCTGCACTTCCCGTTTGCCAGATTATTGTGCTCTCTCCAGCAAGTATCATGCTCTTGTCTTCCCTGCTGCCGTCCATATTTTGCTACCACTCGTCATCAACCCTGGGCTTGTTCCTCGACTACGCTTCTGCCTGATCCCAACCTGCAACTACTCGTTACTGACCTTTTGGCTTGTTACAGACTACGCTTCTGTTTGATCTTTACCTGTTTAATCCACTACTGGACCCCGGTTTGTACCTGGTGAGGCAATTAGTGGCGGCTGGTGGTGTTTGGGGGGGGCGTCAAACAATGCACCCCCCCCTCCCCCGGGAGGAGAATCAGGAAGGCAATAGCGAATCAATGTGTCTGGCACCCCGCATGAATCTGGTGCTAACATGCAGCAAAGTTGTCAGGGACTTGCCATAATGGGACGCAGGTCATTGGTCAGAATTGACAGCGGCGCGTGTGTGCACGCGTGCCAACCCTGACCTCGGCTTGCCTTGACCCTGCTCTTATTACCTGATATCCTGTTGCCAGACCTCTGCCTGCTTATCTGACCCTGCTCTAGTCCACCACATTACTCTGCCTGACCACCTGATCTGACCCGGCTCGCCTGACCCTGCACCTGCCTGCTACTTGCTCTGTGTGTTCCTGTGTTGACCTGGCTTATCTCTCCCTGCTTCAGCCTGCTACTGATCCTACTATCACCAGCTCACCAGGTCACTGACCTGCACCTGTCTCTGCTGTCACCTGCAGTTCCAGTCACACCTGGAGGATCATCAACCAGCTACAGTGTCAACCACCACAGTCTCCAATGGCACTCCTACCCCGCTGTGTTTCCGAGACCACTGTCCCCACTCCGGTGGCTCCTGAACCAGAGCTGTATAAGAGGTCTTCTCCTACAAGTCAGACTCATCCTCGGAGGTATGTAACAAAAGTCCTCCTCCACCATCAGGAGCTTTGATGAACACTGGTTAGTACTTAGACTCCGCACCTTTAAGTAAGCCTGCGTCATCCGCCAAGGTGACCTGCCTGTGTACCTATCCTGCTGGTTTCTATGTGAGCTTCCCTCTACTATAGCAACTGGTCTTCGAGCCTGACCCCTAATTGTGACAATCAGACTCTTGATATATCACATCACACATTGAAACAAGGTCCAACATGCTAACGTGTTTGAAGGATCTGGGGCTCTGAGGAAGAGGGCTTGATCTTTGAAGTGCGTTAGCCGGTTGGACCTTGTTCCATATGTGATGTATCAAGAGTCTCAAGCTGCATTTGTTCTGACAACCTTTTACTTACGTCGGTTTGTGAGTATATCACTTATCGGATTTTACTAATAAAAGATATCTGAAGATAATGCACTAAGCTGGTGGGCCTTCTGTTTTCTTTATGGCTACAGTTTGTTTAGACTACCCCTGACTCCTTTGCTTTAGTAACCCAAGTTCCACACAGTGAATAGGTCCAACTCAGTTTTATTCTTCTTGTCAAGCAATAAAACAATCTTTCTCCTTTGGAAAACGGGGACAGATCGAGGCACAATCCTTTCCCTTCTTGCTGCTGCCCACTGTGCTGTCACCAGTGGTGAATAGTCACTGCCACTGACTAGGTAATATAGAACGTGAATTACCTTCGCTCACTTTGCCCCTATCAGAGGAAGAAATCCGTCCAAGGGAGAAGTGGAGGCCTCTCCGTCACCAGCGATGCTGCGCCGGGCTCTTCAGAGAAGTTACTGCACACCAGTCCTCACGAACTCAGACACGGGCACCCAAGGAGTTAGGGCCCCCTCGGATTCCTCCACCCTTGCGGAACTCAGTCGAAGGTACTGAGCCCCAGGCATCCGCCATAGTACCTCACGCCAGGCTAAAGGTGCCTGAGATGGACTCCATCCCTGCTCCAGCTAGGCCAAGGGCCTGGGTGCGGCCGCATCCTCCGACTCTCTCCCCAAATCAGGGCGTCTGCCCCTTTTATGACCTCTCCCTTTGCGTCACAGCGGGTTCCCCGCCCCGCTGTACCAGCTCCAGGGGAGGACAAAAAGGCACAGTTTGCGATGTGAGTTCAACTCCGGCCAAAGGCAACAACGCCACCTGCAGGCCCCAAGGAACCCCACACCACCAGAGTCCTCACCCGCTACACTATTATTATACAGGACTTATATAGCCCCAACAGTTTGAGCAGTACTTTACAACATGAGGGCAGACACAGTACAGTTACAATACGATACAATACAGGAGAAATCAGAGGGCCCTGCTTGTTAGAGCTTACAATCCAGAATTTAAATGCTATCTGTGTCCACATAGAAGAGATTTCTCTTTTTTTTCCTGTTATTTTCTGAAACCTACAGTATTACCTGGATAGAGAGCAAGGGGAATCTCTCTCTTGGGGACATAGACAAAAATACTGTAAAATCCTATTTCCAGGGAAGTAAGAAAAAAAAAGGGGGGGGGGATTAATCTGATTCCAAAAATTCAAATGATATGGCAAACAATGATGAGAGCTTTGGGTTCTACTCCCAAATTAACCAGTTCCTGACCGCCCTATAGCAGATTTACTGCTACAGGACGGCCCTCCTGTGCAGAATCACATATATATATATATACATTATTCTGTACATCCGCCTAGGTGGCGCCTGTGCATGCCGCTGGCGGGCCACTTCTGCTGTGATTAAAGACACACAGAATGGAGATCTCCCTATGTAAACAAGGCAGATCTCAGTTATGACAGGGGGGAAAGGGATGGATTTTGTGTCCCAGCAGGGAATAACATCCATCACTTCCCTTAGTAAAAGCAGCACATACAGTACACAAAACACTAGCTAGGCACAAAATTAACCCTTTGATCACCCTAGATGTTTAACCCGTTCCCAGCCAGTGTCATTAGTACAGAGACAGTGTATATTTTTAGCACCGATCACTGTATTAGTGTCACGGTTCCCGCAAAGTGCCAAAAGTGTCAGTTAGTGTACGATTGTTTGCCGCAATATCGCAGACCCGCTATAAGTTGCTGATCGCCGCCATTACTAGTATAATATTTTAAAAAAATCCATAAATATATACCATAGTTTGTAGACGCTATAACATTCAAGTAAACCAATCAATATACGCTTACTGTTTTTTTTTTCTTTTTACCCAAAAAAAATATTTTTTAGCACTAATCACTGTATTAGTGTCACTGGTCCCAATAAGTGTCAAAAGTGTCAGTTAGTGTCCCGACTGTCCGCCACAATATCGCAGTCCCACTATAAGTTGCTGATTGCCACCATAACTAGTAAAACTGTAAAAATAAATAAAAATATCCCATAGATTGTAGATACTATAACGTTTGCTAAAACCAATCAATATGCGCTTATTGGGAATTTTTTACCCAAAATTTGTGGCAGAATACACATTGGCCTAAATTTATGAAGAAATTCAATTTTTAAATTTTTTTTTTTATTGGATATGTTTTATAGCAGAAAGTAAAAAATATTGTTTTTCTTTTCAAAATTGTCGGCATTTTTTTGTTTAATAGCGCAACAAATAAAAACACAGTGCCAAAAAGTGGTTAAATATGCAACAATATATGAAACGGAAAAAAATAAAATCCTGACTAGGTTGCTAAACCTTTCTTGTGCTACTACAACATAGAAACAAATCCATTCAAAATAATGAAGCGCCTTGTTAAGCACTTTTAACATAAGAAATATGAGTGACAATAAACTCGTACTGAAAAATAATTTCTTCCAAAATAATCCATAATTTTAAATGATGTGATAGAGATTCAATTTGTAATAATTCATATATGCACACTTAAATGAAATATAATAAATAGATATAGATCAATATATATATATATATAGATCTATATCTATATATGTTATAAGTCTAACATATATATATATATATATATATATATATGTAGCGATACCTCCAACTAAGGAGGCCGCAGAATTAGATTTGGGCCCTGAGTGCAGCTCCGCCAACCCCCGGCAATAGGCTCTACCCCCTTCTGGCACAGCTAGTACTGATAATCAATGATATATCCTATGCAATATAATAACTAAGCCAGGACACAGTAATGAATTGTAATAGATAAAGTGTTTTACTTATTTTTTCAATATGGATAAAAGGGGGTAACAGTAATCACAGTTCAAGATAATCACTCCTAAGGGCAGCGTCCTGCCACTCTAACACACTATGTAGTAACACACGCTACAGGTGCGCCATACGGGCGACCGTTAACTAAGTGCCCTATGGCGCAGTAATTAAACACGCTAGAATCCCCACCAGGCCTGGTTCTAATATTTAACTTAGTCCTCCTTTCTTCACCGGCAGGTCTGTAATGGTGGTGCACTTTAAACAGAGTATAACTTTGTAATCCAAGGGGTATAGAACTTGGTTAAATAAAGCCGCAGGCTCAGTTCTGACAAGGCTCTTCAATAGGGGTATCAAAATAACTTGTAGGCCACGGCAGTCTATAGGCCTATATACAGTAACAGTATCTTAGCTGGGCTTATGCCCTCTCACCCGCCGGACTACGGATCCAGTCCGGGAAACCTCCACCAGCCGTGTCACACACACACGATCTCTCCAACGATCGGGCCCCCGATCCGACAAGGCTGTAGCGCACAAAGTCAGATGCCACCCAGGCCCGCAGAGGGGGGGTGGAAGGCTCTTTGATGCAGAGCAAGGCCTCAGGCTTCAGGCCTTGCACTCCGACACATCCGCACAGGAGGATCCGTCTGTGAAGTCTCGTGTCCCAAAGAGGTCGAGCCCGGCCTCGCCTCCTCCTTTTATAACCCCTCCCATGAGTCTCTGCGGTGGAACATGTGAAGAATGGGGTTATGGGTGATGTAGTCTCTTCCCATTATAGCGGAACACCCCGCTACACACTCCCCCCACTTAAACTCTTTGGTCCCCAAAGATAAATTTTAACAACAACTATATATAACACTGGTCAAATTCTGAAAACGATGCTGGGATAGGGGATTCCCACCATAACTGAGGGGTAGAATTCCCTTGCCCACAGGTCACATTATCATGGGTGGCCTGCCTAACTGTGCCAGAGAGTGAGCTGGGGTTGCCCTCCACCAAATGGACAGTGGAGGGATCCGGAATCTCAGCATTTCTCCTAGCAGTGACTACAGAGTCTTCCGAACTGTTCCCCATCTGAGGGTAGGTCAGCTTCTTAGGAGGTCGAATGACTCTTCGAGCTCTTTGCTCTCCTGGACTCTCTGGCTCTGGCGCCACAGGCTCCTCTTCCTCGGAGCAACTATCATGGGCATCTTCCCAGTAATCTGCTGAAGGACTAAAGGGGATGAACTCTGTAGCCTCTGGGTTCAGTGTTTCATCTGTGGTCTCTTGGGTGACTGGAAGATCTATGATAGAAGTTCCTGGAGTTGGGGAAGACCACAGCCAATCAAGTTCTCCCTCTTCATCTCCACTAAGTTGGGAGGCTTCTCCATTTTCAGCTCGGGAGGTCTGTGACCGAGTGTTCGGCCTAGGAGTATCCAAGATAGAGGCCGGTTCAGGGGAGTCTCCCACGGAAGGTATTCTAACTGCCTCCGCAAGTGGGAGCAGGTGGTTTCGATGCCATGTCTTCAGTGGACCTACCTTTCCCTCTGGCTTCACCTTGTAGACAGGTAGGCCCGGCAACTTCCTGCAGATGACATAGGGTTCAGATCTCCATCTGTCTGCAAGTTTGTGCTTTCCGGGGACTCCCAGATTGCGCAACAGTACTCGATCCCCGGGCTGTAGGTCTTGTACCCGGACCTTTAAGTCGAAATTTCTTTTATTCCGAGCTCCCCTTTGATCTGAGGCCGCTTGAGCTTGTTCATAGGCTACTTTCAGGCTGTGTCTGAGCCTGTCCACATATCCTTTGTGGGATGTGGCTGAGGAATGGTCCAGTGAGGTGCCAAAAGCCAGGTCCACCGGTAGTCTCGCTTCTCTCCCAAACATGAGTCGATATGGGGAGTAGCCTGTAGCATCACTGATGGTGCAGTTGTAAGCATGTACTATGGCTGCTATGTATTGGCTCCAATGTTGCTTTTTCTCGCTTTCCAGAGTCCCCAACATGTTGAGCAAGGTTCGGTTGAACCTTTCCGGCTGAGCATCTCCCTGAGGATGGTAAGGTGTAGTTCGAGTCTTCTTAATTCCCAAAGAATCCAAAAGCTTCCGGATTAGCTTACTCTCGAAGTCCCTCCCT
This sequence comes from Rana muscosa, assembly GCA_029206835.1. NCBI lineage: Eukaryota > Metazoa > Chordata > Amphibia > Anura > Ranidae > Rana > Rana muscosa. The sequence goes on from CM055118.1 coordinate 448,273,202, forward strand.
TGGTCTGAATGGAGTCTCTGTGGCAGCCCATAATGGACAAAATACTTCTCCATAAGTACCTTGGCAACGGTAGAGGCCTTCTGGTCTTTGGTGGGGAAAGCCTGGGCATACCGGGTCAAATGGTCGGTTATCACCAGAACATTTCCTAGTCCACTCAGGTCGGGTTCGAGGCAGAGAAAGTCAATGCACACCAGGTCCATGGGCCCTTGGCTCTGTAGATGGCCCATTGGGGCAGCTTGATGGGGCAAAGTCTTCCTCTGGATGCATCGCGCACATGAGTGGCAGTACTCCTCTACCTCTGCCCTCATGCAGGGCCAATAGAACCGACTTCTGACAAGTTGAAAGGTCCTTTCAGCCCCTAAGTGGCCATGATTGTCATGCAGGGCAATCAGAACAGTCTCCCGATGTTTCTCTGGGAGGAACAGCTGCCACTTATCTTCTGAGTCATCAGAGGGGCCCCTTCGGTAGACCACTCCCTGATGTAACTGCAACCTGTCCCACTCTTTCCTCAGTAGGCGAGCTTCTTTTGAAGGTTGACGCATGAGTCTGTTTGGATCCTGATTCTCCAAGGCCTCCAGGACCAATCTCCCCATGGGGTCTTCCAATTGGTCACACCTCAGTTCCTTCTTGGACAGTCTTGGTAGGTTGTCCTCTTCCAATTGAGCTACTCCACAGTAGTGTTTGGGGACTCCCACCGTGGTAACTCCTATTTCCTCTGCTCTGGAGCCTCCTCGGGCTTGGAATTCAGCTCCTTGACAAAGGGCCCGCACCCCGTCCGGTGCCACTTGGGTCCAATCTTCTAGTTCAATGGTGGGGGAATGAGATCTTCTGGACAGAGCGTCTGCGTCTCGATTCCCCACTCCTGGTCTATACTTAATGCTGAAGTTGAATCCAGACAGTGCGGCCAGCCACCTGTGTCCAGTGGCGTCCAGCTTGGCCGTGGTGATTAGGTAGGTAAGGGGGTTGTTGTCAGTCTTCACAGTGAACTCCGCTCCATACAGGTAGTCTTTGAGCTTGTCTACTACCGCCCACTTGAGGGCCAGGAACTCCAGCTTGTGAGTGGGGTAGTTCTTCTCAGAGGGGGCCAGGCTCCTACTCACATAGGCAACAGGCCGCAATTGCCCCTCGTGTTCTTGGTAAAGTACTCCTCCCAGACCGTCATGACTAGCATCCACGTGCAGTTCATAGGGTTTGGTTGGGTCTGCGTAGGCCAAGACTGGTGCAGTGGTCAGGCTCCTCTTCAATTCCTGGAAAGCCTCTTCACACTTCTGATTCCACTGATCTCTGATGGACTCTCCTGGCCTCCTGGGCCCCGAGCCATCCTCTTCTCCTTCAGTCTTGAGCAACTCATTCAATGGTCTAGCAATTCGGGCAAATCCCTCCACAAACCTCCTGTAGTAGGAGCAGAAGCCCAAGAAGGATCTGAGTTCTGTTACTGTGGTGGGCCGTGGCCAGGAGGTAACTGCCTCCAATTTCTCAGGGTCTGTGGCCACCCCTTCTTCAGACACTATGTGCCCCAGATAGTTCACAGAAGACTGGTAGAACCGACACTTCTCAGGCGAAAGCTTAAGTCCTTCCTCACTGAGTCTTCTCAACACTTTTTCCAGCCTCTCTTCATGTTCCTCCAATGTTCTCCCAAAGACAATGACATCGTCCAGGTATACAAGGACTTCGATCAAGTTCATGTCTCCTACTGTCTTCTCCATGAGGAAAGTAGCTGGGGCTCCAGACAGACCTTGGGGCATCCGGTCGAATTCAAAGAACCCCACTGGGGTTATGAAAGCTGTCTTCTCCTTGTCTGCTGGGTGCATCGGAATCTGATAGTACCCACTCTTGAGATCCATAACGCTGAACCATTTGGCTCCAGACAAGCTCTGTAGGGCATCCTCTATCCTCGGAGTGGTGTATTGGTCAGGTATGGTTCTCCTGTTGAGAGTCCTGTAGTCGATACAGAGCCTCAATGATCCATTCTTCTTTCGGACCACCACTATGGGAGAGGCATAGGGGCTTCTGGACTCCCGTATCACACCAGTCCTCTTGAGTTCTGCAAGTTGTTCCCTCAGATCCTCCAGATCTGCTAGCGGGACCCGCCTGACCCTTTCTCGGAAGGGCTTATCTTCCTGGAGGCGGATCCGATGGGTGGCACTCCTTGCACACTCCACATCAAACTCATCCTTAGAGAAGATCTTCTCCCATCTATTCAACTGGGCCTTGGCTCTCTCTTTCCAAGCCCTGGACAGATTCGGGTTTTCCATGGACAGCTTCTCCCAAACATCCCCTCCTCCACCTGTCCTCTTCACTTCTGACAGGGTAACAGGGCTCACCTGGCCTAGCAACATTCTGGCTGGGATTTCCATGGGGTCTTTGGTAGTATTCCTAACACTCACTGGAACTCTATAATGGGCCTTCTTCAGGACCTTCAGCGGAATCACTTCCGGTATCACCTCCAGGCCTGAGGACTCACCCCTTGGGTCTGACTCCAGCATGACAAAGGGACCAGGCTGCTCCCAAGTAAGCTTCACAGTGGCCCTGAGACAGGTTTCTTCACCGGGCTGCAACACTACCCCTTCTCTTCCAAGTCTCCACACCTTCCCTATCTCCTCTCCAGGGGTCTCCCGCTCTTGGACCAGCCGTTGGTAGGCTGTCTTCAGCATGGGATGGATCTTGGTAACTGCTTGTCTTTCTTCTGTCACGAGAGGGGTCAGGAGTCTTCGGACCAGGTCCGTGTTCGTCCCAATTATAAGGGAATTCTTGTTGGCTCCAGGCGGCCTAGGGCACACAACTGCCAGGGTGTCAAACACTTCGGCCTTCCCAGCCACGGATGGGTCAAAGGTCATTTTGATGGGAAGGTAGCCGTCGTAAGGGAAACTCTGGGTTCCAATTCCCCATATTTCCAGCTCTTCTATCTTCTGGATAGGCAGATGACTCAGGTGCCTGTCGTAGAAGTCCCGGTATAGTAGGGTCACTTGTGCCCCGGTATCCAGGAGGCCCCTGGTGTAGACTCCCTCCACTTGAATGGGCACTATAGGGGATGGGCCTACCAGCTTCTCTGGATATGGTCCGGCAGGAGCCGCCTTCTTCAGACCTTTTCCCTTTGGACTCTCTCTTGTCCTATTCCCTTTGGACTTGAAACTTTCTTGAGCCTGGTATGCACTGACTTCCCTCCTTTTAATGGGTGTAGGAACCCGCTGAGGGGTACTATTATTTTTCTTGGGTGGGCACCCCCTTTGGGGAGTGCTGTGCCTCTCCTGAGGGGTCTCTCCCCTTCCTCCTGGAGTATAGCTTTGTTGAGGGGTATTGCGTTTCCCCTTTGGTGTTCTATCTCTCTTTTTGTTTTTCTTCGCATTCAGCTTGGAGTTTACTGAAGATGATGGGCACCCGGTTGACTCCTTCACCGGGGCCCTCTGGAGTTTCCCGCCGGCTTGCGGTTGTCTGGTCTCTTCTTCTTCGGACTAGAACATGTGGCTGCAATGTGGCCAACTCCCCCACAGTTGAAGCAGACTATATCTCCCCATTCTTGTAAAGGTTCGGGTGCTGAGGCAATCGGGAACAATTCCTTCCTTGGACTTTCCTTCTTCTTGGGACACTCTGTGTCTTTTGCTATCAGAGAGGTCAATATCTCTAACACCTTGGACATCTGAGTTTTTAGGGTGTCTATCTCCGCCTCTCTTTCAGGGGTCATTACTGGATTGACCAGCACCTGTGCGGGTACAACACTTGTCTTATCTTTCTGCTGGTCCTGTTGCAGCGCCTCCTCATCTCTGATGATTTTTATTAAATCAGCATAAGTCAGCAACATTCCTCCTCCC